>CM064551.1:9524460-9626960 GCA_032716605.1 Paralithodes platypus
ATGCAAAGTTAAATAAGAAGGAATACAAGAATAATAACACGAAATAGCATTGTTTTGGCCATTTTATCACTTCCCCAGACAAATTTTGAACTATAAACAATAATTGAGGACCTTCGTAATGCAATGTCCTAAACGCCAACTCGGTCGTGACACTTTTTGTACTGAACAAATGTACAAATTTATCTTGATGGGAGGTATTGGGGGTATTATCTTGATGGGAGGTATTGTGGGTATTTATCTTGATGGGAGGTATTGGGGGTATTTTTCGTTATGCTTGATGAAGGAATATACATATTATACTTTCATCTATCTTCAAAGAATACCCCCCATTTTAAATCCCCCTTTTAGATAAATTTGTATATTTTTCGATAAAAAATGTGACGGCCGAGGTGGCGTTTTGGACATTGCATTACTAAGGTCTTCAATTATTGGTTATAGTTCATATTTTGTCTTGGGAAATGAAAAAGACGGCCAAGACAATGCTATACCCTGTTCCAAATAGGCAGGCCAGAAATCGTGACCCCGAACCTCTATAACTAAAAAAAGGGCTAGAGCAAATGATATGTAAATATCCACACAAATTCCCTGGCTGACCCTCCCCAAATGGTAGAAGTAATAGCTTGATTGCTATATTAGTTTGTGAGTTATAGAGGTTAATGTTAAAGAGTTTAGGCCTATTTATTTGGAACAGTGTATAGTTCATGTTATTATTCTTGTAGTCCTTATCATATTTGGAACAGGGTATAGTTCATGTTGTTATTCTTGTAGTCCTTATCATATTTGGAACAGGGTATAGTTCATGTTCTTATTCTTGTAGTCCTTATCATATTTGGAACAGGGTATAGTTCATATTGTTATTCTTGTAGTCCTTATCATATTTGGAACAGTGTATAGTTCATGTTATTATTCTTGTAGTCCTTATCATATTTGGAACAGTGTATAGTTCATGTTATTATTCTTGTAGTCCTTATCATATTTGGAACAGGGTATAGTTCATATTGTTATTCTTGTAGTCCTTATCATATTTGGAACAGTGTATAGTTCATGTTATTATTCTTGTAGTCCTTATCATATTTGGAACAGTGTATAGTTCATGTTATTATTCTTGTAGTCCTTATCATATTTGGAACAGGGTATAGTTCATATTGTTATTCTTGTAGTCCTTATCATATTTGGAACAGTGTATAGTTCATGTTATTATTCTTGTAGTCCTTATCATATTTGGAACAGTGTATAGTTCATGTTATTATTCTTGTAGTCCTTATCATATTTGGAACAGGGTATAGTTCATATTGTTATTCTTGTAGTCCTTATCATATTTGGAACAGTGTATAGTTCATGTTATTATTCTTGTAGTCCTTATCATATTTGGAACAGTGTATAGTTCATGTTATTATTCTTGTAGTCCTTATCATATTTGGAACAGGGTATAGTTCATATTGTTATTCTTGTAGTCCTTATCATATTTGGAACAGTGTATAGTTCATGTTATTATTCTTGTAGTCCTTATCATATTTGGAACAGGGTATAGTTCATATTGTTATTCTTGTAGTCCTTATCATATTTGGAACAGTGTATAGTTCATGTTATTATTCTTGTAGTCCTTATCATATTTGGAACAGTGTATAGTTCATGTTATTATTCTTGTAGTCCTTATCATATTTGGAACAGGGTATAGTTCATATTGTTATTCTTGTAGTCCTTATCATATTTGGAACAGTGTATAGTTCATGTTATTATTCTTGTAGTCCTTATCATATTTGGAACAGGGTATAGTTCATATTGTTATTCTTGTAGTCCTTATCATATTTGGAACAGTGTATAGTTCATGTTATTATTCTTGTAGTCCTTATCATATTTGGAACAGTGTATAGTTCATGTTATTATTCTTGTAGTCCTTATCATATTTGGAACAGGGTATAGTTCATGTTCTTATTCTTGTAGTCCTTATCATATTCATTCAAGTCTTCAAACCCAATTTCTTCGGTTTGGCACCCTGCAGTGTACAGTCATGACCCATAATACCTGCACACCCAGAGTATTCTTTGAATATTTAAGGTGGAAGGGTTTATTTAGTAGTTTATTATTTATTATTGTTTTATTTTCTTACCTAGACCTCAATCATGCTAAATAATTTATCCTCAAGATCCCTCTTCAACCAATTTGTACATTTTACGACAGAAATATGTCCCGACCGAAGGCCGCCGGTTCCTCATAAATCACAGGCTCGCTATCGCTCGCCAGGAAAATATCGACACCTAAACAGCACGAAAGATCTTAAAATTGACAGAAGTGGGGCGAAAGTCCTTAAAATCGCCAAAACTAATAGGGAGAACGTCTTAAAATCTCAAAAGCAATGGAGCTAAACATGAGGGAGGAAGGGGTCCAGAAACAAATCCCTCGAGTGAAAATCTTCCCTTAATTAAGCTTCGAAACAAGTGAAGCATTCGCACATATTAATTACTCTGACTATAAATACATAATTTATTAACCCCTTTCTGTACCGGGGACGTTTTGATAATTACGTCTAGCTATATTTATAATATTTTGTGCAGCTTAAGAAGGATCTGGGGCAGTAAAAAAGGGTTAAGGGAGATAGTTTGAAGCCTGTTAATTGATGGGAGCACTTTTTATAATTAATAAAATCTTCTAATAGTAGCTAGAATAAAATTAAAAGGGCGGCACCAGTATAGAAGGGGTTAAGCGTTGGAAGGATTTGTGGGAATCAAGAGGGATAATGGAAATCATGCTTACTCCTTTGGTCACTAGAATATCGTTTAGCTATATAAAATGAACTAGTGTTAGCGAGAATAAGGCCTAAGTGACAAATAGAGCGTCGACAAACAGATAAGGGGGAAATTTGAGACAAGTAAGCATGGAGGGTCACGCTTCGAGACAAGTAAGGGATGAAGTTTCGAACCAAGTGAAGAAAGGAGTATGAAATTTCGAGGCAAGTGAAGCCTCGAGGATGAAGCTTCGAGATAAGTGAAGCTTGGAGTGATTCCGTAGCACCAGTTCCCCCTCTGTCTCTGTGCTGTGTGGAAGTATTATCTCTACGGGTCCAAGCCACTGATGGAGACATGGGTATGTAACTATTAAACCTTTCACTATACTATTAACCCTTTCGGTAACATTCAAGACAGTTAGAGCCGCCTTATTTACCAAGTTTCTGTATATTTTTTTCAAGGAATATAGTGTTTTATTGTTGTTTTTCATGGTTGGAGTGGAGGATTTGCATTAACTTACCCATTATTCATTAATCTGAAGATACTCGTCAAATGGCGCCATTTATTGGGTGAATTGCGCTTTTACAGTAGGTAAGGGAAATTGTGGGGAGGCCATGCACGCTTCCAAAATGTACAAATATTATAGTAATCTAAGTTAAGTTAACCTAACCTAACCTAACCCTACCCTAATATAATGTAATATAATATCGTTTTTGTGAGTAACGTTCAAGCCATTTATTGGGTGAATCGCACTCTCCGCATCTTTCAAAAGAAGAAGAAGAGGACCCAGGTCGAAGGATTCATTGGGTGCAATGCTTTGTTTACGTTCGGGACATTATTTTCGTGTTATTTTTCGGTGTAATCGGGTTTTATCAAGTGTCGATAACGAAATTCCTCCATGTGGACTATAATGAGAAAAATATGGCGAATCTATTGGTCCCTATTTTCCCTAATTAATTATTTCGGTTAATATACAGGAGACGCAACAATATAGGTAACACATTTCTAATGGTAGTTTTGGGTTCCTATCATCATATGCTTCATTTCTATATACTTTTTATCCCCGGGAAAAAAAAAAAAAAAAAATCGGGATTTTTCATTTTTTTTCTTGGGATTTTATTTTTTGGTCATTAACCTAACCAAAAAACCTAACCTAACCTAACCTAGCCTAGCCTAGCCTAACCTAGCCTAATAGCCCCCAAATACATTTAGGTTAGGTTAGGTTTGGTGTTTTGGTTAGGTTAAAAACAAAAAATCCAATAAAAAATAAAAAACCCAAGATTTTTTTTTTTTTCCCCGGGGATAAAAAGTATATAGAAATGAAGCATATAATGATAGGAACCCAAAACTACCATTAGAAATGTGCTACCTATATTGTTGCGTCTCCTGTATATTGACCATTATTTCTAATAAGGCGGCGAAAGAGGTCTTGAATATTACCACCCTTTCAAGTTACTATTACACATTTTGTTCTGCTTTCTGGCTATTAAGAGACGATTATATTTATGTTTGGGTAAATGGAAGTCCGAGGGTTGTTGTTGTTGTCGTTCCCTAGGCTGCCTGGCCGAACAGCCCCAAGACCCTAAGGAAGACCATGGCCACGATCGGGCTTTCCCACAGGGCTCTCAAGGAGAATAGATTATGTTGTTGACGTAAGTGATTGTGTGATATGCAGTCTTCTACGATGTGTTTAATGATATGGAGTGTTGTGTTACAACCTGGACAGGTGTCGTCGACAGAGACATCCAGTCTCTTCTGATAGCTCAGAAGAGCTGGATGGTGCCCACCTCTCAACTTGGCCAGATGGACTCTGTCCTCACGAGGAAGGATTCAGAAGGATGGATTTCGGGAGGTCGCGCCTGCAGCTGCGTGTTGTTTATGGGTGATTGGATGGAACGGCGAGATATATGAGTATGGATGTGCTTCTGGAAGCTGATTTTGGGTGGGAAGGGAGGGAGAGATTACAGTAGTTGTGTGTGATAGCATGTGCTGGGTGTTTTGATCATTTTTGGTGTCTGTGGATGTGTTGCCATGTAGTGTAGTGGGTGGTGTTGGTTTGTGGAGGCTGCAGCCAGGAATTGAGTGCCTCTCATGTCTAGATAGTCTTTGGCGACTTTGGTTTCTTGATGTAGGCGATCTGTAGGTGTAGTAGCTGTGCAGCCTGTGATGATTTAGTTCGAGGGTTAATTGAGATATTCTTTACCATTTTTAATTCCCACTGATCGTTTCTATGCTTTTTAAAATCGTCTAATGATAGCCATAATAAGCTGTCAAGATACGTCATCATATTCAAATGGTCAACACCCATTGCTTCATTATATTCTGGTAATGATTTGACGATTTGATTTAGTTCAAGAAGTACCGGTATCTAAGAAACAAAGCTACTATATTGACCATCGGTAAAATTGCCGTTTCAGTGCCACCTCATATTTTGTAGTGTAAATATGATTTGCTTAAAATATTGGATGTAATTCAAACAATTTTGGATAAGGTTTGTATTAGCGTGCGTACCGTCGCCTTTGTTTCCATAAGGCGTATAATTGCAGTTACGTTCGAGTCTAATTTGACTGTTTTTCTCACTGAATTATCACACGGCCAGCTGTTATTTGGCCCCTGCTGGTAATATACATGATGACAATAATCCATGGGAGGTGACGGGGCTTTGCCACCTCATTAAAATAAAAAAAACAATACTACCCCTTAACCCGTTCAGTACCGGCGCCGTCCTGTTAACTTTATTCTGGCGGCTATTAGACAATTGTATTCAGTTTCAAATGGGCCTCTAGCAATTAACAAGCTTTGAACTATCTCACTTAACCCTTTTTACCTCGGCGGGTGCCCAACCCCGAAATGGGTTGAAATAGGGAAGCTATTCCCCCCCCCCCCCGCTAAAGGTGGCTTTCTAGGGCCTTTCCTAGCTGATGCTGAGAGGATTAGGTTCTAGTCATGTGGTGATGGGCTGGTCTATCAGAGTGAGAACTGAGCGATCTCTGCCATACCCATAGCTTACTCTGACTGATCCTTTTACTTATATATTTTCTAGATCTCAAGTGATGGCGTCTCTTCTGTGGATTGACCTCCCAATCTACCAAGATTGGAAGCCAAAGCGTCATATTTTTCCTTTGCCCCTCAACTTTCTCTTCATAATTGCTGAGGGGCACAGGGCCCTGGGTGGGTCTTTGGTTTCCCGGGTGTTTCCGCACCCTCCTCAGCTCCCCGCCATGGAGTGGCTTCGGTCACCCAGGCTTTATTGTGGTCGGCAGGGAGGGTTCTGTTGGGGCGCTCGGTTATGGCCTTGGCCTTGCTCGGGGCCTTGGGGCTGTTCGGCCAGGCAGCTTGGGGAACAACAACAACAACAACAACAACCCTTTTTACCACCACAGATCCTTCTTAAACTGCACAAAACCCTCTCAATAAGGCTAGAATAATATTAAAATGAAGTCGTCGGTATAGAAGGGTTTATGTGCTTTGGGCCCACCCGTTACTCCCAAATGAAACCCAGTAACACTTATAGGCCTACTGTACAGGTATATAGGCAAGGTTAATTGACCTATAATACACACACTCACACACATATATACACAAGGAACACATACACACACACACATATATACACAAGGAACACATACACACACACATATATACACAAGGCACACACATTTATACACACACACACACACACATATATACACAAGGCACACACATTCATACACACACACACACATTCATACACAAGGGACACACATTCATACACACACACACACACATATATACACAAGGCACACACATTCATACACACACACACACACACACACACACATATATAATTATACACAAGGCACACACTTCATACACACACACACACACACACACACACACACACACATATATACAAGGCACACACATTCACACACACACACACACATATACAAGGCACACACATTCACACACACACACACACATATACAAGGCACACACATTCATACACACACACACACACATATACATATATACAAGGCACAACCATTCATACACACACACACACACACATATACATATATACAAGGCACAACCATTCATACACACACACACACACACACATACATACAATACAACAACACACCATTCATACACACACACACACACATATACATATATACAAGGCACAACCATTCATACACACACACACATATACATATATACAAGGCACAACCATTCATACACACACACACACACATATACATATATACAAGGCACAACCATTCATACACACACACACACACATATACATATATACAAGGCACAACCATTCATACACACACACACACACACACATATACATATATACAAGGCACAACCATTCATACACACACACATATACATATATACAAGGCACAACCATTCATACACACACACACTCACATATACATATATACAAGGCACAACCATTCATACACACACACACACATATACATACAGTATATACAAGGCACAACCATTCATACACACACACACACACATATACATATATACAAGGCACAACCATTCATACACACACACACACACATATACATATACAAGGCACAACCATTCATACACACACACACTCACATATACATATATACAAGGCACAACCATTCATACACACACACACACATATACATATATACAAGGCACAACCATTCATACACACACACACACATATACATATATACAAGGCACAACCATTCATACACACACACACACACACATATACATATATACAAGGCACAACCATTCATACACACACACACACACATATACATATATACAAGGCACAACCATTCATACACACACACACACACATATTATACAAGGCACACGCATTCATTCACACACACACACACATATACATATATACAAGGCACACACATTCATACACACACACACACACATATACACAAGGCACACGCATTCACACACACACACACACACATATATATATACAAGGCACACACGCATTATACACACATTCACACACACACACACATATCTATCAACACACATTCATACACACACACACACACATATACACAAGGCACACGCATTCACACACACACACACACTCACTCACACACATATATACAAGGCACACACATTGACACACACACTCACTCACACACATATCTACAAGGCACACACACACACACACACATATATATATATATATATATATATACGACACACACACACACACACACACACACACATATATATATATATATATAATTATATACAAGACACACACACACACACACACAATTTAACACACTGTATGGTAAACATTTATAACCCACCAGAACACACACACACAAACACACCCAGCATTTATCACACTGTATGGTAAGTCTTTATAACACTCCAGAAAAGAAGAACAAAAAACACACACACGCATGTACATAGATATAAATACATACACTAACTCTCACACACACACGGAAATATATCGCCCTATCAATATAACGGTAGTATTGTTATTGTTGTTGAATGAGGCCTGCAACTGGCTCGACGGTAATTGGCACTAACACAACCCCAGATTAATTGTACCTGTTGGGTTATAATTGTTTACCATATAGTGTGTTAATTGTTGTGTGTGGGTGTGTGTGTGAGTGTGTGTGTGTGTGTGTGTGTGTGTGTGTGTGTGTGTGTGTGTGTGTGGCTGTCTGTGTGTGTGTGTGTGTGTGTCTGGTGGGTTATAAATGTTTACCATATAGTGTGTTAATTGTTGTGTGTGGGTGTGTGTATGTGTGTGTGTGTGTGTGTGTGTGTGTGGCTGTCTGTGTGTGTGTGTGGCTGTCTGTGTGTGTGTGTGTGTCTGTGTGTGTGTGTGTGTCTGTGTGTGTGTGTTCTGGTGGGTTATAAATGTTTACCATATAGTGTGCTAATTAGTGTGTGTGTGTGTGTTCTGGTGGGTTATAAATGTTTACCATATAGTGTGCTAATTAGTGTGTGTGTGTGTATGTGTGTGTGTGTGTGTGTTGTGGTGGGTTATAAATGTTTACCATATAGTGTGTGTGTGTGTGTGTGTGTGTGTTCTGGTGGGTTATAAATGTTTACCATATAGTGTGCTAATTAGTGTGTGTGTGTGTGTGTGTGTGTGTTCTGGTGGGTTATAAATGTTTACCATATAGTGTGCTAATTAGTGTGTGTGTGTCTGTGTGTCTGTGTGTGTGTGTTCTGGTGGGTTATAAATGTTTACCATATAGTGTGCTAATTAGTGTGTGTGTGTGTGTGTGTGTCTGTGTGTGTGTGTGTTCTGGTGGGTTATAAATGTTTACCATACTGTATAGTGTGCTAATTAGTGTGTGTGTGTGTGTGTGTGTGTGTGTGTGTGTGTGTGTGTGTGTGTGTTCTGGTGGGTTATAAATGTTTACCATATTGTGATAAACTATCAATGGAAGTTAAATATTACTAAGCTATAATGAATCAAATCAAATCAATCTAAATGAAAACTACTCTATATCTAAATTGAATTCAATTTGAAACAAGCTAATTTATATCCAAAGGTCTCACATAATAAATGTATATATAGGGTAAGGTTATAAGGGTTAATATTAGCCAGGAATTAACTCACCAATAGTTCCACGTGGCAATGAGGCAAGGGAGAACGTTTTACCCAATATGGCTGGGGACAATGGGGAACGAGACTTCGGTCCCAAGACTCGAGTCAAGTTAAAGAAAGAATAAATGATTACATGGGAATGGACATGATTATTATAATTTATGCTTATCTATCAGTCAGTCATGATGTCGATGAGAGCGTCGTGATGGTGTAGCTGAGTGTGTTGCTGTATGTGTATTGTGATTAGAGGCACAAAAGCTCGATCAACTGAGGGCGGAAAATTTAGATGTTAACTGGTTGGTGTTCGTGAAGGCTCTGGCGTACCTCAAAAGCACACCTTGCTGCCTTGGCAAACCGCCAGGAGCCCAAATTATCGTACGGAATTTAGGTTGCTCTATACGATAAATTATATTAATATATAAGATAAATTCATATATACTACATAAGACCATGGCAATATTGCTTAATAGCATATTAGGCCTTTTATAACTTAACTTCTTTACAATCTTATAATATACGATCTACTCGTCCTACGTCGTGCTGTAGGAGAGATCGTGACATCACAGAGACATACGAGATCACAAAAGAGTCATATTCTATCGTATTTATACGATACACTTCCCCCACAAAAAAAGACCTGAACCCCACCTTAAACCTAAAGTTGCCCAGAGGCTATCTTCTGACGCCACAAGTGGACGGCGCCAGCAGCAGCGCATCTGGGACGCGTCCCGGTCCGAGAATGATCACCATCAGTAAGAGTTGAGTCGTTCCTTTGAGAATCCTCGGACCGAGCAATAACAGGTGGAGCATCAGATTGCAATGCGGAATCGAGCTCCAAAGCGTACAAACGTGCGATAGGACGAACAGTAGTTCCAGTGGCTGTGTTTCAATAGTGCCACCCGCTCTACAGAGTCTGCCCCCTTGTATACCTCCAACACGTGGCCTAATTTCCAGTATAAATGAGGACTATCTTCTTTAATTAAAACAACTTCACCAACTGTAGGTGCCGTTGGTCTACCAGAGGGAGTAATACTCCTTTCCCTCAGTGCTAGCAGATATTCACTAATCCACCGTTTCCTAAAATCCTCTATTATCCTGGATATATACTGGTATCTCTTAGACACCGCTACCTCAGAGTACAATGAGGGATCCTCTAACTCTACTATGGATTGGAAATCAGATGGAAACGCAGTCAATGGTTTCCCATATAGCAAGTGAGCTGGCGTTAATGGTAGTGGTTCTTGCAGGTCGGTATACACATATGTAAGCGGGCGATCATTCACGACTGCCTCTATCTCTGTGAGGACTGTCGTCAACTCACTCTTCTTTAATAGAGCACGTCCTACAACCGCTCTGAGTCCTGACTTTACTATGCCGACACACCGTTCCCACATTCCACCAAACCAAGGTGCCTTAACTGGAATGAACCTCCATTCGCACTTCTTCTCTCCCAAAAAAGTGATGATAGTAGGATCACTACTCATATCCTTTAGATATTTTGATGCTTGGACATAAGTGGGAGCATTGTCGCTAAGAATGAGTTGAGGGAATGAACGAACGGCACAAAACCGTCTGAACGCCAGCATAAATTCTTCGCTAGACATATTATCACATAGTTCTAGGTGTACCGCTCGAGACGTCGTACAGGTAAACAATAATATATAATCTTTCTCATGCTCCCTCGTCTTTAATGCCCCTGTGTAATCTAATCCTACCACTTGGAAAGGTTCTACGTGCTTGACACGGCATTCAGGTAGAGGTGGAGCTGGTCCAGTTGCATAAGGTTTACCCTTTAGTCTCTGGCATATTACACACTTTCTTACTACGCGTCGAGCTACTTGTCGAACCCTGGGTATCCACCATGTGAGACGTAAATTTGATATAATATGACATACCCCGTAGTGTTTTACTTCCCTATGTGCACGTACGATCAATAGATCAGTAACGTGATGTCTTGTTGGCATAAGTATAGGTCGGTTTGTGCCGTTTGGTACACCCGACCACTTCAGGCGACCCTCACACCTGATGAAGCCATTGTCTAGGTGCAACCGTAGTTGACGCACTATATTAGGCATTAATGTCTTATTCGAGTCTTTCAAGGATTCTTATTCATTGGAAAAGGTTTCTCCTTGAACCCATTTGATCAAAGTTACTTCAGCTGCTTTAAATTCACGAGCATCAATGTTGTGACTCCTGTTGCAGAGTTGGCCCGTTACTTTAAGCTTGAGATTGGATACATATCGCAACACCCAAGCTACAACTCTGACTAGTTTATTATAGTCACCGAATCTTGCCCACTTCATGATAGGACCCGGTGGCTCATTTGGTTGGGCTGTAACTGCCACTGTTTCCAGTGGCAGAAGTCCCTCACCAACAGCATGCCATATCGTCCATTCACTTTCATGGAGCAGCCACTTTGGACCATGCCACCACAATTCGGACTTCATTAACTGGCTAGCCGTTATACCCCTAGTTATGAGATCACTAGGGTTTTCTTTTGTATTTACATAATGATAAGCAATGTCTGGCAATAGGGCTCTAATCTCATCTACCCTATTCCGCACATAAACTGGCAGAGACTTCTTGCTATGTATCCTGTTGAGTGCGACCTGACTATCGCACCATACATGAACGATTTCAATATTTAATTCGCTCTCGTATGCTGCGCGTACATGTTGCGCCAGACGTGCTAATAGCAGCATGGCAGTCAATTCCATTTTAGGGATAGTTGCCTTTTTAACCGGGTCTACCTTGTCCCGGGCTGTAACTAAATGTGCCCCAAATGAAGTAACGACATATATGGCTATCCCGTATGCCGTGGCGCTAGCATCGCAAAACGTGTGTAACGTAACGTCACCGAACGCCGCCACTTTACGAGGTATAGGTTTAGTACATAGGATGGCATATTCATTCAACAACAATGTCCCTTGGTCATTCAGGTCCTCGGGCAAACTGTCATCCCATCCTAATTTACGTCTCCAAATTTCCTGCATTAGCATCCTAGCTCTTATGGTAACGGGTAATGCTAGACCCAAAGGATAAAAAAATTGCGCAACTTTGCTCAACAGACTTCTTTTGGTGTGCGCTCCTGTCTGCTGAGCAAAAGACCTTGTTTGAAAAGTTAGTATGTCATGTTTAGGTTGCCAGATCATCCCCAAATCTCTGGACCTTTCCTGGTTAAGAGATGCCTATCTCACCGTTCTTCCAGGGTAAACTAACTTTATATTGCATGTCTGAGGCACAGTAGCACACAGACTCGTCAAACCTTTGTAGCGCAACTTCCGAGTCATAATCAGTCTCCATAGGATTAATGCCTATGTGATCCAATCTCCACAGTCGTTCCAGGTCGAACTCGGCAGCCATCTTAGGGTCACTAGGTTGGGAATCCTCCCTTCCCAACTCCTCTGCCGCGGTTACATTGACTCTATATATCGAGACCGTGTCGACCAGGACCTTTGACTGTGTAGTATGCACCTTTCCGCTCATGCAGTATCCAAATTTAGTGGGGATTAAAATTACACCACACATCTTTTTAAATCCAGAGTATACTACTTCATAATAATGATCCACACCAAGTAGAACATGCACCTCACTCTGATTTCCCATGGGATCTGACAAGTTAACCCCCTTGCTACGTAATGCGTGTTCCACCTTCTTCACACCCACAGATACATATTCTGGTAGGGTGTCTACTACGACACAAGTCATAAAGTACCGGTTTTTACGATAGAAATATGAAATCTCCGCTATCTCGTAGTCTTGCTTATCAGTAACCCCTGTGAAGCCCTGTAATCGAAGAGTCTCAGCCCCTACGATTCGGTGCTTCAGTCCCACTAGTACGGACCTCTTTATAAAGGAACGTTGAGACCCTTGATCTAGAAGTACCCGACAAACTTTGTTACTGTCATTACCTTCCATGGGAATCTGTATTGTGGGCAATATAGTGGTGTCTTGCGTGCTACCTAGTGTCACAGTTGTAGTACCCTCATATTTGATGTCTTTGACTTTATCTGCTGTAGGACACAACTTATCAAAGTGATGTCCTTTGCAGTGGCGACAGGGCCTTAAGTATGTAGCAGTACATTGTCCCTGCTTACCATGTTCTTTACTTAGACAACCTACACATAGCTTCAATCTTTTCGCCTGTGCTAGTTTTGTCTCATTTGTTAGGTATTTTACGCAGAAACTCCATTTATGTTTGTTGTTACATAGCTTACATAGAATCTGAGCAGGTTTCTTATACGCACCCTCTTTCTCTTCTTTAGTCCCCACTGTCTTGCTTATTGTTCCCCTCTTCTCCACTTTCTCACTCCCTCCCGACACATACATTCTCCCTTTGTTCAACTGTAGATTATTGATCTCCTTGCTGAACTGAGTTTTGAACTCCCCCAGCTCAAATGATCTTACCTTATCAAGTATTGCCATAGGAAGCTTCTGACGCAAGATGATGACTATCATTTCCTGCATGGTAAGCCCTAGGGTGTCTAGCGATCGAGTATGGCACTCCATATTTGCCCTGAAGTTTGTCAACTCATCAACCTAATACTGTGGTTCTGCGAGCCCCAACAAGGCAACGACATGGGCCATCTTCAACTGCTCTCTATCCCCGTATGTGGACTCTAATAAGTGTACCGCTTCAAGATAACTACAACCCACCACTGCAAAACCCTCTATTAAATGTAAGGCCTCTCCTTCCATTTGTCCCTTCAGATAGTGAAACTTGCGGACATTATCCAAAGAGGATTCATGAACCGTACATCGAAATACGTCCCAGAAAGCTAACCACTCGGTTAACTTGCCCCCAAATGTAGGAAGATTGAGCTTTGGGAGGTGTACAGTATGTTTTGGGTTAGCCCTTCTATGGGCCTCATTATCGCCTCCCTTCTTACTTGCGACAGCACGTTGTAATAGGCGCTTCGCTCTAAAGACAGGTTCGTCATAGAGGGCGCGATTATCACACTCTGTAACTATCTCTTCCTCCTCTATCATGTCAGCCACAATCACCTCACTCAGAGCCGTAATACGACCGTGGGTAGCCTGGACGTTATCTAATCTAGCCTCCAATTCCTCTAGTTCAGCAGTAGTGATGAAAGTGTTTAAGTCCACAATTAGCCTATTTAATACTCCCCGAAGTCCCGCCCTTTGATTTTTAGGGGCTTTGCTTAGCACCCCACTAGACGGTGTCTCTTTATGGTCTTTATCCATTTTGCATGCGAGCCTATAGGCTATGTATCTAAATATTACGTTACAAAGACAACGGCCAAATAATAGTCTAATTAAGAGACGCCAACCGGCGGACTTCTATGTTATGGAGAAAAATTAGTACACTAAATAGCAATACCTACTAATGGATCATATTGAACAAGAAAAATATGTTAGGTCAGGTCATATGTCACAGGAAGTCTGAAACGGAAAAGAAAATTATTGGGGAAAGATGATGGGTGGGATGCAGGACTTAGGCAGGCACAATGATATAACCCCGGCGTCCCTCTCTAGCCAACGCTTCGTTAGCCCTACAATCTTGTCATACAGGACTTGATTGGTGTCTAAGTCGAGGTGGACACCATCCTGGTCGAGGTCTCGGATGCTGAGTGTGAGCGAAACAAAGCGGTGCTTCGTTTCTATTAACCGACACCTCAGGGCGCGGTTAACAGAATTTTTTATAGCTTGATAATCCGCCGCTGAGAACCCTCGGACTCTCGTTCGGCTCTCAATTGCCAAGATCTTGCAGCTCCCTCCGGACTCACGCTCCAGATCCAGCGCCACCTCTTTGATAGCGTTAGCTAACTCGCGGGGTACTGTACCGGGGCGTATATCATTGCCGCCTATAAACAAAAAGATCATATGCGGCCTAAACCGAACCACTTGCCCCCACTGGGGGGAGGCTTTCAGGGTGTCAACGGTTGCTCCCGGTACCCCGAAGTAGGTCAGCCTGAAAGTTCTTTCCCCCTCCGACGCCCGATAAGACTCAGTTTCTCCGTCAGCTGCCCTTAGCCTAGTTGCATATGAATGCTCTACTATGGCTATTCGCAGAGGTACAAGGAGATAGCCAAGCCCCACCCCTCCGGGGTCCTTGCTCCTGCATCCCTGGGCTAATCCCTTGCTCATTGCCTAAGAAAAATCCCCTACTGGTAGCTAAATCCCGGGTCTGGGCACCAATGTGGTAAACTATCAATGGAAGTTAAATATTACTAAGCTATAATGAATCAAATAAAATCAATCTAAATGAAAACTACTCTATATCTAAATTGAATTCAATCTGAAACAAGCTAATTTATATCCAAAGGTCTCACATAATAAATGTATATATCGGGTAAGGTTATAAGGGTTAATATTAGCCAGGAATTAACTCACCAATAGTTCCACGTGGCAATGAGGCAAGGGAGAACGTTTTACCCAATATGGCGGTGGACAATGGGGAACGAGACTTCGGTCCCAAGACTCTAGTCAAGTTAAAGAAAGAATAAATGATTACATGGGAATGGACATGATTATTATAATTTATGCTTATCTATCAGTCAGTCATGATGTCGATGAGAGCATCGTGATGGTGTAGCTGAGTGTATTGCTGTATGTGTATTGTGATTAGAGGCACAAAAGCTCGATCAACTGAGGGCGGAAAATTTAGATGTTAACTGGTTGGTGTTCGTGAAGGCTCTGGCCGCCTGGCGTACCTCAAATTTCAAAAGCACACCTTGCTGCCTTGGCAAACCGGCAGGAGCCCAAATTATCGTACCGCATTTAGGTTGCTCTATACGATAAATTATATTAATATATAAGATAAATTCATATATACTACATAAGACCATGGCAATATTGCTTAATAGCATATTAGGCCTTTTATAACTTAACTTATTTACAATCTTATAATACACGATCTACTCGTCCTACGTCGTGCTGTAGGAGAGATCGTGACGTCACAGAGACATACGAGATCACAAAAGAGTCATATTCTATCGTATTTATAAGATACATATAGTGTGCTAATTAGTGTGTGTATGTGTATGTGTGTTTGTGTGAGTGAGTGAGTGTCTGTCTGTCTGTGTGTGTGTGTTCTGGTGGGTTATAAATGTTTACCATATAGTGTGCTAATTAGTGTGTGTGTGTGTTATTCACTTGCTTGTTCGTCAAGGGGAATCCACGCAATGCGAGCTAAGCTCATTATTATCGCGCCTCCTTAACTGGGAATGTATTGCGTGAAATGCATGTTAAGTGTTTATGTATCGTTGGAATGGCTGTGGATGTGTGTGTAGTCTGTATTTTAGCCAATTGGCGACATTTGGAAACGAAGGCTTAAGGTTAATCTGTACGATACCATTCTCACTACGGTACCAGTCTCACCCGAAGGCTTAGGTTGACCAGTAGCTTAGGTTGACCAGTACGATACCCATCTCACCTTGTAACCGATCACCAACCCCAGATGGGACATCACAACTTCGTCCACTTACACCAGGTTCCTATTTATACTGCTTGGTAAACAGAGGCTACACCGTTAGGAGACTTGCCCAAATGTCTCTTCCCTGCCCGGGTCTCGAACCCAGGACCTTCTGGTTGTGAGCCAGACGCGCTATCCGTTACGCCACGGGGAGGTGTGTGTGTCTGTCTGTGTGTGTGTGTACTTACTTACTTACTCTAGTTGTATTGCGGGAGTGAGCATGCTCGTTATTTCCCGCCTCCTATATGTGTAGGTGTTATATGTATCGTTGGAATGGCTGTGGATGTGTGTGTAGTCTGTATTTTTAGCCAATTGGCGACATCGGAAACGAAGGCTTAGGGTGGATCTGTATGGTACCATTCTCACTATAGACGGTACCGTCTCGCCCGAAGGCTTAGGTAGCCATCAGCTTAGGTGAACCATATGATACCCATCTCGCCTTGTACCATTTTTGCCAACCCCAGATGGGACGTCACAACGTCGTCCACTTATTCCCGGTACCTATTTACAGCTAGGTGAACTGAGGCTAACACATGAAAGGAGACAAGCCCAATTTGTCTCCGCCCGGCCGGGGATTGAACCCCCGACCCCTCGTGTGTGAGACGAGAGTTCTACCTACTAGGCTACGGGCTGTGTGTGTGTGTGTGTGTGTGTGTGTGTTCTGGTGGGTTATAAATGTTTACCATATAGTGTGTTAATTAGTGTGTGTGTGTGTGTTCTGGTAGGTTATAAATGTTTACCATATAGTGTGTTAATTTGTGTGTGTGTGTGTGTGTGTGTGTGTGTGTGTGTGTGTGTTCTGGTAGGTTATAAAATTGGTAGCATTCAAGGGGACTACTGCAGGACTCTTCTTCTTACCTCTGACCGGGTATAGGCTATCCTGGTGTTTACTACCCTATACCCCTTTGAAAGGACATTAGCCTAACCTAACAACCTTACCTAACCTAATCTAGTATTATAGGTGGGGGCTGCCGCTCCCACACCCCCGCTTTGACTTAGATTTTTGGTGTATTTGTCTGTGAAGTGGGTATTTTTCAATTTGTTGATAACGAAAACCCTCCATGCGGACTATATGGAGACAAATATGGCGAATCTATTGGTGCCTATTTTCCCTAATAAATTGTTTCTCATAACGTCGCACTAGTGTCCTTGAATATTATCATAAAATTAATGTTTACCATACAGTGTGCTAATTAGTGTGTGTGTGTTTGTGTGTGTCTGTCTGTGTGTGTTTTTTTTAGTTTTTTTTTTTTTTTAAGAGACAATGAACGGAGGAAGGAAAAACACAGATAAAACAAAAAGGTCCATGTGCCTAAAGGCATCCTCCATTCATAAAATGTTTGTAACAACTGGATTTAAACTTTTGTAGATTGTAAGTTTGTGGAAAGCAACTCGAGGGAAGTGAATTCCAAAGAGTAGTAGTTCTAGGGATAAATGAATTTTGATAAGCAGAAGTTCTGCATTGTGGAGGAGAAAGTGTAAATTCATGGGCGCTCTCAGCTGCCCAAGTTCTACGGGGAAAGATGTGGAGAGGCGGCACAATTGAAGCAAGTTCCTCGGAACAATTGCTGTGAAAATATCTGTAGAATAATGCAAGGGATGCAACGTTTCTTCGTATGGATAATGTAGGAAGGTCCTGTGTGATTGCAGGCTTGTGTGTCTGTCTGTCTGTCTCTGTGTGTGTGTGTGTGTGTGTGTGTGTGTGTGTTCTGGTGGGTTATAAATGTTTACCATACAGTGTGCTAATTAGTGTGTGTGTGTGTGTGTGTGTGTGTGTGTGTGTGTTCTGGTGGGTTATAAATGTTTACCATACAGTGTGCTAATTGGTGTGTGTGTGTGTGTGTGAGTTGGTGTGTGTGTGTGATGGTTGTGCTTCATCGGTTGTTAGAGCCCATGCTAATGCAATGATGTGTCATGTACTTAAATATGTATCATTTGTAACGAAAAATAATTATGTTCCTTTTATAGTGAAAAAACGAGTGTTTGATGCGTGCCTTACGTCAACATTGATTTATGGATGCGAGTCGTGGTTGTGTTCGGATCTGAAGCCAGTTATTATGTTATACAACTGGTGTTTGAAGTAGTTACTTGAGTGAGGCGAACTACTTGCAATAACGTTTGTTATGTAGAGTCGGGGTATCTTCCATTACAAGACCTCGTTAAATTCAAACAGCATAAATTCTTTTATAAAATGTGGCAGGAAAGATCCGAATACCGAGATGACCCGCTTTCATTTGCCATTGGTGCCGTGATTGATTCGAATACTGTTACGGGTAGATTGGTGAGTGGATTCGTTTCACGAGATACAGCTGATCTGAGTGTTGCGATGCAAGATGTTGTGTCTGGAATCAGGAATAGTGAGTCATCTAGACGTAAGACCTATAAGGAAATGAACCCTTCTTACAACGTACATAATGTGTATAAACAGAGACATACTATCAATGAAGTCCATAGATTGTCATTTACTCGTTTTCGTGTGAGTGGGCACTCATTAGCTTGTGAGACAGGTCGGTGGAATAGGCGGGGCCGGGGCCGGCTGCCGCCTGAGGAGCGCCTGTGTGTGTGTGTGTGTGGAGATGTACAGAATGAACAACATGTGGTACAAAACTGTCCGCTCACCAATCACCTCAGGCAGACCTATCATTTGAAATTTTACAACAGTTAATGATTTCAGATCAGTTCACACCTGATATCTTGTGTAAAATCATTCATGGTATTTTGGCTGCTTATTGATAGTTATTCATGGTATTTTGGCTGCTTATTGATAGTTATTCATGGTATTTTGGCTGCTTATTGATAGTTATTCATGGTATTTTGGCTGCTTATTGATAGTTATTCATGGTATTTTGGCTGCTTATTGATAGTTATTCATGGTATTTTGGCTGCTTATTGATAGTTATTCATGGTATTTTGGCTGCTTATTGATAGTTATTCATGGTATTTTGGCTGCTTATTGATAGTTATTCGGATGATCAAAGGCGAGGAGGATATGCAGTGTTTGCATATATTGCATATTGTGTCCTATATAATTATTTGGAAAGGATTTTGTTTTTGGACTACAGTATTTTCACTTATGTTGTAAGATTAGACAGTGAGATATGCATTGCTTGTTGGAAACTATAATTGTAAGATTAGACAGTGAGATATGCATTGCTTGTTGGAAACTATAATTGTACTATGTATAAATGTTATGATGTATTATGTGGTCAATAAAATATCTATCTATCTATCTATCTATGTGTGTGTTCTGGTGGGTTATAAATGTTTACCATATAGTGTGTTAATTGTTATGTGTGTGTGAGTGTGTTTAGTTTATCTCTCTCTTTCTATGTGTGTCTGTACTCTCTGTCTGTCTCTCTTGCTTTTTTTTTTTTTTTTTGTAGTCTCTCTCTCACTATCTCTGTCAATCTCTCCTACTCTCACTATCTCACTCTCACTATCTGTCAATCTCTCTTACTCTCACTATATCTCTCTCTCACTCTCACTCTCACTCACTCTCTCTCTCTCGCTGCGTGTGTGTGTGTGTGTGTGTGTGTGTGTGTGTAGTCTGCGCGTGTGTGTGTGAGTGTGTATCTGTTTGCATATAACACAGAATTACTCATAAAAGGTGTATGTATAATTGTACCCGTAGGTTGTGGGAATGTGTTAAGGGGAGGCAGACCGTTTGTTAAGGGGAGGCAGACCGTTTGTTTGGTCTATTAATTCATTTATTCATATTTATTTTTTAGTTTCCTCCCTAGACCTCCATCAAGCTTAGAAAAACACCCCCTAGACCCCCCTTCAAGATAAATTTGTACATTTTTCGGTAGAAAAATGTCCCGGCCGAAGGCCGATTTCTCTTAAAATTGCACGATCGCTTTCGCTCGCCAGGAAATAATCGACACCTAAATGGCACGAAAGGTCTTAAAATTGACAACGAAATGGGGCAAAACGTGTTAAAATCGCCAAACTAAGGGGTCGAACGTCTTATAATCTCAAAACTAGTGGGGCTAAACATTAGGGAGAAGGGGGTCCAGAAAACGGTCTGCCTCCCCTTAAGGGGGGTGGGACAATATGCATCTTAGGTCACGTATGAGATATAATTCTCCATGTGTTTTCTATAGCTTTGTCTTACAGTATTCGTCACCGCAATATATGTCTTTACCACTGCATATTAAATTATTTTGTGCCTATTGGGGATACTTTAAAGCATTTGTTACCATCAGGGGTATTTAGAAACCTTTAGTTTAGTTACTTCAACCTCTGCAGTTGTCTTTGAGTTAGATGTGGGCAGAAAACTAATTTTGGAGAGGTAATTATAAGGTGAGAGAACTCTACTTCTTATTGCTAATCTGGCAACCTCTGCGTCATAAATTCGTGAAAGGGTTAAATAAGGGTGGAAGGAAAAATGGCGGCCATCTTGGATCACTGGAGAACTATTATTTTTCACTTTTCTACCATATTTTTATTATCTTGCCATCATCTATATCAATGCTAAGACCAGCGGGGGTCTGGGGGCGGCAGCCCTCAGGTTAGGTTAGGTTGTTAGGTTTGGGTATTGGCAAAATATGGTTTTCGGTGAGCATGTTTTAATATTGCTAACTAATTAGTAAAATTGCATTTGTAGAGAGAAAAACACCTTAAGGGGAGGCAGACCGTTTGTTTGGTCTATTTATTAATTTATTCATATATATTTTTTTAGTTTCCTCCCTAGACCTCCATCAAGCTTAGAAAAACACCCCGTAAATAAATTTGCACATTTAAAAATGTCCCGGCCGAAGGCCGATTCCTCCTAAAATTACAGGCTCGCTATCGCTCGCCAGGAAATAATCGACACCTAAATAACACGGAAGATCTTAAAATTGACAACGAAATGGGGCGAAAGGTGTTAAAATCGCCAAACTAATGGGCCGAACGTCTTATAATCTCAAAACTAGTTGGGCTAAACATTAGGGAGAAGGGAGTCCAGCAAAACGGTCTGCCTCCCCTTAAAACACACTAATCAATGAAGGAAGTGATGAGAAAAAGGCATTATAATACAAAAAACACATACGTGACCTAAAATGCATATTGACCGGGGGGTGACCTGCTTTTTATTCTCTATCTGGGTTGTATCCATTCGGCCCCATTCAGCCTACTGTTTTAAGACATTTATCCCATCCAGGTGTCGATTCTTCCTGGCGAGCGATAGCGATCCAGCATTGTATGGAGAAATCCGGCTTCGCCGGAGAAATTTTTCTATCGAAAAATGTACAAATTTAGCTTGCTGTCAAAACAAAAAAATATATATGCTGGCTCGCTACCGCTCGCTAGGAAAATATTGACACCTGGATGGGGGTAAACATCTTAAAACAGTAGGCTGAATGGGGCCGAATGGATACAAGCCAAAGAGAGAGGGAGAGAAAGAGAAAACAAAGCGAGGTGGGCTCCCTTAACCCTGTCTGTGCCAGCGATGTCTGTTATGTTTTATTCTAGCTACATTTAGAAGATTTTATGCAGCTTTGGAACGATCTGTGGTAGCTAAAGGGGTTGCTTAGAACAGTTGAAAGCCTTATAATTGTTAGAGGTCCTTCCTAAACTGAATAAAATAGTTTAATAGTTGCCAGAATATAATGAAAAGGACGTCACCGGTACAGTAAGGGTTAAGGAGGGGTAATAATAAACATCGACGAACAAATAACAAAGGAGAGCTACAACTACGTCCATATATTACAAAGGAGAGCTACAACTACGTCCATATATTACAAAGGAGAGCTACAACTACGTCCATATATTACAAAGGAGAGCTACAACTACGTCCATATATTACAAAGGAGAGCTACAACTACGTCCATATATTACAAAGGAGAGCTACAACTACGTCCATATATTACAAAGGAGAGCTACAACTACGTCCATATATTACAAAGGAGAGCTACAACTACGTCCATATATAACAAAGGAGAGCTACAACTACGTCCATATATTACAAAGGAGAGCTACAACTACGTCCATATATTACAAAGGAGAGCTACAACTACGTCCATATATTACAAAGGAGAGCTACAACTACGTCCATATATTACAAAGGAGAGCTACAACTACGTCCATATATTACAAAGGAGAGCTACAACTACGTCCATATATTACAAAGGAGAGCTACAACTACGTCCATATATTACAAAGGAGAGCTACAACTACGTCCATATATTACAAAGGAGAGCTACAACTACGTCCATATATTACAAAGGAGAGCTACAACTACGTCCATATATTACAAAGGAGAGCTACAACTACGTCCATATATTACAAAGGAGAGCTACAACTACGTCCATATATAACAAAGGAGAGCTACAACTACGTCCATATATTACAAAGGAGAGCTACAACTACGTCCATATATTACAAAGGAAAGCTACAACTACGTCCATATATTACAAAGGAGAGCTACAACTACGTCCATATATTACAAAGGAGAGCTACAACTACGTCCATATATAACAAAGGAGAGCTACAACTACGTCCATATATTACAAAGGAGAGCTACAACTACGTCCATATATAACAAAGGAGAGCTACAACTACGTCCATATATTACAAAGGAGAGCTACAACTACGTCCATATATTACAAAGGAGAACTACAACTACGTCCATATATTACAAAGGAGAGCTACAACTACGTCCATATATTACAAAGGAGAGCTACAACTACGTCCATATATTACAAAGGAGAGCTACAACTACGTCCATATATTACAAAGGAGAGCTACAACTACGTCCATATAACAAAGGAGAGCTACAACTACGTCCATATATTACAAAGGAGAGCTACAACTACGTCCATATTACAAAGGAGAGCTACAACTACGTCCATATATAACAAAGGAGAGCTACAACTACGTCCATATATAACAAAGGAGAGCTACAACTACGTCCATATATTACAAAGGAGAGCTACAACTACGTCCATATATAACAAAGGAGAGCTACAACTACGTCCATATATTACAAAGGAGAGCTACAACTACGTCCATATATAACAAAGGAGAGCTACAACTACGTCCATATATTACAAAGGAGAGCTACAACTACGTCCATATATAACAAAGGAGAGCTACAACTACGTCCATATATAACAAAGGAGAGCTACAACTACGTCCATATATAACAAAGGAGAGCTACAACTACGTCCATATATAACAAAGGAGAGCTACAACTACGTCCATATATAACAAAGGAGAGCTACAACTACGTCCATATATAACAAAGGAGAGCTACAACTACGTCCATATAAACAAAGGAGAGCTACAACTACGTCCATATATTACAAAGGAGAGCTACAACTACGTCCATATATAACAAAGGAGAGCTACAACTACGTCCATATATAACAAAGGAGAGCTACAACTATGTCCATATATAACAAAGGAGAGCTACAACTACGTCCATATATAACAAAGGAGAGCTACAACTACGTCCATATATTACAAAGGAAAGCTACAACTACGTCCATATATTACAAAGGAGAGCTACAACTACGTCCATATATTACAAAGGAGAGCTACAACTACGTCCATATATAACAAAGGAGAGCTACAACTACGTCCATATATTACAAAGGAGAGCTACAACTACGTCCATATATAACAAAGGAGAGCTACAACTACGTCCATATATTACAAAGGAGAGCTACAACTACGTCCATATATTACAAAGGAGAGCTACAACTACGTCCATATATTACAAAGGAGAGCTACAACTACGTCCATATATTACAAAGGAGAGCTACAACTACGTCCATATATTACAAAGGAGAGCTACAACTACGTCCATATATTACAAAGGAGAGCTACAACTACGTCCATATATAACAAAGGAGAGCTACAACTACGTCCATATATTACAAAGGAGAGCTACAACTACGTCCATATATTACAAAGGAGAGCTACAACTACGTCCATATAACAAAGGAGAGCTACAACTACGTCCATATATAACAAAGGAGAGCTACAACTACGTCCATATATAACAAAGGAGAGCTACAACTACGTCCATATATAACAAAGGAGAGCTACAACTACGTCCATATATTACAAAGGAGAGCTACAACTACGTCCATATATAACAAAGGAGAGCTACAACTACGTCCATATATTACAAAGGAGAGCTACAACTACGTCCATATATAACAAAGGAGAGCTACAACTACGTCCATATATAACAAAGGAGAGCTACAACTACGTCCATATATAACAAAGGAGAGCTACAACTACGTCCATATATAACAAAGGAGAGCTACAACTACGTCCATATATAACAAAGGAGAGCTACAACTACGTCCATATATAACAAAGGAGAGCTACAACTACGTCCATATATAACAAAGGAGAGCTACAACTACGTCCATATATTACAAAGGAGAGCTACAACTACGTCCATATATAACAAAGGAGAGCTACAACTACGTCCATATATAACAAAGGAGAGCTACAACTACGTCCATATATAACAAAGGAGAGCTACAACTACGTCCATATATAACAAAGGAGAGCTACAACTACGTCCATATATAACAAAGGAGAGCTACAACTACGTCCATATATTACAAAGGAGAGCTACAACTACGTCCATATATTACAAAGGAGAGCTACAACTACGTCCATATATAACAAAGGAGAGCTACAACTACGTCCATATATAACAAAGGAGAGCTACAACTACGTCCATATATAACAAAGGAGAGCTACAACTACGTCCATATATAACAAAGGAGAGCTACAACTACGTCCATATAACAAAGGAGAGCTACAACTACGTCCATATATTACAAAGGAGAGCTACAACTACGTCCATATATTACAAAGAAGAGCTACAACTACGTCCATATATAACAAAGGAGAGCTACAACTAAGTCCATATATTACAAAGGAGAGCTACAACTACGTCCATATATTACAAAGGAGAGCTACAACTACGTCCATATATTACAAAGGAGAGCTACAACTACGTCCATATATTACAAAGGAGAGCTACAACTACGTCCATATATTACAAAGGAGAGCTACAACTACGTCCATATATTTCTAAAGCACATGACAGATACCGGTATCGCCTAACCGTTTATTTTAAGGGGGGATGGTTCACTTTTTGGCCGATTTTTGCATGTATTCATTATTTTTCTAGTTTCCTCCCTAGACCTCCATCAAATTAAAAAAAAACATCCATTATATCCCTCTTCTAGGTTAATTTGTACATTTTTTCGGTAGAAAAATGTTCCGGCCCAAGGCCGGTTCTTCCAACATTACAGGCTCACTATCGTTCGCCAGGGAAAAAATCGACACCTAAATAGCACGAAAGGTCTAAATATTGTCGAAGAAATGGGGCGAAATGTGTTAAAATCGCCGAACTAATGGGTCGAACGTCTTAAAATCTGAAAACTAATGGGGCTACACACGAGGGAGAAAGTGGTCCAGAAAACCGGCCCATCCCCCCTTAAATTACAGCCCTCACCTTAACCCTTTGAGTACCAGCGACGTGTTATATTTTATTCTAGCTATAATTAGACGACATTATGCAGCTAAGGAAGGACCTGTGGTACTAGTAAAAAGGGTTGACTGAGATAGTTTGAAGCCTTATTACTGCTAGAGATCCTTCCAAAGCTGAATAAAGGGTTGGCTGAGATAGTTTGAAGCCTTATTACTGCTAGAGATCCTTCCAAAGCTGAATAAAGGGTTGGCTGAGATAGTTTGAAGCCTTATTACTGCTAGAGATCCTTCCAAAGCTGAATAAAGGGTTGGCTGAGATAGTTTGAAGCCTTATTACTGCTAGAGATCCTTCCAAAGCTGAATAAAGGGTTGGCTGAGATAGTTTGAAGCCTTATTACTGCTAGAGATCCTTCCAAAGCTGAATAAAGGGTTGGCTGAGATAGTTTGAAGCCTTATTACTGCTAGAGATCCTTCCAAAGCTGAATAAAGGGTTGGCTGAGATAGTTTGAAGCCTTATTACTGCTAGAGATCCTTCCAAAGCTGAATAAAGGGTTGGCTGAGATAGTTTGAAGCCTTATTACTGCTAGAGATCCTTCCAAAGCTGAATAAAGGGTTGGCTGAGATAGTTTGAAGCCTTATTACTGCTAGAGATCCTTCCAAAGCTGAATAAAGGGTTGGCTGAGATAGTTTGAAGCCTTATTACTGCTAGAGATCCTTCCAAAGCTGAATAAAGGGTTGGTTGAGATAGTTTGAAGCCTTATTA
Source organism: Paralithodes platypus (assembly GCA_032716605.1). NCBI lineage: Eukaryota > Metazoa > Arthropoda > Malacostraca > Decapoda > Lithodidae > Paralithodes > Paralithodes platypus. Next base: position 9,551,430 of record CM064551.1, read on the forward strand.
CTGCTAGAGATCCTTCCAAAGCTGAATAAAGGGTTGATTGAGATAGTTTGAAGCCTTATTACCGCTAGAGATCCTTCCAAAGCTGAATAAAGGGTTGATTGAGATAGTTTGAAGCCTTATTACTGCTAGAGATCCTTCCAAAGCTGAATAAAGGGTTGGCTGAGATAGTTTGAAGCCTTATTACTGCTAGAGATCCTTCCAAAGCTGAATAAAGGGTTGGTTGAGATAGTTTGAAGCCTTATTACTGCTAGAGATCCTTCCAAAGCTGAATAAAGGGTTGGCTGAGATAGTTTGAAGCCTTATTACTGCTAGAGATCCTTCCAAAGCTGAATAAAGGGTTGGCTGAGATAGTTTGAAGCCTTATTACTGCTAGAGATCCTTCCAAAGCTGAATAAAGGGTTGGCTGAGATAGTTTGAAGCCTTGTTACTGCTAGAGATCCTTCCAAAGCTGAATAAAGGGTTGGCTGAGATAGTTTGAAGCCTTATTACTGCTAGAGATCCTTCCAAAGCTGAATAAAGGGTTGGCTGAGATAGTTTGAAGCCTTGTTACTGCTAGAGATCCTTCCAAAGCTGAATAAAACCGTCTAATACTTGCCAGAATGTGATGAAACGGAGGTCCCTGGTACTGAAGGGGTTAAGGGGACACGGGCCGGTTTTCTGGACCACGTTCTCCACACGAAGCTAAGAATTTCTTCTTTAATCGAGTTGTCAACTTATGGAATGGGCTTCCCCGAGATGTTATAGACTGCAGCACCGTTGATTCATTTAATCTTTGCCTAGACAAATATCTCGCATCAAACCCGCGACTGACTGCGTTTGTAAATGAATAACTTTATTTTATCCTCCCCTCAGTTACTAACCCATCTGTCCCCTACTAACTTCCTAATCCTGCCACGGACATTAGTTCCAGGGCAGTAGTTCCCTTTCCAATGTTCCCTTACCCACTCTAAACCACTGTTTGGACACTTGATCCTCAGTGTTTTGGAGGACAAGCAGCCTAGAAGGGTCACTATACCTGGTGTTGCTTGATTTCCTTTGTACTCCTTTGTACTTTGTATGTTTAGCCCCATTAGTTTTCAGATGTTAAGATGTTTGCCCTATTAGTTTGTCGATTTTTAAGACCTTTCGCCCCATTTCTTAGTCAATATTTAGACCTTTCGTGCTATTTAGGTGTAGATTTTTTCCCTGGCGAACGATAGTGAGCCTGTAATGTTGTAAGACCCGGCCTTTGACCAGGATATTTTTCTACCGAAAAATGTACAAATTAATCTAGAAGGGGGATCTAATGGATTATTATTTTTTTTAATTTGATGGAGATCTAGGGAGGAAACTAGAAAAATAATGAATCATGCAAACATCGCCCAAACAGTGAACCCCCCTGGGGGGGACAGTGGGTATTGTGGGGGGTCTATTGTGGGGGGTCTATTTATTTATATATTCATTTATTTTGTTTAAGTTTCCTCGCTAGACCTCCATCAAGCTTAAGGGGAGGTCTCCACTTGAGGGATTGTTTTCTTGACCCCTTTCTCCCTCATGTTTAGCCCCATTGCTTTTGATATTATAAAACGTTTGTCCCATTAGTTTAGCGATTTTAAGAACTTTCACCCCATATTAAGACCTTTCGTGCAATTCAGGTGTATATTTTATCCTGGTGAGCGATAGCGAGCCTGTAATTTAAGAGGAATCGGCCTTCGGCCGGGACATTTTTCTACCGAAAAATGTACAAATTTATCTTGAAAGGGACTCGAGGGGGTGTAATTTTAAGGTTGATGGAGGTCTAGGGAACAAACTAAATACCTCCCCATTAAACAAACACTCTCTAGACCCCCTTCAAAATAAATCTGTACATTTCTTACGGACAATTTCTCTTAAAATTAAAAGGCTCGCTGTCGTTCGTCAGGAAAAAAGTCGACACCTAAATGGTATGAAAGGTCTTGATATCGATATAGAAATGAAAGGTCTTGATATCGATATAGAAATGGGACGAAAGGCTTTAAAATTGCCAAACTAATGGGGCGAACGTCTTAAAATCTGAAAAGTAATGGGGCTAAGCATGAGAAAGAAGAGGGACTAGAAAAACGACCCATCTCCCCTTAACCCTGTCTTCTCCGACGTCTCTAGGTGTAGGTAAAATTATATACAATTCACCGAGATGACGTCACGATGCGATGTTTATTCTTAAGGGGAGATGGGTCGTTTTTCTGGTCCCCCTTCTTCCTCATGTTTAGCCCCATCAGTTTTCAGATTTTAAGACGTTCGCCCCATTACGTTGACGATTTTAAATCCTTTCGTCCCATTTCTTTATCAATATCAAGAACTTTTGTGCCATTTAGGTGTCGATTTGTTTTCTTAGCGAGCGATAGCGAGCCTGAAATTTTAAGAGAAATCGGCCTTCGCCCAGGACATATTTCTATCGCAATATGTACAAATTTGTCTTGAAGGGGGTCTAGGGAGTGTGTTTTGAAGGGGGTCTAGGGAGTGTGTCTTGAAGGGGGTCTAGGGAGTGTGTCTTGAAGGGGGTCTAGGGAGTGTGTTTTGTTGTTAAGCTTGATGAAGGTCTAGCGAGGAAACTAAACAATAAATGTATGTATAAATAAATAGACCCCCAAAAGTAACTCCTGTCCCGTTAAGGGGGATGGTTCACTTTTTGGGCCATTTTTGCATGTATTCAAATATTTTTCTAGTTTCCTCCCTAGACCTCCATTATATTTAAAAAAAACATCCATTAGATCCCCCTTCTAGATAAATTTGTACATTTTTTGGTAAAAAAAATGCCGGCCGAAGGCCGGTTCTTCCAACATTACAGGCTCACTATCGTTCGCCAGAGAAAAAAATCGACACCTAAATAGCACGAAAAGTCTAAATATTGACGACAACATTTGGCGAAAGGTCTTAAAATCGACTAACTAATGGAGCAAACATCTTAACATCTGAAAACTAATGGGGCTAAACATGAGGGAGAAAGTGGTCCAGAAAACCGGCTCATGTCCAGGTAATATCAATATATGGATTATTCCAGCTTAGCTGTTTTACTTCTTTCTCTAAGCATTTTAACCCGTTCAGTACTCATAACCTCTAACCTCTGTAACTCAAAAACGACTGGAGTAATCGAGTTAATATTTCTACCATTTGGGAAGAGTCAGTCAAGGCATAGATATGGAACTTTACAGCCAATTTGTTCTAGCCCTTTTTGAGTTACAGAGGATGGGGGTCAAGATTTCTCGCCTACTTACAGTGAACAGACTATAGTCCCGTCTTTTTCATTGTATGCTGGCTAATAATAGACGATTGTATTCAGTTTAAACAGGGCCTCCAGCAATTTACAGGCTTCGAACTATCTCACTTAATCCCTTTTTACTACCACAGATCCGTCTTAAGGGGAGGCAGACCGTTTTTATGGACCCCCTTCTCCCTAATGTTTAGCCCCACTAGTTTTGAGATTATAAGTCGTTCGGCCCATTAGTTTGGCGATTTTAACACCTTTCGCCCCATTTCGTTGTAAATTTTAAGACCTTTCGTGCCATTTAGGTGTCTATTATTTCCTGGCGAGCGTTAGCGAGCCTGCAATTTTACGACGAATTGGCCTTCGGCCGGGACATTTTTCTACCGAAAAATGTACAAATTTATCTTGAAGCCCGGGGGGTCTAGGGTGTGTTTTTCTAAGCTTGATGGAGGTCTAGGAAGGAAACTAAAAAAATATATGAATAAATGAATTAATGGACCAAACAAACGATCAGCCTCCCCTTAAACTGCACAAAGTCGTATAAATATAGAATATAATCAAAGAGACGTCGCTGGTACAGAAAGGGTTAAATGTGCCGGTAGTGTCACACGAGCGCTTTTTCCGGCATTCTTTCTTCTCATACTATTTTAATTTACCTGTGACCAAGTGGGGCGATACTCTTACTTCACACTCCGGACATGACTTGTATACGACCTTGCAAGAGAGTTCGCTTTATCAATTTGTTCGAACGCCGGCCCGTGGTAATAACGTTCTTGACATTGTACTTGCAACAAAAGAAGAATTAATAGAGAATTTGAATGTTGGTGATGAATTCAGTAACAGCGACCATCGTACGATAACTTTCACTTTAAAGTTTACTAGTAACGAATCAAATAGTAGCATCGAAAAAGTCCCTAATTTCAAGAAAGCAAACTTCCATAAACTTAGAGCTATGTTTAAAGAAACTGACTGGAGCTTTTTAATTAACAATAACGACATAAATACATCTTGGAAGTTATTCGAAACCACTTACCTAAAAGCAGTGCAAGACTGCATACCATCGAAAATACGGCGTCCAGGCCATAATAATAAGCCCAAATGGTGGAATAAAGATATTTCAAACTGCCTGCTTGCTAAAAAATTTGCTAATGATAGATTAAAATCCTCACAAAATGACGAAGAACGGGTGAAATTTGTAGAGCTACGACGCAAAGCCAAAACGTTAATTAAGCAAAGTAAAAAGACCCTAGAGTTACATATTGCGAATCAAAGTAAAACAAACCCGAAAGAATTCTATAGTTATATCAGAAAGAAAAAAGTAGTTACGTCAACTGTTGGACCGTTAGTCGATGAAAACGGAGAATACACCAAAGACGAAGTACAAATGAGTAATGCCCTCAATACCTTCTTTGCATCAGTTTTTACAACAGAAGACCTCAGTGATATCCCTACACCATCGCCGATTCAGATTGATAATTCAGATGTTCTAAGCAATATCACCGTTACAGAGAGAGAAGTATTGAATTGTTTAGATAAACTCAAGGTAAATAAAACGCCTGGACCTGATACAATCTCGCCTAGAGTTCTAAAGGAAGCTAAGGATGAGCTCTCCAAACCACTGACATTACTATTCAATAAATCCTTGCAGTCTGGAACTATGCCTGATCAGTGGAAGCTAGCCAACGTAACACCGGAACACCGATATTAAAAAAAGGCAGCAAATCCCTACCCAGTAACTATCGTCCAATTAGCTTAACCTCAGTTGTATGTAAAATGCTAGAAACGGTCATAAGAGACAGACTCGTAAATCACTTAGAGGAAAATAATATACTTAAAGATACTCAACACGGCTTTCGTAAAAAACGTTCCTGTTTAACAAACCTCTTAGACTTCTTCCACGATATCCTCAACCTCTACGATGAGAGTAAAGCTGTAGATATTATATACCTTGATTTTCAAAAGGTCTTTGACAAAGTTCCCCACAAACGTTTACTGCTAAAACTAAAAGCGCATGGAATACAAGACGGTGTGTTGAAATGGATTGAAAATTGGCTCAGCGACAGAAAGCAAAGAGTAGTCATAAACGGTAAGGCATCTAAATGGACCAATGTAAGTAGCGGGGTACCCCAGGGATCGGTACTAGATCCAATTCTCTTTCTAATTTACATCAACGACATAGATGAGGGTCTCACCTGTACAATCTCAAAATTTGCTGACGATACAAAAATTGCAAATAGCGTACTCTCAAAAGAACAAGTTGACGATATGCAACACAATCTAGATAAATTGTCATGTTGGGCCCAAATTTGGCAAATGAGTTTCAATGCGGATAAATGTAAAGTACTACATATCGGATACCTAAATGAGAAAGCAAACTATTCGATGAATGGCACTCAGCTTTAAGAATGTAAACAGGAAACCGATCTGGGAGTAACAATATCGAGTAACCTAAAACCGAGTCAACAATGTTCAGAAGTTGTTAAGAAGGCAAACAAAATAATTGGCTTTATAGGCAGGTCATTTGAGCATAAATCCAAAGAAGTTATCCTAACCCTTTACAATTCCTTAGTTCGCCCTCTTCTGGAATACTGCGTTCAATCCTGGTGCCCTTATTACCAAAAAGATATAAACAAGCTAGAACGAGTTCAACGTAGAGTTACCAAAATGATACCTAGCCTAAAGAACAAACCATACGAAGAGCGTCTTACAGAATTAAATCTATTTCCTTTAACCCAGCGCAGATTAAGAGGTGACTTAATTCAAGTGTTCAAAATCATCAAAGGCATCGACAATATGAACTGTAGTAAGTACTTCACTATCAACCAATCTAATTACACGCGGGGAAACGGTTGCAAAATTATTGGTAAATCTTTTAACTCACGCGAATCTAAGAATTTCTTCTTCAATCGAGTTGTCAACTTGTGGAATGGGCTTCCCCGAAACGTTATAGACTGCATCACCGTTGATTCATTTAAACTCCGCCTAGACAAATATCTCGCATCAAAGCCGCGACTGACTGCGTTTGTAAATGAATAACTTTATTTTATCTCCCCCTCAGTTACTAACCCATCTGTCCCCTACTAACTTCCTAATCCTGCCACGGACATTAGTTCCAGGGCAGTAATTCCCTTTCCAATGTCCCCTTACCCCCTCTAACCCACTGTTTGGACACTTGATCCTCAGTGTTTTGGAGGACAAGCAACCTAGAAGGGTCACTAGATCTGTTGTTGCTTGATTTCCTTTGTACTATTTTGAGGCTCTTTCGCACTGGCATCGGAAACTAGATCTAGGTAAAGTTTTCTAAAATTGATCAGAAAATAAATAAGAAATATCAGAAAATACATAGGAAATATTGTTGCCTGCACTGCTGTTTGCCGATGATACAGTTCTGAAGAGTGATAGTTGCAGGGTCAGGTAAATATTGTTGCCTGCACTGCTGTTTGCCGATGATACAGTTCTGAAGAGCGATAGTTGCAGGGTCAGGTAAATATTGTTGCCTGCACTGCTGTTTGCCGCTGATACAGTTCTGAAGAGCGATAGTTGCAGGGTCAGGTAAATATTGTTGCCTGCACTGCTGTTTGCCGATGATACAGTTCTGAAGAGCGATAGTTGCAGGGTCAGGTAAATATTGTTGCCTGCACTGCTGTTTGCCGATGATACAGTCCTGAAGAGCGATAGTTGCAGGGTCAGGTAAATATTGTTGCCTGCACTTCTGTTTGCCGATGATACAGTTCTGAAGAGCGATAGTTGCAGGGTCAGGTAAATATTGTTGCCTGCACTGCTGTTTGCCGATGATACAGTTCTGAAGAGCGATAGTTGCAGGGTCAGGTAAATATTGTTGCCTGCACTGCTGTTTGCCGATGATACAGTTCTGAAGAGCGATAGTTGCAGGGTCAGGTAAATATTGTTGCCTGCACTGCTGTTTGCCGACGATACAGTCCTGAAGAGCGATAGTTGCAGGGTCAGGTAAATATTGTTGCCTGCACTTCTGTTTGCCGATGATACAGTTCTGAAGAGCGATAGTTGCAGGGTCAGGTAAATATTGTTGCCTGCACTGCTGTTTGCCGATGATACAGTTCTGAAGAGCGATAGTTGCAGGGTCAGGTAAATATTGTTGCCTGCACTGCTGTTTGCCGATGATACAGTTCTGAAGAGCGATAGTTGCAGGGTCAGGTAAATATTGTTGCCTGCACTGCTGTTTGCCGACGATACAGTTCTGAAGAGCGATAGTTGCAGGGTCAGGTAAATATTGTTGCCTGCACTGCTGTTTGCCGATGATACAGTTCTGAAGAGTGATAGTTGCAGGGTCAGGTAAATATTGTTGCCTGCACTGCTGTTTGCCGATGATACAGTTCTGAAGAGCGATAGTTGCAGGGTCAGGTAAATATTGTTGCCTGCACTGCTGTTTGCCGCTGATACAGTTCTGAAGAGCGATAGTTGCAGGGTCAGGTAAATATTGTTGCCTGCACTGCTGTTTGCCGATGATACAGTTCTGAAGAGCGATAGTTGCAGGGTCAGGTAAATATTGTTGCCTGCACTGCTGTTTGCCGATGATACAGTCCTGAAGAGCGATAGTTGCAGGGTCAGGTAAATATTGTTGCCTGCACTTCTGTTTGCCGATGATACAGTTCTGAAGAGCGATAGTTGCAGGGTCAGGTAAATATTGTTGCCTGCACTGCTGTTTGCCGATGATACAGTTTTGAAGAGCGATAGTTGCAGGGTCAGGTAAATATTGTTGCCTGCACTGCTGTTTGCCGATGATACAGTTCTGAAGAGCGATAGTTGCAGGGTCAGGTAAATATTGTTGCCTGCACTGCTGTTTGCCGACGATACAGTTCTGAAGAGCGATAGTTGCAGGGTCAGGTAAATATTGTTGCCTGCACTGCTGTTTGCCGATGATACAGTTCTGAAGAGTGATAGTTGCAGGGTCAGGTAAATATTGTTGCCTGCACTGCTGTTTGCCGATGATACAGTTCTGAAGAGCGATAGTTGCAGGGTCAGGTAAATATTGTTGCCTGCACTGCTGTTTGCCGATGATACAGTTCTGAAGAGCGATAGTTGCAGGTCAGGTAAATATTGTTGCCTGCACTGCTGTTTGCCGATGGTACAGTTCTGAAGAGCGATAGTTGCAGGGTCAGGTAAATATTGTTGCCTGCACTGCTTTTTGCCGATGATACAGTTCTGAAGAGCGATAGTTGCAGGGTCAGGTAAATATTGTTGCCTGCACTGCTGTTTGCCGATGATACAGTTCTGAAGAGCGATAGTTGCAGGGTCAGGTAAATAGGTTTGGAACAGTCTGTGAAAAATGGAGTCTGAAAGTAAATGCGGGGAAGAGTAAGGTTATGGTCTTTGAAAGACATCGCCGGTACAGAAAGGGTTAACGGCGCTAAGAAGGGAAAGATCTGTTTAAGAATACCACCCATAATCTTACCTTTATGAGTCGTTAGTGTGAAGTGGTTGCCGGGGATGAGAGGTATAATAGTACACAGGCTCACCATCCACACACTACATAACAACAACGCCTTCATTGTCTCTTATGGGGGGTTTGTTTAGTTTTTAAGGGGGGATGATTTCATTTATTTGATTGTTTATTATTTTGTTTATAATTTGATGTATATACAGTATACCTCCATAGACCTCCATCAAGCTTTAAAAAACACCCCCTAGACCTCCTTTTCAAGATAAATTTGTAAATTTTTCGGTAGAAAAATTTCCCGGCCAGAGGCCGGTTCTTTTTAAAATTACAGGCTCGCTATCGCTCGCCAAAAAAACATCGATACATTAGTGGCACGAAAAGTCTTGATATTGATATAGAAATGGGATGAAAGGTTTTAAAATTGACAAACTAATCTTATAATCTGAAAAATAATAGGGCTAAACATGAGGAAGCAGGGGGGTCCAGAAAAACTAGCCATTCTCCCCTTAATACTATGTTAGTGTTACCTTTATGATGAGTAGTTAATCTGAAGTGGTTGCCGGAGATGAGAGGAATAGCACACAGGCTAACCATCCACACACTGCACAACGCCTTCATTGTCTCTTATGGGGCACTGTTTGTATGTTTTATCACACTAACACACGTACGGAATATATAAACTTTCCTCGGGATTCGCACCTATAGCTCTTTCACCTCACCGTAGACGTAGCGTATCTGCAGGCCCAAAACTCATTTAGTGACGTCTTAAGTTTAATTCTTAGTGTTTAGTTTGTCTTTGTTTAGTTCTTAGGCTGTCGTGCGCTCTGAGCTTCGTCGTAGTTTATTTTCTTACTCGCGACAAAATACTATTTCTTAGTTTCTTGAGTTATTTGTTTAGCTTTTTCAGGATATACTTTCAGTTTCAGTTGTCGTTAACCCTTTGAGTACCAGCGACGTGTGATATTTTGCATTCTAGGTAGATTTAGACGATAATATGAAGCTTACGAAGGATCTGTGGTAGTTAAAAGGATTGGTTAAGTTAGTTTGAAGCCTTATTATTAGTAGAGGTCCTTCCTAAGCTGAATAAATCCGGTTAATAGCTGCCAAAATACTCAGGTCCGGGTCCGTTAATCGAGGTTTGGCAGTATTTATACATTTTGCACATTCACAAGAAAACAAAGGTCAAGTTTAGCTTGGCTGCTCTCTTTTTTTTTTTTTTTTTTTTTTGGTGGTGGTGTAATGGCTTAGAGGCTTATGTTCTGGGTGTGGTGTCCCAAGTTCGAATCCCGGGATGACCAATTGCTTTTATTAGTTTATTCAAGTGCATTGGGGTTTGTAATGGATGATTAATGTTAAGAACCGGGTGTTCCTTAAAATATATTAGCTCACCACATGATCGTACGGCTTTCATGGTGTACGGATAGAAATTCCCTTGTTATTAATTATACTGTTTTTGCTTGTCATCCTTTGAATTCCTTTGTATAACTGTTGAATACGTGAAGGAAGTCTTCTATGGTTCAGTTTATGTTTTCTATTTGTATGAATTGTCTATTCTATTGTATTCTATATACTCAGGCCCAATCCCCACTTTTCCGATTTTTAGACCTTTCTAAAGGGTGGGGGTGGGGGGGGGGGTAGGGGCGACCCAAGACAGAGCCAGAATAGGGACAACACAACACCACCGTCATTATATTAGTACCGCAAATATAATATATACCCAACCGAACAAGCCTGCCCCCACACGTCGGCTGATCTAGTGTTAAAGGTCTGCTAAAAGCCAGTATTACAACTCTTTCTCCCCCCCCCCCCCCACCCCCTCTCTTTCTTCTCTCTCTGTTGTATGAGAGTAGGATGGATGAGGTCAATCTAGGTAATAGGCCTCTCTTTCTCTCTCTAATACAGCTCTATCCCTCAATATTGTAGGAGAGTACGATGTATAAGGTCAATCTAGGTTATAGTTCAATCACTCTTACTCTCTCTCTCTCTGTTGTAGGGGAGTATGCTTTCATAGATTTCTTATGGGGTTATGCCTATAGGTGTTAAGAATAATTTGATTAAATAATTGATATTTATTCTACCCATTGCAGGAGACAAGCCAAGGCATTGGGTTGGCGCAAGGAATCTCCACACAGGGTTGACCGCTGGCCTCCAAAAACGCACCGATAACGCTAACTACGACAATACGGCAGATGCAAGTAAATGTACTGTTGTCTATATAAGTTATATTCCTCTCCGTGCTCTTATACAGAGAAGGATAATGCGCATGATACAGTTCTGATGATCTAAATGTTGGGTTAAAGTGAAGGTGTGTGATGTCCCCATGGTTGTTCAATATATTCAGTATATGGATGGAGTCATGAATGAAATATAAGGAAGAGCAGTGGATGTTGGTGTACCGCTGATAAGGGAAGGAAATGAGTGGACGTTGCCTGTACTGCTGTTTGCTGATGATACAGTTCAGATGAGTGATAATGAGTGGGAGTTGCAGGGTCTGGTAAATAAGTTTAGAACAGTGTGTGAAAAACGGATTCTGAAGGTAAATGTGGGGAAGAGCAAGGTTATGGCCTTTGAAACGGGTGCAGTCACAGAATGTGAGGTGAGGTGAATGGTCAGGTTATGGAAAATGTAAGCTAATTTATGTATTTGGGCAGTGTTTGTTTTTCCTATGTGAATGAAGGAGACAAAAGCAAACCTGGCTGCATCAAGTGTCTCTCCCAAAGTTGTAACGTGAAAGAGAGCCAAAATCAAGGTACGTTAGAGTCAAAATGTCTAGACACACGGAGCTTGAAGCCGTTTAAGTCATACGATGTAAGATCGACAGATCGAGGGAGAGATTTCCAAAGCTTGCTTGTAGAATAGAAGAAAGACTGGGAACATATTTTCAATCTCGGGTTTGAGAGTTGGACAGAATAGGGGTAGGAGTGTATTGAAAGGTGGGTGCCCCCAACTCTCCGTAAAGGAGGGGATAATCACTAGGAGAGCTCTGAAGAACTTTGAGTATTGTAATAGCAGTAGAAGAGTGAGAGAGACGCATCATTGCAGTGTGTAGAGAGAGATTGTAGGGAATTAGTGAGAGGAGGTGAGTTGATGAGACAAAATGCTTTTGACTCAACCCTTTCAAGAAGTGCGGTAGGGGGGAACCTCACCACACAGGCGAAAAATGCTCGATACATACAGAGCAAGAAACTGTGTGGGGGAGAGGAACCCACGGAGAAGGTTGAGCACACCTAACTTGATGGGAAGCTGTTTTAGCACGAGTGGTAATTTGATCTTTCCAAGAAAATCCAGAAGAAAAAGAAACACCAAGAATACTGAGAGCAGATGAAGGATTGATTCGTGTATTGTTGAAGTATAAGGGATAGACATGTGGAAGTTCTAGATGGCTAGATTAATGAAGAAATTGGGTTTTGGAAGCATTGAAACTAACACGATTTTCTCTGCCCCAATCGGAAATGGTGGATAGATCAGAATATGAGTGTCCCATGGCCTCATCATGTGAGTTTTTGAGTGATTCATGTATCGAGACCTCATCCAAGCTTAAACAAATATACACCAAAGACACCCCTTTGAGATATACACCAAAGACACCCCTTTGAGATATACACCAAAGACACCCCTTTGAGATATACACCAAAGACACCCCTTTGAGATATACACCAAAGACACCCCTTTGAAATATACACCAAAGACACCCCTTTGAGATATACACCAAAGACACCCCTTTGAAATATATTTGTAAATTTTTTGGTGGAAAAAGTTTTCCAGCTGAAGGTCACTTCCTCCTAAATTGGAGGCTCGCAATCGCTCGCCAGGAAAATTTCGATACCTAAATGGCACGAAAGGTCTTACATTTGACAAATTAATAGAGCGATTGGCCATAAAATTGGTATACTAACGGGTCAAACATCTTAAAATATCAAAACTAATGGGGCTAAACATGAGGGGGAAAGGGGTCCGGCCAGAACACCTCCTTCTAGCCACGATTTATGTCAATTTTCTTTTTACTTGCAGATGCTGTTGATATATATTGTTATGAGGAGATAGGTTGTTTTTCTAGTCTCCCTTCTCTCTCATGTTTAGCCCCATTAGTTTTCAGATTTTAAGATGTTTGCCCCATTAGTTTGTCGATTTTAAGACCTTTCACCCCATTTCTTTGTCAATATTAAGACTTTTCGTACTATTTAGGTGTCTATTTTTTCCCCTGGCGAACGATTGTGAGCCTGCAATTTTGGAAGAACCGGCCTTCGGCCGGGATATTTTTATATCGAAAAATGTACAAATTAATCTAGAAGGGGGTTCTAATGGACGTTTTTAAACGTTTGATCAAGGTCTAGGGAGGAAACTAAAATAATAATACATTTTTGAAAAGATCGACCAACAAATGAACCATACCCCCTTAACCATTATATGAACCATACCCCCTTAACCATTATATGAACCATACCCCCTTAACCATTATATGAACCATACCCCCTTAACCATTATATGAACCATACCCCCTTAACCATTATATGAACCATACCCCCTTAACCATTATATGAACCATACCCCCTTAACCATTATATGACTACCCCCTTAACCATTATATGACTACCCCCTTAACCATTATATGACTACCCCCTTAACCATTATATGAACCATACCCCCTTAACCATTATATGAACCATACCCCCTTAACCATTATATGACTACCCCCTTAACCATTATATGACTACCCCCTTAACCATTATATGAACCATACCCCCTTAACCATTATATGAACCATACCCCCTTAACCATTATATTTTCTCCAAGTTTCGTATTATGCATCCGGTTTTGTTATCATGTTACATCTCTGTCTGTTGGCGAGAGAGGCTTAAGGGGAGATGGGTCGTTTTTCTGGCCCCCCTTCCTCCTCATGTTTAACCCCATTGGTTTATTTTTTATTAATTTCACCACACCACCAAACACCTCCAATGAAATTAATGAAAGCATATATGTGATCCACCGGGATTCGAACCTGGGTTATCACACACAAAATTTTAGACACCTTACTTACTAGTTTTCAGATTTTAAGACATTCCCCTCATTATTTTGTCGATTTTAAAACCTTTCGCCCTAAGACCTTTCGAGACATTTAGGTGTCCATTTTTTCCTGGAGAGCGATAGCGAGCCTGTAATTTTAAGAGAAACCGGCCTTCGGCCGAGAAATTTTTCTATCGAAAAATTTACAAATTTATCTTGAAGAGGTGTCTAGTGAGTGTTTTTTTAAGCTCGATGAAGATTTAGCAAGGAAAGTAAGAAATAAAGGAATACGTGAGTTAATAGACCAAAAAACGGCCCATCTTCCCTTAAATAAATAAAGGTACATTATTATCACACGTAGGTTGTATAGAAGGTGAAGGTACCGTGACATAAGCCTTTACAACGGCACCTCCTATCTTGTTTTCGAAGAGTGCTGAGAGGGGTGAAGGGGTGTTGGAGAGAGAGGAAGCTGTTGGATTGGCTTTTGGCTTTGTTATGTGTGTTATTGATAGGGGAGAAGAAGTGTTGGAGAGAGAAGAAGCTGTTGGAGTGGCTTTGTTATGTGTGTTATTAGTCTGTATGCATCGTCGAGATGTCCCCCGACCGGGTGCGAGCATGTGGATTACGGGAGGCGATGTATGTAGCTCTAAAACATGACGTCACTCACCATCTGCGCATGCGTGAGAATCTAGGCCCCCTTGGCCCCGCCCCTCACCTCCGTTGCGTTTAAATATACCCTTCAAACCATATCACCCAGATCTCTCCGTAGCTCACACGGTATGGCACCCGCCCGTAACTTAGAAAACCAGGGTCGATCCTACTCTTCTTCGGTATATTTTTTATCTGTTTATTTCGTTATATTTGTTATTTTTGTTATATTTTAGGTTAGGTTAGGTTAGGTTAGGTTAGGTTAGGTTAGGTTAGGTTAATCTAATCTAATCTAATCTAATCTAATCTAATCTAATCTAATCTAATATAATAGTTGTACATTTGAGGGGCGGGCCAAGATTCTCACGCATGCGCAGATGGTGAGTGACGTCATGTTTTAGAGCTATGTACATAGCCTCCCGTGGAATACTCTAGGTAGCGCTATTAAGTCGTATCTCAGCGGTCATTACGTTTGGCTCGCTCTGTACTCTATTAATGTATGTCAGATGTTGAATAGGGTGGCTAGGTGTAGGAACATGTTTAGATATCTCACTCGAAATGAATAATTCATGTGTTGATATTGCTGATACTAATTATTGATCAAAATATACTTGGTGCCGTGAAGTCACTTATTTGCCCAACTGTACCACCACATAATTATTATATAGGGCATAAATTCCTTGCATCCCTGTTTCACAAATATGCACACGAGATGATCAATTAATGAACACCCTGTTCTTAACATTAATCATAAATTACAAACCCCAATATCTATCTATCTATCTATTGCCTGACGCCGTGATCCCCGAAGGGGTGGCCACAAACAAACCGCCCCCATGCACCTCTGTCCCCAGTCAGTCGACACCCCTCCTCCCAACCAGCACCGCCTTCATTCTTATACTTCCTCACTCCATCCTTCCACCTCTCCTTCGGTCAACCTCTCCCTCTCTGTCCTTCCATCTCGCTCTCGTACACCCTCTTAGTCATTCTCTCGCTTCCCATACGTTCCATATGGCCGAACCATCTCAAGTTGTTCCTTTTCACACTTTCCAGCACATCTACCTCCACACCACACCTTCTTCTTACTTTCTCATTTGTCTGTCTATCCCTCCATGTAACTCTGCACGCACTTCTCAAGTAACTCATTTCCACCGCTCTCACTCTTGGTCTGAGTCTCTTCCCGAACGTCCATGCTCTGCTTCCGTAAGTTAGTGTTGGGATTACCACACTGTCATGCAAGGACTTCTTCACTTCCATACTGACCACTCTATTTCTTGTTACTGCTTTCAACGTTCCTACAACCCTATTCCCCTGTTGTACCCTCTCCTGCATTTCTTCATCCATAGTCCCATCTTTACTCAACACACTGCCCAGATACTTAAAAGAACTGACGATCTCCATAGCCTGACCGTTCAACTTCACCTCACACTCTGTGACTTCACCCCTTTCGAAGACCATAACCTTGTTCTTCCCCGCATTTACCTACAAATTCCATTTTTCGCACACTGTTCCAAACTCATTTACCAGACCCTGCAACTCCCATTCATTATCGCTCACCAGAACTGTATCATCCGCAAACAGCAGTATAGGCAGCTTCCACTCATTTCCCTCCCTTTTCAGCGATACACCAACATCCACTGCTCTTCCTAGTATTTATTTCATGACTCCATCCATATATACAGTAAACAGCCACGGGGACATCACACACCCCTGTTTCAACCCAACACTCAGGTCAAAGAACTCGCTCTGCTCATTCTCTACACGTACTGCCGCCTTTGCACCCTCATACATGCTCTTCACTACTTTCAGCAACTTGCCATCTACTCCGTATATTCTAAGTACTTTCCACATGCCTTTTCTATCCACTCTGTCATAGGCCTTCTCCAAGTCCATAAAGGCAACACACACCTTTTGTTGCTTCTCCAGATATTTCTCCACAACACAATTCAGGGTAAAAATATGATCTACACATCCTCTTCCCTTCCTAAAACCTCCCTGCTCGTCGCCTATCTATTTCTCCGTTCTCACTCTCACTCTCCCAATCACTACCCTACTGTACACCTTACCTACTATACTTAAAAGACATATTCCTCGGTGGTTACCACACACTCCTCTTTCCCCTTTGCCCTTATATAGGGCGACTATTATGCCTGTCTTCCAGTCATCGGGTGGACTCCCCTTCTCCCATGCTAGTTTGCACATTTTCCATACTCATTCAATCACTATCTCACCACCATACCTCAACATTTCCCCACACACTCCATCTGTTCCTGGTGCTTTCCCCAACTTCACTCTTTTCATAGCTTCCCACACTTCTGACCTCCTGATCCCCAGCTCCTCCTCCACTACGTCTCCTCTTCTCCATCCCACACCATATCCAACTATGTTGCTGGCTCTTCATTCCTTACATTTAGCAACTCATTGAAGTACTCCCTCCATCTTTCGACTCTCTCTTGCTTCTCGGCTAGCATTCTCCCATTCTTATCTTTCACATCCTTACTGTTTCCCTTGCTACCTTCCCTAACTTTCTTGACTTCTTTCCAGAACAGTTTCTTGCACTCCCTCCATTTTACACTCAGATTCCTTCCAAATTACTCATCTACTCTTCTCTTACTTTCCTTCACTACTCTCTTCACCACTCTCTTTCTCTCCACATACCTCGCTCGTTTCTGCCTCTGCAAATCTTCATTCCCTCTACTAGCCAACCACTCTCTATACGCTTTCTTCTTGTCTTCCACAGCTATTTTTACCTCTTCTGTCCACCATGCTGTACCTTTCACTCCCCTCCCTCTTCTCCTCACTCCACACACCTCCCCACCTGCTGCACAGATCTCTTCCTTAAACACCTTGCTTATCTTCTCCACATCCTCCAGGTCGAACCCACCTAGTCGTCTTTCTACTGCTCTCCTTTACTCTTCCCTGATTTCCTCCTCTTATAGCCTCTCCACCCTCCTCACCATTCCACCTTCCTCTCGCCTCCCTCCAGCTCTCCTCACCCACTTCTTTTGTATCATAACCTTAGCTACTACTACATAATGATCAGACAGACCCCCTCCAATACCTCTATGCACCCTAGCATCCATCACAGATTTCTTCATTCTTTCATCCACACCCCAAACCCCCAATATACTTGAATATATTAATGAAAGCATATATGGTCCTCTCGGGATTCGAACTCGGGATACCACACCCAGAACATAAGCATCTAAGCCAATACACCACCAATACCACCACAATACCAGTTTCAAGAGGCAGGAGGAGTGAAATATTTATAGTTCGTTCATTCTATGTTGGGCAGAAATCGTAACCCCTAAACTTTCATAACTCAAAAAGGACTAGAGTAATCGAGCTAATATTTCTACCAAATAGGAAGACTTGACTAGGGAATATGTGTATAATTTGACAGATCATTTGCTCTAGCCCTTTTCGAGTTACAGAGGTTAGAGGTTACGATTTCTGCCCAAACTAGAATGAACGGACTATCCTAATTTCGTGTTCATATAATAACAATGGTTGGTTCCTAATGGGGTAGGATTTTTGTTTATCACATTATTTTCTTTCCTCGTTTCTTAATTTTGCTCTCTCATGTTTTTCGATTCATTCTCTCATTGTATTATTAGTGTAGTATATTTTCCTTCTATATATATATTTGTTTTCTTTTTTATATCCTGGTAAGATACTCTGTTTCTTTTCAACTGGCGGTAAATTGCAAAGTCCCCATTAAGATTTATCAGTTATTTTGAAGATTTTGTAGTGAAATATGGTGCTAATTATACAAACTTGGTCTTAATAGGATGCAGAGACATAGTAGTATCATATGTTCTTTGTGTCCTGGTGCTAGTGATTACGTGATTTACGTTTCCGTTTGAATATTCTCACATATTTAAGAATACGGCCGTCAATGTGTGCGAGGTGCGTCAGGAGGAGGAGGTTGGGGCGGCGTACGTGCTCCCCCTTCGAATGCCAACACCACACTGACTCTCTCACTCAGCTGATCTTACTAACTTCGATCGATCAAATTCCGCTATGACTTTACGGATTATTTTTCGAACCTCCTTCCCCCTCATGATTAGCCCCATTAATTTTAAGACTTTAAGACGTTCGTTTGTCGATTTTAAGAAATTTCGCCCAATTTCTATCAATTTTAGACTATCTCAATTATTCCTTTTACCTACCATATATCCTTCCTAAGCTTCAAAAAAACGTCTATATGTAGTTAAAATCAAATATACATGAAATCGCCGGTACAGAAGGGGTATAATGAACATATTCGTTGAAAACCATCATATTCCTTCCTTCCTTTCTTCTCTCCTTTCTTCCTTCCTTCCTTCCTTCCTCCCTCCCTCCCTCCCTCCCTCCCTCCTGCATTCCTTCCTTCCTCCCTCCCTCCCTCCTTCATTCCTTCCTTCCTTTCTCCCTCCCTCCCTTCCTTCCTTCCTTCCTTCCTTCCTTCCTCCCTCCCTCCCTCCCTCCCTCCCTCCCTCCCTCCCTCCCTCCCTTCCCTCCTTCCGTCCTCCCTCCTTCCGTCCTCTCTCCTTCCTCTATATCATCCTTCCTCCCTCCCTCCCTCCCCCCTTCCTTCCTTAATTCCTTCCTTAATTCCTTCCTTAATTCCTTCCTTAATTCCTTCCTTAATTCCTTCCTTTCTTCCTTCCTCCCTCCCTTCCTCCCACCCTCCTTCATTTAATGACCGCAATAATATGTCATACTTATTATGGCAATTACATCTACCTCACCCCCTAAACCCTTCATCAATATAAATGTCTGAGATAATGCTGGATATTGATTTCGGTCCAAAAGACATAGAAGAGGCCATTTCCAACATGCCATCCCACTCGGCACCCGGCCCGGACTCATGGAATTCGATCCTAATGAAGAAATGTAAGGAAAACCTCTCAAAATCCCTGGCTATAATGTGGAGAAGGAGTCTAGACACTGGTGAAATACCAGATAGCTTGAAAAACGCAATAATTGCCCCACTGCATAAAGGAGGGAGTAAAGCACTACCAAAAAACTACCGCCGGGTAGCTCTAACCTCCCACATCATTAAAGTTTTCGAGCGAGTCCTGCGAAGCAAAATCTCAACATTCATGGAGGCAAATGAACTACACAACACCGGTCAACATGGGTTCAGAGCGGGATGATCATGTCTCTCACAACTTTTGGAACACTATGACAAAATTCTTAAAGCCTAGAAGAAAAGAAAAACGTGGATGTCATTTACACCGATTTTGCTAAGGCATTTGATAAATGTGACCATGGTATAATAGCCCACAAACTAAAAGCAAAAGGTATAACGGGAAAAATCGGACGGTGGATATACAATTTCCTCGTAAACCGAAAACAATCAGTAGCAGTAAACCAAGTCACATCTGAGCCTTCGGATGTCAAAAGCTCAGTGCCCCAAGGAACAGTGCTAGCGCCCCTTTTGTTCCTCATACTAATTAGCGACATAGATACCAACACTAGACACAGTACGGTGTCGTCTTTTGCTGATGACACAAAATTAAGCAAGATAGTAAACACACAAGAGGACACGGGCCGACTGCAGGAAGACATAAATGTAGTGTTCCAGTGGACCAGGGAAAACAACATGCAATTCAATGAAGAAAAATTCCAATTAATACAGTACGGAGATAAAAATGGCGTTAAAGAAAATACAAATTACTTAACAGAATCTACCCAAATAATAGAACGGAAAGACAGTGTAGAAGACCTTGGGGTGTTAATGTCTGAAAATATGGGTTTCAAAGTACATAACCAGGTCATGGCTGCGAAACGTCTAACGGGTTGGATTCTGTGTACATTTAAAACACGCGGTGAATTACCTATGATAACGCTCTTCAAATCTCTAGTGCTACCCTGGCTTGAATACTGTAGCGTATTAACATCCCCATACAAAGCATGTGAAATAAATGACTTAGAGAGTGTAAAAAGAAATTTCACTTCGCATATAAATTCGATAAAACAGCTACACTATTGGGAGCGTTTAAGAGCACTGAAACTGTACTCGCTGGAACGTAGAAGAGAGCGTAACCTTATAATATACACGTGGAAAATTGCAGAGGGTTTAGTACCAAACCTACATACTCCGATAGTCATGAAATTCAGTGATAGGAGAGGCTGGGAATGCGATATCCCCCGGATGAATAACAATAACAGGGGTGCTATGGGCTCTCTACGAGAGGGTTGGTTATCACACAGAAGCCCACGTCTCTTCAACAAACTCCCACGGCGAGTAAGAGACATGAGGGACGTCTCGTTAGACAACTTCAAGAGAGCCCTCGATGTCGAACTGCAAAAAGTGCCATAGGAGAGGCTGGGAATGCGATATCCCCCGGATGAATAACAATAACAGGGGTGCTATGGGCTCTCTACGAGAGGGTTGGTTATCACACAGAAGCCCACGTCTCTTCAACAAACTCCCACGGCGAGTAAGAGACATGAGGGACGTCTCGTTAGACAACTTCAAGAGAGCCCTCGATGTCGAACTGCAAAAAGTGCCAGACGAGCCCATCTTCGCAAGGGAGCGAGCTGTCGCTTCAAACAGTCTGCTGCACCAAATCACCACCCATAACGAGGGGCGGCGCGCTCCTCGGTGCCGCTAGAAGTGTGGCGAACACATCACAAGGTATTAAGGGGGTCCTGGAGTCATTTGTGTAGCTTGAAGGGGGCAGAGAGCCATTTGTTTTATCTTGAAGGGGGTCCGGGACGCATTATTTAGCTTGGAGGGGGTCCTGGAGGTATTTGTGTAGCTTGAATGGGGGAAGGGAGCCATTTCCAGTTATTTTTAGCATGAAGGGGGTCAGAGAGGCAGTTATTTTTAGATTGAAGGGGGTCAGGGAGGCAGTTATTTTTAGCTTGAAGGGGGTCAGAAAGGCAGTTATTTTTAACTTGAAGGGGGCCAGAGAGGCAGTTATTTTTAACTTGAAGGGGGCCAGAGAGGCAGTTAGTTTTAACTTGAAGGGGGCCAGAGAGGCAGTTATTTTTAACTTGAAGGGCGCCAGAGAGGCAGTTATTTTTAACTTGAAGGGGGCCAGAGAGGCAGTTATTTTTAACTTGAAGGTGGTCAGGGAGGCAGTTATTTTTAACTTGAAGGGGGTCAGAGAGGCAGTTAATTTTTACTTGAAGGGGGTCAGAGAGGCAGTTATTTTTAACTTGAAGGGGGCCAGAGAGGCAGTTATTTTTTAACTTGAAGGGGGTCAGGGAGGCAGTTATTTTTAACTTAAAGGGGGTCAGAGAGACATTTATTTTTAACTTGAAGAGGGTCAGAGAGACAGTTATTTTTAGCTTCAACACAGTCCCACTCCTATTCTGTCCAGCTCTCCAACCAAAGAATTAGCAAATGTTCTCTTTCTTTTTCTACGCAATGAGTGAACTCTAGAACTCTCTCCCTCAACCAATATTTCCTTCATCCTATGACTTAAACTGGTTTAAACTTTGTGCATCCAGGCATTTTGTCCCAAAAAATCCCTTGAATTTGTCTCTGTCACTCTGTTGGCTCTGGAGGAAACACTCGTTACAGGCATCCTGGCATTTGTATCCTTCATACACATAGAACATAAAATGTTTTTAGCTAGAAGATGGTATAGGGGTGGGGGGAATGAAACGTAGATAACACAATTACTTTATAACCACCTAATATATATCGTACTTCTTACTACCAAACTATACATCTTCCACAACCCCACTACTACTATACCCCCTTCCCACCACCACTACTTCCTCCTCTTCCCCCCCCCCCCCATCCCCCCGTTTGCTACACTTAAGGCTGGCGGCCCCATGCTTCACTATTACCAGGGGGGGGGAACACAATTACACCAACTAATATAATGACCACATCCACCAGTACTACTATATTTCTTATGTCAACTGTACTGCTAAATCCATTTGGCCCCATTCAGCCTACTGTTTTAAGACGTTTATCCCCATCCAGGTGTCGATTTCTTCCTGGCGACGATAGCGAGCCAATATTGTATGGAGAAATCCGGCTTCGCCGGAGAATTTTTTCTATCGAAAAATGTACAAATTTAGCCTGCTGTCAAAAACATTATAACAAAAATAAAGAATTGACACCTGGATGGGGATAAACGTCTTAAAACAGTAGGCTAAATGGGTCCGAATAGATATAACCCAGGGAGAGAGAGAGAGAAAAAGAAAAACAAGAGGTGGGCCCCTTTAAAGGTGGGGGCCTATGGGTTGAGATAAACATGGAATGATAATCGCCAAGCTG
This sequence comes from Paralithodes platypus, assembly GCA_032716605.1. Classification (NCBI taxonomy): domain Eukaryota; kingdom Metazoa; phylum Arthropoda; class Malacostraca; order Decapoda; family Lithodidae; genus Paralithodes; species Paralithodes platypus. Next base: position 9,573,954 of record CM064551.1, read on the forward strand.
TACATAATTATCTTGCAAAATACGATGGCACTGAAATAATTATTAACAATGGTATAAAGGATTTTGTGGATCGTCTATACCGGGCCTGTGAAGTCACAAAAGTGTAAGTCCACCATCCAGTCTAGGCTAAGGATACTGGTGTGACGTCACTATGACGTCACAGGCCCGGTATAGACGATCCGCAAAATCCTTTATACCATTGTTAATAATTATTTCAGTGACATTGCATTTTACAAGATAATTATATGCAGGTTGGCGATTATTTTCCATGTTTACCTCAACCCATGAGCCCTCACCTTTAAGGCTGGCTTGCCATTTTTCACTATTACCACGGGGGGAATACAATTACACCAACTAATTATAATGACCACCACAGCCACCAGTACTGTAGTCTATTTTTTCCCAGTTGATGGTAAATTGATAGGTTACTATCTTGGTTACTCAGCTATTACGTAGATTTTGTAACAAAATGTGTTGTTAATTATGAAAACTTGGCATTAACCCTTTCACGCTCATATGACGCAGAGGTTGCCAGATTAGCAATAAGAAATAGAGTTCTCACTCTTATAATTACCTCTCCATAATTATTTTTCTGCCCACAGCTAACTCAAAGACAACTGCAGATGTTGAAGTAACTAAACTAAAGGTTTCTAAATATCCCTGATGGTAACAAAGGCTTTAAAGTATCCCCAATAGGCTCAAAATCGCGTCATATGTCAGAGAGGGTTAATACGACGCACAGACATAGTAGAATAATATATTTTCATTCAGTATCAAAAAATCAGTCGCTAAAGGATTCAATTTACCATCAGCTGAAATAAAACTGACTATAGTATATGTATTGCATCCTTTGCACTGGACTACAATTAATGACCTAAAGTCTATTCGCTGTAAGTAGGCGAGAAATCATGACCTCTAACCTCTGTAACTCAAAAAGGGCTAGAGTAATCGAGCTAATATGTCTACCATTTGGGAAGAGTCAGTCAAGGAATAGATGTGGATGTTTACAGCCAATTTGCTTGAGCCCTTTTGAGTTACAGATGATAGAGGTCATGATGTCTCGCCTACTTACAGTGAATAGACTATAATCTAGGAGTACTATTACATTTATTGGGCCAACTGTACTGCAATATAGTCAAGGGACTGGAGTTCTCGCAAAGAGGCTCCAGTCTTGACGTTATTCTTGACTTACAGTGTGCTGGTTTAAGGTAGGTTCACACATAGGCGAGTCGGAGCGCGAGGCCAACGCGAGTCACACTCGCCGCATACTCACCATGATGGAGCCCGAACCCAACGCGAGTAGCATCTGATGCGAGTATACACGCATGTAACACAAAAATAACACGAGTTTACATGAGTTGACACGAGTTTACACGAGTTTACAGGAGTATCCGCGAGTGTCGGCGAGTGTAACACGACCCCAACACGCACCGCCAAAATTTGAAAAATAACGGTCAAATTCCAGGGTACGAATAGTGCGAGTTTACGGGAGTCTACACGAGTGTCACAGGAGTTTACACGAGTTTACACGAGTTTACACGAGATGAACGCGAGTCTACAGGAAGTTTACAGGAGTGTATGGGAGTCTAACACGAGTGTGTCCAAGTGTTGGCGAGTGTCAGGATACGTATATAAAGAGGCCCCCACTGGCACCATTATTCACACCACGCAACACCACCACGGACGGACGTACTCTGCAGGATACAGCCCAACCCACCCACCCACCATGTCCATCAGGAGGCGGAGAGCGGCAGCTGTGCTCATACTGAAAATGCAGATGCGTCTCCTAGACCTCGAGGAGAAGGAGGCTGAAGAAAGACGTCAAGGGGAAAGGCCACGAATGAGAGTTTGGGCTAGGAGGTGGCTACTGAGACGGCCACAGTTCGGTGTGTACGAACAACTTATGGAGGAGCTTAAGAGAGAGGACCCCAAAGGATTCCGGAATTTCCTACGTGTGGACGTCCACCTGTTTAGAGAGTTGGTGGCACGTGTCGGGCCTAGGGTAGAGAAGCAGGACACCTTCTGGAGGGATGATTTATCACCTGGGCTGACACTCCACTACCTGGCCACTGGTGACTCATATCCTAGCCTACAGTACACGTTCCGTGTGGCCCGGAACACCATCTCCCTCATTGTGCCTGCAACATGCGAAGCCATCATTGCAGAATACCAGGAGGAGGTTATACGTTGCCCCAGGACACCGGCGGAGTGGAAGGATGTTGCCAGTGAATTTGCCAAGCGCTGGGATTTCCCACATACCGTTGGTGCCATCGACGGAAAGGACTGTGCCATCAAATGCCCTCCAAATGCCGGTACAGAATTCTACAACTACAAAGGCTTCCACTCCATCGTGCTTATGGCCACCCTTCCGAGACTTGGTGGCCGCCACCTTCTCCTTGGGCAAAGGCATGGTGCAGGGCAGGCAGGTAGGGCAGCGTGGTAGGGCAGGCAGTGTGGTAGGGCAGGCAGGTAGGGCAGCGTGGTAGGGCAGCGTGGGTCGCTGTGCGGCCCGGGTCAATGGGTCCTTGGTGGGGTCACGGTGGAGAGTGGAGGAGCACCGCGGGCGGTCCCTTTTTATAGGGGGTGTTGATGCGGTGGTGCCACCTACTCGCGCGGTGTTGCCAGCAGTCGCACACCACTCGCGTCGACTCACGTTGGTTTCACCGTTACTCGCGTAGACTCACGTTGGTTTCGCATAGACTCGCATAGACTCGCGTTAATATCGTGTAAATTCGTGTTTGTTTCGCATAGACTCGCGACATATATTGTGAAATCCAGACCACCACGTGGGTACTCTCGTTTACGCGTGTTACACTCGCGTTACCCCGTGTTAACTCGCGTTAGCGTCATGTTGACTCCTGATTGACTCCCGTTAAACTCGCCTTTGGCAATATTGGTTGTTTACTATAGTGTAGACTCCTGTTGTACTCGTGTAGACTCATGTAGACCCGCGTGGACTCGTGTAAACTCGTATAGACTCGCGATCATTAAATTTCTAAATAGTACAACGTGACTGTCACGCGAGTCTACAAGAGTGTCACACGAGTCTACAGGAGTTTACACGAATTTACGCGAGTCTACGCGAGTCTACGCGAGTCTATGCGAGTCTATGCGACTCTATGCGAGTTGGCGTCCTACTCCCACTTGACTCTCCAATTTTTGTGTCTGTACAAAAATTTTGGCCGCGTTCGCGAGTCTACGCGGTCCACCGCGAGTCCACGCGAGTCTGTGCGAGTGTCGGCGAATTTGGGATAATCATTGGCGAGTGCAAAAATTTCATCACTCGAGTTGGAGTTGCGCTTCGACTCGCCAATGTGTGAACCTTGCTTTAATAATCCAATAGGGTTGATAGCCTCTGAAGTCCTATTTAAAAAAAAAAATATATATATATATATATATATATATATATTCTGACATACGGAGCCCTGTATGTTAATTTAAGAGTTAGAATTAGAGTTGAAGGAGTGTCAAACTACCCAAGCGGCGAAGCAGACTAGCGAGCGAACCAGCGAGTGGGAAACCAGCTCGTCCGCACACCATCAAACAAGCCTTCACACCTGCGTGCGTCATAGGGGACCCTGCAAACTACTTTGATGACCCGACGCTATGACATATGATCGACGCCAGGAGACCCCATTGGTCCACGCACCTGCTATGCAACTCGAGGAGCTATGATAGGGGCGCGCACCATCACTCGCCTCCTGATTCGTTCCTACACCATCATTGTTTAGTATATAAGACCTGAGTGGTGGGCATTCAAATCAGTCTCATTTGGAGTTGGGGAAGGTGAACTTGCAGCTGGAGGAAGACGGGGTGAAGTATTATAATGGGTTTGTGACTGTCAGTCAGATTATATAAGTGTGTGTTAAGTGTGTTCGGTGTAAACACTTACGTTATGTTGGGTAGTGAGATATGTGATTGGGAATTAACGTTAACGCTATTATTATGTACTTAACTATTTTAGTTGACTAACTTGTGGACTAAAGCAACTCTTTAAATAATTGGGTTATGATGAAAGTAATACTATTGTTTTATATTAATACTTACGAGTTCTTTCATTTTCTTTGAATTAAGCTTACATTGCTTGACGGTGCTTAGTACGGTGATGCTATTGTCTCGTATTAGTAATATCGCCTTAGACTAACATGGCTGTGTTAATATTACTTCTAGTGATTTCCTAAGCTGAAGAAAATTCTTTTAGCTTCAAAATATTATTTTTGCTTTTCATATTATTTGAGTGAGACCTGAATCGAATCTATGAAGCGATCCTGTAACTTAATTTACTCATAATAAAACCTCAATGTTACGTGGTTAAGAAATACATTTAACTAATTATTAAATATATCTAACTTTTTATGTGACTTTGATATAAATCCTGATGATAATAATAATATAATACTGTTAACGTAAGACAAGAACCAAGAATAATTACATTAAATATAAATAAAAGGACATATAAGAAAACTATCTATTCATTTCAAAAAGGGTAAGAGACAGAAATATTCTTACTTTAATGTTTATCTTTCAAGACTTTTTATAGAATTAATAGTCCTTCTTTAGATATACTTCTTCGGTTCATAACCATAGTCTACTAAGCTTCGGTTAAATAATAATTCTTTATAACTACTACATGACTTTAATTAGTTTCAGTATTTTTCATAATTAAAGAGTATCAGTCAATAAAGGATACTAAGTCCTAAGATCCAAAAGGAAAGGAAGCAACAACAGGAAATAATTTTATTAGATTTTACTTTTGTTTTGCCTTCAGCTGACTGATACCTTAATATATATCTCTGTGCTATCTAGATTCATCAAGTTAACCACTTGAGGATCAAGATACGTAACAATATATATATATATATATATATATATATATATATAGTCTACTTATTTCCAGCTGATGGTAAATTGTCATGTCATCATTTTGATGTCTAAAGCCGGTATCACACGAGCACTTTTTCCCTCAACATTTACGCTCATCACTGGTCTGGCAGCTTTTGAGGTCAAAATTTTCAATATTTCGGTTACGTAAATTCAAATATCATGTCTAGTTTCCTATACCAGTGCAAAATATTCCAGAAATGTTGCCAGAAAAATGTTGATCATCAAATGTTGGCTAAAAAAGCTCTAGCGTGATACCAGCTTTTAGTTATTACGGTGATTTTGTACCGAAATATGTTGCTAATAATGAAAACCTGATATCTATATGGTGCAGAAATATACTATATAGATTCATATTCATATCCATTAAGGGGGGATGGGCATTTTTTTTTTTTTTTTTTTTTTTTAACATTATCTTAGTTTCCTCCCTAGACCTCCATCAACCATCAAATAACCCCCCCAAGACCCCCCTTCAAGATAAATATGTACACCCAGAAGTGAAAGTCCCTGCATAGGGTTTACCCCCTACTCCTACTACCCCAGAAGGTAGGAAAGGGGTGGTCCCTGCCCAGTCCCCCTTTCTACTCCTACAGAAGGGGCAGGGTGTGCCTGTCTGTCACCCCTTCCTTCGCCTCCCCACCCATGAAGAGAACAAACTACCCCCGCTCCCACGCATACTTACACCCCACCCCAATACCAGACAGGAGGTTGACATACACACACACACGCCATTATCAATTTCATAAGTAATGGTATCGTGTTTACCTTCATTAATTTACCCTCTGACGGTTTTGACGCATTTTGATTGTGTTACGAACTGGCACTCGGGTACACAAGGGCTCTCAATCAGGACTCGAATACGGCTCGCTGCCACAACGGAAACACACGATCCCAACCCCTGAGTACTGCCAGCCGAACAAAAAACACCAATACCCTCCAGAGTTCAATCTGCTATAACGGGGTATACAAGAACTCGGTACTAGTGTTCAACAACAGACTAATAAAGAGACAGGAATTATCTAGTCTGGTCAACAATCAAACAATGAAGTAAGAAACAACAACACCAAAGAATAGTGTTGGCCGAAGCCGAAGTAATCCACCCTTGACTATGAACTTAAGAAGTCCACCACCCTCTACTTCAGATCGGCACTATTACGTTACGTTAATTATTAGTCCTTCAGCATCGAGCAAGGAATCTTCTGAAAAAAGTTAGATGCTTCTCGGATGCTCGTAAGAAGTATGTATCGGATTTTGAACAGTTATTCAATAAGCAAAAACACTGGCAATTAAATACTATTAAAGGCTTAAATTGGCATAAGAATAATTAAAAGAATATGCAATAGTAAATGGCAAACATTAAAAGGAAGTACTCCGCAAATGCAATGGCAATAGCCTACTCGGATTGTGCTTGTGGGCCACTAATCACTAAAGTAGCCAAGCTTGCAACACATGAAATCAATAGTGCACAAACAATATCATACATAAGGAAAGCTTCAATACTATTCTGTATCTACTAATCGAGTAAAGTCTAGCTGGGGTACTGTGGGCAAAAAGGTAGCAGTGACTGAGCAAAAACGGCTCGTAGCCTAGCGAAGTCCTCACGACTGTTTAAAGTATTACGTTAAAACTAACAAGTGCACTTTGAGAAATCCAGATCCCTTGTATCTGGTTTTCTCCCGGCTCCTTGACAAAGTAAAAACAAACTGTTAATAAAATACAGGGTGGTTAGGCTCTTGCCCTCACGCACTGTAAATTATAAACTCAACACAGTCAGCCGCGAAGACAACCTAGGCTTCACTGAACCGAAACGAGTATGCAGGTTTATCGCTTAACCACTGCATCAAACAACAACTCGTAACACAGAAAAGCCTTACCCCAGTCTAGCATTACCTAGACTAGCAGAAAACAGGAATAATAATAAACACACAGGGAAATGCATATACAAGTGCAACAAACATAAATCAATCCTATTCTAAGTTAACCCTTCCAAAATAGGCTATCTAATAGGCAAGTATCTCGTGAGAACTCAAGCGATAATACGTTGGCTGACTAGATCTGCACCAACGGGACCATGGAAGTTAAACAGGGCAGGGAAAAGAGGAAATAAGAATGTAAGGTAGTAGAGAAAGTTCCCATCAGTCAGAAGAATATAAATAGTTAGCAAGGGAAATGAGAAGTCGCTCTGCCTAATGAGTTCTGATGAAAAAATGGCTAGACTTCCCTTTTATACCCGGCCCTCTAGTGAGCCCAACGTGAACTACTAAGGACCGCCCACTGACAACCATTACGTAATTTCTCTCTCTCCTCTGGGATACACAAAGGCTCCCCTAGCACTGAGGGAGGGAGGAGTGCTAGTGAGTTAGGCCCACCTCCCGCCTGGCGTACCCACTGACACCCAACTGTGGCTGTTTCTCTTCCCATCATTACAAATAAGTTTTACACACAATACTTATAACTAATGATATAAAATAGAACTCGTTGACTCAGATGAAAACAAAATACATATTCATAATACTTATAGTACAACGGCTCACACGAACTAAGTTAGGAAACTCTACATAGACTACAGCCAAAGTTCCTGCCCTGACGATCCTAGCGAGAGTGGGGCATGACTAGGCGTTCTGTACAGCATGCTCACACGTGGACATGCATCACACCTCCCCCAAGATTTTACTCGCTCAACCCTGAGCTAAAATCTGACAAACACAGAACCCCATCAAGCCCCCCACACCCAGCGACCGCATGGCACTAAAACAAAGCTGAGTTTATCACCAAAACACATCTTATTATTAAAAAAAAAAATCACATTTTATAACTCCTCCCAACAATAGCAAAAAGACACAATATCATGCTCCCAGAGCGAGCTTACAGCAGCTCAGCCATTTGATAGTTCGTGGACTACTCAAACTCTATAGGCTATGACAAACTTATACGATTACCTATACCAAAGAAAGAGTTTTTATATGATTTTTATATTTTAATATGTTTTTCCCGGCTGCACTATAAGGGCAGCCTATTTTCCTCCACTCAAACCCACACACCTGTGATAGCCTACGACTGATCATCCACCCTTGATAAACAATCCGCGATCACATTGTCACATCCAGCAATATGACGGATGTCCAGGTTATACTCCTGCAACATCAAAGACCACCTGGTCAGTCTCATATTGCGATTGTGAAATTGATTCAGGAATCTCAAAGGGTGATGATCAGTGTAGATAACCACGACTGGGCCATAGGCTGGAACATACACCTCGAAGTGCCTGAGCGACAGCACAATCGCCAGTAATTCCTTTTCTATTGTAGAATAGTTCTTTTGTGCAGCATTGAACTTCTTAGAAAAGAAACTTACTGGGTGTTCCACACCTTCATTGTCTGTCTGTAGCAAGACGGCACCAGCCCCTACACCACTAGCATCTGTTGCCAGCTGAAAAGGCCTGTTAAAGTCTGGGGCCCTGAGTATCGGGTGAGTACATAGCAAATGTTTCACCAAAGTGAAAGCCTTTTCACACTCAGGTGCCCACAAAAACTTTTTGTCTTTAGATAACAAATCTGTGAGAAGTGCCAACACCGTTGAGTAACCTTTTATGAAGTGTCTGTAGTAGCCTATCATACCCAAGAATCTCATAATCTGCTTCTTGGTTGTTGGGTGCGGAAATTTATTGATAGCCTGTACCTTGTTCTGAGGAGGGCACACCTGTCCCCTTCCCACTACAAACCCAAGATACTGCACAGTGGCTTTTACGAAGTCACACTTTGCCAAATTTACTACCAGACCTGCTTCACTAAGTTTCCGGAACAAGGTCTCAAGGTGCTCACAATGGCTCTCAAAGTCGTCATCATAAATGATTACATCGTCCAAATATACGGTGCAATTCGGAATGTCCTTTACAATTTCATTCATCAGGTTCTGAAACGTTGCTGGTGCATTCTTAAGTCCGTAAGGCATAACATTGCACCGGTAGGTACTCCCGTCCACAACAAAACCACATACATCTTTAGCACGCTCGGACAAAGGTACTTACCAGTAACCTTTTACTAAATCTACTTTAGACAAAAAACGAGCATTACCAATTTTGTCAACACTATCATCAACCCGAGGAAGAGGATATGGGTTAGTTGGAGTCAAACCGTTTAACCTACGGAAATCAATACAAAAGCGTACCTTGCCATCTGGCTTAGGCTGCAGTGTTATGGGGGAAGTCCACTTAACTGTGCCTTTCTCTATCAATCCTCTACCGAGCATATATTCCAACTCATCCCTCAGAGCTGGTAGTAGTAGAGCTGGCACACGGTACGTGATTGACTTAAAGGGTATATGGTCCCCCACGTCAACATCATGCATAGCCTGAGTAGTGAGGCCTGGGTGTTCAGCAAATACAGTGGGGTATGAACCGAACAACTGACGGATAGCATCAAACTGCGGCTCAGGCAAATGAGCTATAGCCTCGTCAGCCCTTAGGCTCGAGTTCCCCGCCCACTGATCCGCTGAAACATGTTGATCCCAGCTATCCTCCTCCGAAGCTTGACTGTCCCCCTCTCCTTCTCCACCACGGCCGCAACAAGCCAACACAGGGACAGTGAGAGGCTCAGAGGGGCGCCTCACATACTCTTTAATAAGGTTCACGTGACATAACTGGTTCTTTTTCCTCCTGTCTGGAGTGGCAACAAGGTAATCTAAGTCTGAAATTTGTTCTACAATTTTATAAGGTCCAGTGTACTTCGCAGAGAGGGGGTTACCAACCAAAGGCAGCAAAATTAATACCTCTTGTCCTACAGTGAACTTCCGGAGCCTCACTTTGCGATCATACCTGTCCTTCATCAAAGCTTGTGATTCTGTCAAATTTCTACCTGCCATCTCCAGACTCTTAAGCATGCGCTCACGGCTTTCAAGCACATACTTTAATAATGGACAAGGCTGCACAGTCCCCTCCCAAATTTCTTTCAGCATGTTAAGGGGGCCCCTGACACGGTGTCGAAAAATCAGCTCGTTTGGACTAAATCCCAGGCTCTCACCAGGTACCTCCCGAGCAGTAAACAGCACATAAGGCAATCCAAGATCCCAATCCATACCGTTGTCAGCACAATAACACCTGAGCATGCTTTTAAGTGTAGCATGCCACCGCTTAAGCACCCCTTGACTCTCAGGGTGATACGCTGACGATACTACTGCTCGTATCCCATGCTGTTGCATTGTTTGCTTGAACATGTTGGAGGTGAAATTAGATCCCTGATCAGACTGAATCTCCTCCGGGTACCCGTACCTTGAGAAGTACCACAACAAGTTACTGACTACCGTCTTAGCCATTCCATTTTTCATAGGGTATGCATCGGGGTATCTAGTGGCAACATCCATTATGGTTAACAAAAATTTATTTCCAGCCTTAGTGGGAGGGAGTGGACCAACCATGTCAACAATAATTTTACTAAAGGGTGGCCCAATCACAGGAATAGGGTGTAACGGAGCCTTAGGAATAACTTGGTTCGGTTTCCCGACACGTTGACAAATATCACATGAGTTTATCCATGACTGCACATGAGACTTCATCCCCGGCCACCAAAACAATTTCCCCAAAGCCGCCACCGTTTTCTTGGCACCCAAATGTCCTGATAATGGAGAATCATGAGCCAACCTAAGCAAACTTTCCCTGCAGCCCTCTGGCACGACCAGCTGGTCAACTGTACCTGATCCGCCCTCCCAGTTCCTTTTAGGATCTTGATATCGGTGGTATAAAATTCCATTAAAGAAAAAAAAATCCCCTGCCTTTGCATCCCTATCTTCTTCTAACTCCACAGCCCCATCGGTACACTGCAAAACCTCTGGATCCTCTAATTGCAACTTTCGAATGTTTGTGGGAGCCAACATGTCTAACTGCTTGGTCAACAACTCATGCCCTCCCCCAACATCCAACTTAGACATCCGGTTTTCTCGCTGCAGGTAACAGTGCTGTCTCTGAGTCTCTGCCTCCTCCACTACTTTATCAACTGTGTTAGGCACTGGAGTTACAACAGACTCGGTCAAAGGTCCTGCTATTGGGTCTTTTGGGAGAGCCACTGGTTCTAAACTCTTCAAACTTTTCCCAGCCTTCCGCTTCTCCTTAATTCCCTTCCTCCGCTGTTCTGTGGCCTGGGAAATAGGCTGTGATACCTTAAATGCTTGGGAATGAGTTACCACACATGCCATCTGTTGGTGTTGACAACTCACTACCCACTCTTGTTCCTCCCTACTCACGTCAGCCGGCCTCTCGGCAACGACTAAGGGTGGAACGTCTAAAGTAGGCACCGCAAAGTCGTTGCCGAGAAGAAGGTCGACGCCCTCCACTGGCAATTTCTCAACGATCCCAACATCTAAGTCCTTAATCACACCATCAACTTCCAGCTCCACACGAATCAACGGGTATGACCTGGTCGCATTAATACCCTGAACAACAACCACCCGTGCCGCATTAATTGGTCGCCCCGTGAAATTCTTCAAAAGTGTCTGTGAAGCTCCAGTATCACGCAAAACTTCCACCTTATGCTGGCAACCCGCCCAACTTACCCTACCGGTCCCTCTATGGGCGCAAAAGACATCACGGACAGGGGACGAGCCTTCCTGAGTCTTATACATAGCCTGTGACCCTGCCGCTGGCAAACTACCCTGGGTAAATCCAGACGACATTTCAGCCACACCTATGCTGCGCACCAAAGACACGGCTGCAGTTGGCGGCTTACTAGGACAAGATTTTGCATAATGCCCCTTCTTTCTACAATGAAAACATTCCACTTCCCCTATCGGTCTCTTCCGATAAGGGGCGGAGTTCTGACCCTTCTGTAATGGGACGGCTGTAGTCTTTGGTTCAGTCCTGGTATCTTGGCTTTTAAACTGAGGTTTATATCTATAGTGATTGTCCTGAGCTCGAGGGTTTGGAGTATCGCGCCCCTTGGGAACTGCATCAACACGCTTTACAGATTCACATCCCCTGATTAGCGACAACCTGTGGTCAGCCATCTCAGCTGCCTCTTGAAGAGTCTTGGGTTCTTTTCTTTAATAGTTAAAGTCATTTCTGCACCAGTACACTTATATAACTGCTCGAGCAGAAACAGCTCAGTCAACTGTTCCGCCGTCTCAGCTTTCTCAGAACGTGTCCAGTTTTTAAGTGCATCTTTTAAGTCCCGGGCATGTTCAAGAAAGGTCGCCTCCCTAGTCTTTGTAACACCCCGAAACTTCAATCGATATGTTTCCGGTTGCAACTCGTATGCCCGTAGGACAGCTCTCTTCAATTCTGGGTAGTCAATGCAAGACTCTAAAGGCAGTGCATCATAAGCCTTCAGGCCCTTACCCGTAAGTCTTGAGGAGACTAGAGCTGCCCACTTCTCTTCAGGCCAATTATGCTCCCTACACTTCTTCTCAAAACGATTAAAAAATTCTGTGACTTCAGTTTCGCTAAATACCGGCACCAATTTGACTAATTGGGCCAAGGACTGTTCTCTTACTTGGCCCTCACGGCCCATCCGAGTCCCTGTCGACTCTGCACGAGTCTTATCTAAATCTAATTTAGCACAATATTTCTCTGAGTCGTACCTAAGCTCAGCCTCATGCCTCCTGGTCTCATCCTCCTGCCTCCTAACCTCAATCTCATGCCTCCTAGTCTCATTCTCCTGCTTCCTAGCCTCAATCTCCTGCTTCCTAGCCTCAATCTTAGCAAGCTCAAGTCTAAATACCATATCTGGAGACAGGCAGGAAGAGGGAGCTGCCACTACTGAAGGAGGGGGGGCAAAAACTGGGGAACCACCACGTGCACCACCCGAGGGCACTCCAATCTGCCAATTCTCATCCCTCTGTGGGAGAGTGCTAACCTCCTGTAACTGAGTGGACGGCACTGTGGGAGTCGAGTGAGAGGGGATCTGGGGAGGAACCCCCCCAAACGCCCTCTCCTCCGAAACCCCATGTCGCCCACGCAACACCCAGGAAATCAGCTCCCCCTTGGACATCCCTGCTACATTGGAAATGCCCAAAACCTTGGCTATCAGGTGCAAGCCACAAATATCCACCCCCGTCAGCCTCTCCTCCGTCACGTGGTACCGCTTACTCACAAAAATTCTAGCATCCTCCTCACTGGTTACTAACGGCACACCTTCAAATGACATCTCTCGCTCATCGTCAGTGCTAATGCACGACATACTGAAGTCCACAAAAAAATTCTCGAGACAAAAGTGTTAAACTTCCTATGCAAGCACTAATTACTAAATTAACTGGAGTCTCTTAAATGCTTTACTAATTGCCATACAAAAAAAATATTCTTCAATATGCACGCTAAAATACAAACAAACAAATGTTGTACAACTCTGCAAACATTTATACTGTTCACAAAATCCTAAGCAAGGTCGCCATTTGTTACGAACTGGCACTCGGGTACACAAGGGCTCTCAATCAGGACTCTAATACGGCTCGCTGCCACAACGGAAACACACGATCCCAACCCCTGAGTACTGCCAGCCGAACAAAAAACACCAATACCCTCCAGAGTTCAATCTGCTATAACGGGGTATACAAGAACTCGGTACTAGTGTTCAACAACAGACTAATAAAGAGACAGGAATTATCTAGTCTGGTCAACAATCAAACAATGAAGTAAGAAACAACAACACCAAAGAATAGTGTTGGCCGAAGCCGAAGTAATCCACCCTTGACTATGAACTTAAGAAGTCCACCACCCTCTACTTCGGATCGGCACTATTACGTTACGTTAATTAATAGTCCTTCAGCATCGAGCAAGGAGTCTTCTGAAAAAAGTTAGATGCTTCTCGGATGCTCGTAAGAAGTACGTATCGGATTTTGAACAGTAATTCAATAAGCAAAAACACTGGCAATTAAATACTATTAAAGGCTTAAATTGGCATAAGAATAATTAAAAGAATATGCAATAGTAAATGGCAAACATTAAAAGGAAGTACTCCGCAAATGCAATGGCAATAGCCTACTCGGATTGTGCTTGTGGGCTACTAATCACTAAAGTAGCCAAACTTGCAACACATGAAATCAATAGTGCACAAACAATATCATACATAAGGAAAGCTTCAATACTATTCTGTATCTACTAATCGAGTAAAGTCTAGCTGGGGTACTGTGGGCAAAAAGGTAGCAGTGACTGAGCAAAAATGGCTCGTAGCCTAGCGAAGTCCTCACGACTGTTTAAAGTATTACGTTAAAACTAACAAGTGCACTTTGAGAAATCCAGATCCCTTGTATCTGGTTTTCTCCCGGCTCCTTGACAAAGTAAAAACAAACTGTTAATAAAATACAGGGTGGTTAGGCTCTTGCCCTCACGCACTGTAAATTATAAACTCAACACAGTCAGCCGCGAAGACAACCTAGGCTTCACTGAACCGAAACGAGTATGCAGGTTTATCGCTTAACCACTGCATCAAACAACAACTCGTAACACAGAAAAGCCTTACCCCAGTCTAGCATTACCTAGACTAGCAGAACACAGGAATAATAATAATAACACACAGGGAAATGCATATACAAGTGCAACAAACATAAATCAATCCTATTCTAAGTTAACCCTTCCAAAATAGGCTATCTAATAGGCAAGTATCTCATGAGAACTCAAGCGATAATACGTTGGCTGACTAGATCTGCACCAACGGGACCATGGAAGTTAAACAGGGCAGGGAAAAGAGGAAATAAGAATGTAAGGTAGTAGAGAAAGTTCCCATCAGTCAGAAGAATATAAATAGTTAGCAAGGGAAATGAGAAGTCGCTCTGCCTAATGAGTTCTGATGAAAAAATGGCTAGACTTCCCTTTTATACCCGGCCCTCTAGTGAGCCTAACGTGAACTACTAAGGACCTCCCACTGACAACCATTACGTAATTTCTCTCTCTCCTCTGGGATACACAAAGGCTCCCCCTAGCACTGAGGGAGGGAGGAGTGCTAGTGAGTTAGGCCCACCTCCCGCCTGGCGTACCCACTGACATCCAACTGTGGCTGTTTCTCTTCCCATCATTACAAATATGTTTTACACACAATACTTATAACTAATGATATAAAATAGAACTCGTTGACTCAGATGAAAACAAAATACATATTCATAATACTTATAGTACAACGGCTCACACGAACTAAGTTAGGAAACTCTACATAGACTACAGCCAAAGTTCCTGCCCTGACGATCCTAGCGAGAGTGAGGCATGACTAGGCGTTCTGTACAGCATGCTCACACGTGGACATGCGTCACAATTGTTTATCCTGGCTGTAATTAGACGAATAAATACAGCTTAGCAAGGACCAATTTAAAATAATGTCCTAATCTGAATTACATCGTCTAATAATAGCCATAAAGCAGAAAAGAATAGAGTCATCGATTCTCAGAGGCTTAACATCGATTCTCAGAGGCTTAATATATGATTTGTTATACATGTATTATCACGTAGAAATTATACACAACAATACAATAGCTACTGGCTTTACATTTGACAGCATAATAATATGCCATGTTTGCTATTTGGTAGTATTATAAAACAGTAAAATCTAGTAATGAACTATTGTATTTTATGGTGTTTCGGTGTATGACACCTATTGGAAAATAATTATGATCATGGAAGTGGGTTACTAAATATTATAGCAAACTGCATAGGCCTACAGTATACAGTATATTTCGTGCATAACTCAATACTATAATATCACACATATATATATATATATATATATATATATATATATATATATACTGTATATATATATATATATATATATATATATATATACAGTATATGGTATATATATATATACTGCATATATATATATATATAGAGAGTATATTTAGGCCTACTGATTATATAGACCCTATATATATATACTGTATATATATCTATATACATATATGAGATATATATATATATATATATATATATATACAGTATATAACATATATATGATAACATATATCACTGTAATAAGCAGTAGTAAGCAAATGGTAGACATATCTCACGTCGGATATGTATATATATATATATATATATATATATATATATATATATATATACTGTATATATATATATATATATATATATATATATATATATATATATATTGAACAAATATATATATATATATATATTGAACAATTAATTAACATCGAGGCAAACATTTGTGGTAAAGCGTTTCCCTCATGAGTTATTGGTATATTTAGAGTAGCTGGTAACCGTGTTTAAACTTTGATACTAAATGCGTCTCTATTCATGGTGTTCTAAAGCTGATTTTCCTGTGTTGACTGCTAAACTATCACCTTTCCTCCCCCGAACTACATACTTGCATAGTTTGAGTTTCGTTTAACCCTTATTGCTTTCTGACATTAGGCTGAGATTAGTATGGATCTTCATGTAGAGCTTTTTACCAACTCTTCTGTAAGAAAGGAGGATTCATCAGCATCAGGCACGATGGAGTACGAGATATAACAGCGAACATGCTCAGGGAGGTGTGTAGAGATGTGGTGAGCGAACCATCACTCATTCCCTTGGGTGGAGAGACCATGCAGCACAGGACGGCCAACACATCCACTGAAGCAAGATTGGACGTTAGTGCAAGAGGCTTTTGGACAAATGCACAGTGAGCGTTCTTTGACATAAGAGTATTTGACCCAATGGCCCACAGCTACAGCGAGCTGTCTCTGGAGGCTGCACACAAGAGGAACGAACGAGAGAAGGTCAGGACATATGGAGAAAGGATCTTACAAGTCGAACATGGCAGCTTTACCCCACTAGTCTTCACCACATCAGGAGGGATGGGACCCAGGGCCCAGTGCTTCTATTCAAGGCTAGCAGAGATCATCGCAGAGAAGAAGCAACAGCCTAGGAGCCACGTCGTAGCCTGAATGAGATGCCGTCTATCTTTCTCATTGCTCAGATCAGCACTACTATGCCTGCGGGGAACAAGAAGGTCTGCACCACAACCAGTGACGGTGGCAGAAGTAGACTACGAGGCAGCAGTGGCAGAGGGTCGCATAGGAAGGAGACTGGATTGAAGTTGCATGCTTTAGAATAGTAGTATCTGATGCTTGTGAAATTTAGTATGTGTACAATATTAAATATAAGGTAGTGGTGGTGGTGATGGTGGAGGTGGTGATGGTAGTAGTAGTAACATGAAATGTATGAAAAATATTAAATAGAAATCAATGTAGTAGTAGTAATCCACGATGATGACTCTGAGTGCTTACCCCGGAATAGGAAGTAGCTGAATGACAACGAAGTCAGGCGCTTTGATGACTATTCTGACCTAGTCTAGGGTCCAAAGAGGGGATGCACAGACTGAGTGGTTAAACTCTTCTGCTACTACTGGAACACCACAGTTTTTACAGTTCAGGCCTACCAACATTATTCAGGATAAATCCTATGACCCTAACTATTCAGTTACACTATTAATCTAATTGGTTTTGATTAACTTGAAATAAAGATGAACGTTAATAATGGAAGTGTGATAATGTAGAAGCAATAAAAATAATAATTACAAAAGTAAATGAAAAATCTGTTGGTATCCCTTAAGAACCGAGACAACATTTTCAGAGAGAAAGAGAGAGAGATTCTATAGCAGGAATTAGATAATAATTTTCTACCGATTACCTTGTATTTAATATTTGATAAAATATAACTGTCGATTTCAGGTAGGATAGATGGCGAATAGCTATTACTGAACTTTTATTTCGTATTTGCATACGTATTCATTGAGCATCGGCATGCTTCGAAATAACACTCTTGCCTTCAGTTAGAATGTATGCCATATCTGACCCGGACCCTATATATTTCGTGCAGGACAGATCCCCAATCCATACCAGCCGAGCAATGAGAGATTGGTTTGCTCGCCACCCTGAGATAACATAAGAACATAAGAAAATGGGAGTCTGCAGAAAGCCGATTGGCCTAAGCAAGGCAGATCCCTGTCCCACACAACCCCAATTACAAGGCCCAATTATAGGCTCAACACTCTAATACCCTGAGGATCATCTTACCAAAACGGTTAGAGATTAACGCAGGATTACGGGGGTCTGCAGAGCGCTGATTGGCCTAACCCTGCTGATCCGCCTTCACACCCAACCCTTCTCGTCCATATGCTTATCCAATTTTATCTTAATGCTCCCTATCGTTTTTAATCCCACTATAGCACTTGGTAGTCCATTCCACCCATCTACAACTCTGTTACCAAACCAATATTTGCCTATATCTTTTCTGAAACGAAATTTATCTAATTTGAAACCATTGGTACGAGTTCTTTCGCTGTCACTGAGCTTTAGTACATTTGTCAACATGTCCCCTTTGTTAACCCCACTGACCCACTTGAACACCTCTATCATAATTATCCCCTCTAACTCTGCGTCTCTCTAACGAATGTAAGCCTAATTTCTTCAACCTTTCTTTATACGGAAGATTTCTAATATTATGGATCATTTTTGTCATTCTACGTTGTACTCTCTCCAATGAATCTATGACCATTCTGTAATAAGGACACCAAAATTGAACAGCATAATCCATATGGGGTCTCACTAATGACAAGTAAAGTTTTAAGATAACATCAGCAGTTCTGTTACTCACACTCCTAGAGATGAACCCGAGAATCCTGTTTGCCTTGTTTCGAACGCTTATACACTGTTGTCTAGGCTTCAAATCATTGCTAACAAACACACCTAGATCTTTCTCACAATTCGAGTTTTCTAATTCCATATTAGCTCTTTAATACCTTGCATTTGTCAATGTTAAACTTCATCTGCCAATTTACTGACCATTCGTGTAAGGTATCTAGATCCCTTTGGAGGCACTCTATATCTCTATCTGAATCAATTGTTCTCCCCATTTTGGTATCGTCTGCAAATTTACTTATCCTACTAGTTATACCTAAATCAAGGTCATTTATGTATATAACAAACAACAGAGGACCTAATACAGATCCCTGGGGACACCACTTTTGACTGCTCCCCATTCTGACTTTGTACCATTTATGCTGACTCTCTGCTTCCTACCAATTAGCCATGACCTAATCCATCCCAACAACGCCCCACCTATTCCATGCGCCTCAACCTTTCTCATCAATCTCTCATGGGGGACTCTGTCGAAAGCTTTACTGAAATCTAAATATATTATATCATATGACTTGTCATTATCTACTGCTTCATATACCTCTGAGAAAAAACTAAGCAAATTAGTAAGGCAAGAACCTCCCTGAGTGAATCCATGCTGAGAAGAATTTATTAAATTAAATGTATCTAAGTGGTTTCTAATGTTACTAGCAATAATTGACTCTAGTAGCTTTCCTATGATTGATGTAAGACTAATGGGACGGTAATTGGATGCTATTGATTTGTCTCACCTTTTTTGAAGATCGGAACTACGTTTGCAAGCTTCCAAGCTTCTGGAACTATACCTGTCTCCAATGACTTGTTAAATAAAAATGTTATTGGGTAACTTAACTCATCCCTACATTCTTTTAATACTCTAGCATATACCTCATCAGGACCAGGCGATTTATGAGGTTTCAGTCTGTCAATTTCCTTAACACATCATTTCTACTTATAGTAACCGTACTTAACCTATTTTCTATACTATCGCTATATACCTTACGGACTTCTGGAAACTGTGCCAAATTTTCATTAGTGAAAACGGAAAGAAATTGACTATTTAATGTACTGCACATTTCTAACTCATTTTCTGTCATTTCTCCTATCGAAGTTTTAAGGGGACCAATTACATCTCTAACCTTGGATATATATAGTTGGTAAAAAGCTTTAGGATTATTTTTTGAGTCATTGGCAACCTTAATTTCATAATTTCTTTTTTCTTTCCTAATATCCTTTTTTACCTGTCTTGATATATTCTGATAGTAAGCAAGTAGGTGAATTTCGCCTTTCCTAATTTTTCTATATATTCCTCTCTTTTGTCCTAGAAGATCTAATAGTCTATTATTCATCCATTTGGGTTGGTTCTGTGTTGATCTAAATTTTCTTTTGGGGATGTATTTATTTTGTGCATTGAATACTGACTCGATAAAATTATCGTATGTATCTACCAAGGTTGACGTCTCTTCCTGACTTAAGATGACAGGTGCCTGAGAAGGGGTACACTCATTTGGACACCTGGATCGACTTAATTTTTTGACCATAGGGTCAGCTAATAGGGCTCTTCTTAACCCACCATAATTGGCTTTTCTGAAGTCAGGTATTAATGTTGTATTCTCTCTGGTATTACCTTTCCATTGTATATTAAAATACACAGAATTGTGGTCACTATTTCCTAGGTGGTCCCCTATCTCTACATTATTTACCATATGTTCATTGTTACTGAAAACTAAATCGAGAATATTATTACCTCTAGTCGGCGTATCTATGAATTGAAATAAAAAACTATCTTGTACTACCTCTATAAACTCCTCAGAATCAGAGTCTCCTATTTGATGCTGCCAATCTATATTCGGAAAATTAAAATCCCCCATAATGCACACATTGCTAAACCTTGATGCCATTTTAATTTCCTCCCATAATGACGTTCCGTCATTTCTACTCATATTTGGCGGTCTATACATAACTCCAATAACTATGGTCTCACTACCTTCGTTAACCTCTACCCAAACACTTTCATTATCGTTATTTAGTCTAATACCTGATTTAATACAGCTTTTTAATGTACTCCTGACAAACACTGCTATACCGCCACCCCTCTTACTTGTTCGGTCATATTTAAACAAACTATATCCTGGTATATTAAATTCTGCTAAAAATGCCTGGTTTCTGTATTAATCCACGTTTCAGTTAGCGCTATTATGTCTATATTTTCTTTGCTAACAAGGGCTCTAAGTTCGTTCATTTTGTTACATAGACTCCTACAGTTTGTGTAATATACTCTCAATTTACTTTTTTTCTTTATACCTAATTTACCTTTATTTCTAACGACATTTCCATCTTCCGTTGCACCATCACTACTATCATTTGCAATATAGTCATCATTTTTAGCATGAGACTGAATATCCTTATCGCTTTCGCCTGACGCTAAAATTGTTCCATTTAACCTCTCATTTACACTCTCAATATTTCTGTTCAAAACCCCACAACCACCCTATCTAAAGAACTAGGTAATGTAGAAACCCCTAACCGTGAAATATGAACCCCATCCCTTGCGTACATCCCATCTCTCCCATAGAAACTATCCCAGTTATCAATGAATGGTTTTGCTTTTTCTTTGCAATATTTCTCCAAACGGCAATTGACACCAATCGCCCTGAATGTCCATTCCTTGGGAACTCCTCTTCTGGGTAGGATACAATGTACTACAAGGATCCCTCCCTTCATCCTAACCTTATCTAACACATCCCGATACTGCTGCAGCAGTTCCTCACTTCTACCCTTACCAACATCGTTACTCCCGGCACTGAGACAGATAATGGAGTTATCTCCACTATCTTCCAAGATGTGGCCCATCTTCTCTAAAACCCTCCCAACTCCATGGCCAGGCAGACACACAACCTTCCTAAGTTTAGTGTGGGTAGCCCCAACTAAATGTCTTGCCATGGAGTCGCCCACAATCGACACAGACTTACCTTCTCGGGACACAGACTTACCTTTCCCTCGGGAGGATCCAGCAGCTGCAGTTGGAGAACCCCCGGTGGTGGCAGAAGCTCCCTTGGTGGTGGTGGTGGTGGTGGTGGTGGGGGTGGGGGTGGTGATGGTGGTAGGGGTGGTGGTGGTGGTAGGTAGCACAGCGTCAGCGGTTGGAGCTGAGTCGGCGGCAGACACTTCGGGCTAACCCTCCCTTATCCTGACTATCTTTTCCCTCACATTCGTCTCACAAAGGAGAGAATGTATTTGTCACACTCATACCTATTCTACTATCCTGCTTCTTGAGTGTGACTTTCCCACCCATATTTTTAACAACCTGCCATGAATACAATTTTTCATCAATTTCCTCCCTTTTCCCCTTACTCGACTTAATTTCCTCTTGGCTAAGCTTGAAAGCTAGATTTTCGTCTTTAATCAAATCCACTTCCCTCTGAAGTTTAACATTAACCTCCCTTAGAGCCAAGACCTCTTCCTTCACCACAACCATCTCTTCCCTTACCTGGAGAATAAGATGATGCAGTTCAGTAAAGGACTCACACTCCATACCTGACATGATCCCAAAAAGCTTAGCGAGGAGCAAACAACTAAGTACAGAAAACAAAAACAAATAAGTCAACTAACAGCTAAAAACTGAGCTAAAACACTTTTATATATACACGAGTGCACTGCCTCCAAACACAGGTAGGTGCGTATGGTCACTGGGTCACGAGCAGGTGGTCCGGGCAGGAACTCAGATTAACACAACCTCCTCCTGTCACTGACTGAACTGAACTCAAATCATCGTGATTGACTGGCCATCCAAAGGATGTGATTGCAACCCCATAGAAAACCTATGGGGGATAATGGTGAATGAGTGGGGGGTAGAGGAGAAAACTAGACAATCTGTCAAAAGGAAAGATCGAGAAGTATGGGAGGGATTGAGGCGCACTCCTGATCTATGTAGCAAACGAGTTGATAGTATGCAGACTCGACTGACAATGTGATAGAGGCAGAAGGAGGGTGGACGAGATATTAGGTAGGGTATACATACATGTGAATGTCGACACATCTTTTGTGCTAATAAAGAATAATAAAGGTACAAAAATAATACTTGCATTAATATACAGACCTCCAGCTCAATCAGTGCAAACTGACCGAGAAATTTACGAACAAATTGCAGATGTAAGTAACTCACAAGATACCGTATTTTTTGGCGACTTTAATTTACCTGTGACTAAGTGGGGCGATACTCTTACTTTACACTCCGGACATGACTTGTATGCGAACTTGCAAGAGAGTTCACTCTATTGTGACACCTCCCGGCGTTAGCAGAATGGTTGCGTGGGGCATTGCTGCTCGCTAGCGCTCGCCAGGATGGGGGGATAGGCTACAGTTGTCCTAGAATGATCTGCTTTATTTCATTAGTGTCGTGTTGCCACAGACAGTCTAGAAGTGGTCTTTGTTTTGGTCTGTGGCCGCGCCTTATATTTTAAATTCGCTATAATATAAATGTTGCTTGTGCGGGAGGCAAGCGAGAGAGTGTGAAGGAGTACACCCAGCAGCGTGGTGAGCTATGACACGGCTCGCTTGGGCGCTGACGGCGTTGGCGGCCGGGTGGTCAACTAGTCCCTTCCCGTCGCTGCCTCGTGTTTTTTACCAGCTCAGAGCTTGCCTGACACGCGTATCGCCTACATCCTTTGCAATTCTGTCCCCCATACTCGCTACTTTGCATACTATTTCTCTCTCTCGACTTCTCCTTTCTCATTCTCTAATCTTTAAACTCAACATCCTGGTTTCAGCATAAACGTTCACCGTCGACCAGTCGTATTGTACGCGAAGCTCTCAGATATTTCCATGTATTAGGTTAAGGAGGTATTATGCTTTATTGAGGTTTAGAGAGACGGACTTTTCCGTATGTGTCCTCTCTCGGGAAGGTTGTAGACCGGTATATGTCTCCCTTGCAAGGTGTTGAGTGATTCTGCTTGGTTATCTAAAGATAGACTAGGGGTAAGGTTACTGTGTCGTTGTCTCCGATGTGTGCAGTGTTAGCTAAGCTCTGCACGACATCGACAGGTACTGTGGGAGCCTAAGTTGTCTTCGGGTTGGTTTACTTTGCGAGCACAGCGCTGTGGTGTGAGAGGGCCATAGCCTATCCCTCACAACATAGTGCTGCCTCCTTGTGTTGACTTCTGAGGGATCGCCAGGATAGAGCTAGGTACTAGAGACCTAGATTTATCAAGAGAGCATCCCGTCATATAACGTAATCTTCATTATACCACCCTTGGACAACGTTAGGCTACGAGCCGCATGCTCGCCCATTGTTGCCCTGCCTTGATACCCCAGCTAGACTTTATTAACTGAGCAGACACTGGCTAGAGATAAGCCCCATTATTATATGTATGCAGCATTATTATTCACTGCACTTTTGAGCCGAGGTTGTTGTTGAGTTGCACAACCCGAGTAGGCTGTTGCGTTGTGTCACAAAGCATTTCTTTAGTCGTCGAGCATTACTACCTTTGCGCAGTCCTTATTATTCGCCTGCCTATTATTACTATATGTCCTAGCATTTATTGTGACCCGTATTCTGCATTATAATTGTTCAAGATTCTTTACGAACATCTTCCCAGCATCAGCCTTATTTCAGAAGTTGCCAGTTGATGTTGCAGGACTAGCATTGCACTTTCTTTAATACAGGAGTGCCAGTTATTTGAGTATCTACCGTAACGTTAATTAATCACGTTAACTATCTTTTCTTTGTGTAACATAATCGAGTAATCTTTTACTGTTTGAGAATAGGCTGTTTCATTGAGCGTCAGCCTAGTGTGTGTGCACCAGTTACCGAGTCATAGGATACCTCATTGTCCAGGCACGACTCAGGGCGGTAATGGTGTTTTGTTTTCCAGTGTTTAAGGCAGGGGTTGGATCTAGTGTTACCGTTGTTACTTTTTGCCATTTTCTAGTCCAATGTTGAAGAGCCCTGTGTCTTTGAGAACCTGGATCATAACACTATCAATTTGTTCGATCGTCGACCCGTGGTAATAACGTTCTTGACCTTGTACTTGCAACAAAAGAAGAATTAACACCTTACGAGCGGCCTATGCGGTTTATTTATGTGTACCGCACAGCGGGGTGTTTTTAGCCAAAATAGGGCTGTTTACGTGATCATTTTCATGCCTAAATAAGACCCAGAACGTAAAACAAGTACCTATCCCTGAAAGGGCATAAACAGAGCTTTCGAATGACACCATAACGATCCTTGTATGATGGATAGTTTTCTTGCAATAACCGTGCAACGCGAGTGCAAAAAGCAGGTAATTCGGTACTTTCAGTACATAATTGAGTATGTAGCGAGTGAGAGAGGGAGGAGGGAGCTGAGATTTGTGTCAGTAGGTTCGCCGCGGTGGTCTGGAGCAGTCATACGCTCGCTAGTCTCCTGCCACCACTTGTCTCTCTCTCTCAGCCACATTACGTGCTGAAATTGCCACTCGAGTTATGTCGAGCGCCGCCACATAGTCCAGCTATATTTAACTCGAATTATGTTGCTCGCCGCTAAATAAGGGTTAATAGAGAATTTGAATGTTGGTGATGAATTCAGTAACAGCGACCATCGTACAATAACTTTCACTTTAAAGTTTGCTAGTAACGAACCAAATAGCAGCATCGAAAAAGTCCCTAATTTCAAGAAAGCAAACTTTCATAAACTTAGAGCTATGTTAAAAGAAACTGACTGGAGCTTTTTAACACTAGATTAGCGGACTAGCGGTTTATTTTTATGCACCGCCCAGCGGGGTGTTTTTTAGCCAAAATAGGGCTGTTTATGTGATCATTTTGATGCCTAAATAAGACCCAGAGCGTAAAACAAGTATCTATCCCTGAAAGGGCATAAACAGAGCTTTCCAATGACACCATAACGATCCTTTTATGATGGCTAGTTTTCTTGCAACAACCGCGCAACGTGAGTGCAAAAAGCATGTAATTCGGCACTTTCCCCATACAATTCCGTATATAGCGAGTGAGAGAGGGAGGGAGGAGGTGGGATTCGTATCAGTAGGTTCGCCGCGGTGGTCTGGAGCAGTCATACGCTCGCTACTCTCCTGCCACCACTTGTCTCTCTCTCTCAGCAACATTACGTGCTGAAATTGCCACACGACCTATGTCGAGCGCCGCCAGATAGTCCAGATTTATTATACTCGACTTATGTTGCGCGCCGATAGTTAGGGGTTAATTAACAATAGCGACATAAATACATCTTGGGAATTATTCGAAACCACTTACCTAAAAGCAGTGCAGGACTGCATACCATCGAAAATACGGCGTACAGGCCATAATAATAAGCCCAAATGGTGGAATGAAGATATTTCAAACTGTCTGCTTGCTAAAATGTTTGCTAATGATAGATTAAAATCCTTACAAAATGACGAAGAACGGGTTAAATTTGTAGAGCTACGACGCAAAGCCAAAAAGTTAATTAAGCAAAGTAAAAAGACCCTGGAGTTACATGTTGCGAATCAAAGTAAAACAAACTCGAAAGAATTCTATAGTTATATCAGAAAGAAAAAAGTAGTTACTTCAACTGTTGGACCGTTAGTCGATGAAAATGGAGAATACACCAAAGACGAAGTACAAATGAGTAATGCCCTCAATACCTTCTTTGCATCAGTTTCTACAACGGAAGACCTCAGTGATATCCCTACACCATCGCCGATTCAGATTGATAATTCAGATGTTCTAAGCAATATCACCGTTACAGAGAGAGAAGTATTGAATTGAACTCAAGGCAAATAAAACGCCTGGACCTTATACAATCTCACCTAGAGTCCTATAGGAAGCTAAGGATGAGCTCTCTAAACCACTGACATTGCTATTCAATAAATCCTTGCAGTCTGGAACTATGCCTGATCAGTGGAAGCTAGCCAACGAAACACCAATATTAAAAACAGGCAGCAAATCCCTACCCAGTAACTATCGTCCAATTAGCTTAACCTCAGTTGTATATAAAATGCTAGAAACACTCATAAGAGACAGACTCGTAAATCACTTAGAGGAAAATAACATACTTAAAGATACTCAACACGGCTTTCGTAAAAAAACGTTCCTGTTTAACAAATCTCTTAGACTTCTTCCACGATATCTTCAACCTCTACGATGAGAGTAAAGTTGTAGATATTATATACCTTGATTTTCAAAAGGCCTTTGACAAAGTTCCCCAAAAACGTTTACTGCTAAAACTAAAAGCGTATGGAATACAAGACGGTGTGTTGAAATGGATAGAAAATTGGCTCAGCGACAGAAAGCAAAGAGTAGTCATAAGCGGTAAGGCATCTAAATGGACCAATGTAAGTAGCGGGGTACCCCAGGGATCGGTACTAGGACCAATTATCTCTCTAATTTACATCAACGACATAGATGAGGGTCTTACCTGTACAATCTCAAAATTTGCTGACGATACAAAAATTGCAAATAGCGTACTCTCAAAAGAACAAGTTGACGATATGTAACACAATCTAGATAAGTTGTCATGTTGGGCCCAAATTTGGCAAATGAGTTTCAATGCGGATAAATGTAAAGTACTACATATCGGATACCAAAATGAGAAAGCAAACTATTCGATGAATGACACTCAGCTTAAGGATGTAAACAGAGAAACCGATCTGGGAGTAACAATAACAAAGTCTAACCTAAAACCAAGTCAACAATGTTCAGAAGTTGTTAAGAAGGCAAACAAAATAATTGGCTTAATAGGCACGTAATTTGAGCATAAATCCAAAGACGTTATCCTAACCCTTTACAATTCCTTAGTGCGCCCCCTTCTGGAATACTGCGTTCAATCCTGGTGCCCTTATTACCAAAAAGATATAGACAAGCTAGAACTAGTTCAACGTAGAGTTACCAAAATGATACCTAACCTAAAGAACAAACCATACGAGGAGCGTCTTAGAGAATTAAATCTACTTCCTTTAACCCAGCGCAGATTAAGAGGCGACTTAATTCAAGTGTTCAAAATCATCAAAGGCATCGACAATATGAACTGTAGTAAGTACTTCACCATCGACCAATCTAATTACACGCGGGGAAACGGGTGCAAAATTATTGGTAAATCTTTTAACTCACACGAAGCTAAACATTTCTTCTTCAATCGAGTTGTCAACTTATGGAATGGGCTTCCCCGAGATGTTATAGACTGCAGCGCGTTGATTAATTTAAACATCGCCTAGATATATATCTCGCATCAAACCCGCGACTGACTGCGTTTGTAAATGAATAACTTTATTTTATCCTCCCCTTAGTTACTAACCCATCTGTCCTCTACTAACTTCCCAATCCTGCCACGGACATTAGTTCCAGGGCAGTAGTTCCCTTTTCAATGTTCCCTTACCCACTCTAAACCACTGTTTGGACACTTTATCCTCAGTGTTTTGGAGGACAAGCAGCCTAGAAGGGTCACTAGATCTGTTGTTGCTTGATTTCCTTTGTACTCCTTTGTAGTCTGCTGTATGATTATATATTTTATCATTATTTACTTGGACAACTCAAAAAGAAAAAGAATTAATCAAAGGATGTAATACTGTATGTTTAATGATATACTTATACAACTGTATAAATAAAAGTGTATATACAGTATGTTGATATGTATATCCCTTTATATTCTCTAGATAAATATAAATTATATTATACTATAAATATGTTGAATAAATAGGAAATAATGTTATCTACATTCCATTTTGTAGCTCAAGAATTGTAGATGGGATTGAATGCTTAAAATATTTTATTATAATGTCTATTTCAAGTAGAAAGACCTCAAGACCGGTTATAGATACATTATGAGAAATGACCTAACTATGCAGCACAACAGTATAGAGACTATAGGTATTGAAATATGTGCGGAGAATGCAGATAACGTAATTGTGATGATTGTATATAGGAGGCCTCATTCTGACTTTAAATATTTTCTAGAGAAATTAAATCATATTATTTCCGTTATTAGCGACGAAAAGAAAATTA
Organism: Paralithodes platypus; assembly: GCA_032716605.1. Lineage (NCBI taxonomy): Eukaryota > Metazoa > Arthropoda > Malacostraca > Decapoda > Lithodidae > Paralithodes > Paralithodes platypus. Next base: position 9,602,400 of record CM064551.1, read on the forward strand.
GCTACATTGGTGGAGACTTCAATATCAATCTATTAAGACATAAAGATGATAATGCAGTAGCAGATTTCACTAATTCATGTCACTCAAAGATATTTTATAATACAATATGCAAACCAACACGAGTCACTCACTCCACAGCAACAATCATTGACCATATTTGGTCTAATAATTATATTAATAACAGATTAAGTGGAATTGTTTACAATAAAATCTCTGACCATTTTCCAGTAATTTCGGTGTATAATTCTAATATTTCTAAATCGAAATTTAAAGAGGAAAATGATACAACAATATCTTTCAGAAATTATAATGCTGAAAATCTTGATAATTTTAAGCAATGTATGGAGAGTGTATCATGGGACATGGTTTATTCTTCTTCCAATCCTAATATTATTTACAGCAACTTCATAAGTATATTCAGTGCGTGTTTCAACAAATATTTTCCCATAATTACGAAACGTATTAAAGCAAATCACATAAATAAGCCATATATATCGAATAATATTAAATCATTGATCAAAGATAAGAATAAACTGGCACGGAAATACGCTTTAAGGCCCATCACGTTCGGGGAGGAATTCCGCACATTACGCAACAAAGTCTCGCAAGAAATTAGACAAGCAAAAGGAAATTATTACAAAACTAAACTAACAGAACATTCAGGGAACACCAAGAAAGTCTGGAACATTATTAATTCTGTTCTCAATAAAGACAAACAAAATAAGATTAACGACACATTTATGCATAATGATGTAGAATTAAATATCCCACAACAGATTGCAAATAAGTTCAATTCTTACTTTATCAATGTGGGGAAATCTCTTGCAGAAAATATTACTGATAAAAATGTAGATTATAATACTTACTTACTAAACAGGCAAGAATCTGTATTTAATATGTCACCTATTACACAAGATGAATTATTGCATGCCATAGAAAACTTGCGGGATTCTTCTCCGGGTTATGATGACATACCTATGGCTATAGTGAGGATTAAGGTCATCCATATACTGTCACCTATTATTTTACACTTATGTAATAGTTCATTTGCGACTGGGATTTTCCCTGAGGATCTTAAAGTTGCCAAAATAATACCTATTTTTAAGTCAGGAGATGTAGGTCTTTTTAAAAATCATCGACCAGTATCTGTTTTACCTGCCATAAGTAAAATATTAGAAAAAGTTATGTTTGATAGGCTCATGGATTATTGCACTACTAATGGTGTTTTGTCGGATGCCCAATATGGATTTAGGAAGGGACGTTCCACTGAATTAGCCTTATCAAAATTCAAAAGTGATATCCTCAGTTCCTTTGACAATAAAGATTATTTAATAAGCATATTTTTAGATCTGTCTTAAGGCATTTGATACGGTTCAACATCAGATTTTGTTAGATAAACTCAAACATTATGGAATTAGAGATATTACACATACTTGGTTTCAGTCATACTTAAGTAATCGGAGGCAATATGTGCAATATAAGAACTGCAAATCTGAACAACAGTTTATAACAAATGGAGTCCCACAGGGGTCCATATTGGGCCCACTGCTCTTCATTTTATATATTAATGATTTTATTAACTCTAGCACTATATTTAACTTCCTGTTATTTGCCGATGACAGCACTTTGTATGCCAGACACAGGGATCTACGTTTCCTAATAGATTTAGTCAATAATGAGCTAAATAACATAGCAAGGTGGATACAAGCTAATAAGCTTACTCTTAATATTGACAAAACTAAGTATATAATTTTTAAGAGGAATAAATCTATCGCTCAAAATTTAGCACCAATTAAGATTGGAAATAATGTACTAAAGGAGGAGGAACATATAAAGTTTCTTGGTGTTGTGGTGGATAGCAGGCTGTCGTGGGGTATACATATACATGATTTGAAAAACAAACTTAATAAGCAATGTGGCATACTCTACTTTACACGACACTGCTTTAATATTAGTGCTCTAAAACAATTATATTATACTTTTATCTATCCACAGTTGTTATATTGCCAAACAATTTGGGGTGCAACTAGTAAAACCAAATTATTAACTATTGAAAAATCACAAAAAAGAATAATTAGAACTATATCACATAAATCAAGATATGCCCACACAAATGAACTTTTTAGTAAACTTGAATTATTTAAATTTAAGGATATCAATACTTATTGCAGTGCGCTTTTCGTATTTAAATGTCTGCATATCCTTGATAGAACTGATTGTTTACACCTTGTAACAATGAAAGGTACAATTTAAGGGGAGCTGATCTATTAAGAATTCCTCTCATGACTTCTAGTCAAGCTCAGACATGTATAAAATATCATGGAGTTAAGGTGTGGAACGGATTACCTCAAAATTTAAGAAATATACAGGAAATATCTCGGTTTAAGAGACAATTAAAATCTTTTCTATTAACACAATATCAACAGTGACTACTAAAATAAGTATATCACCAATTATACTACCAATAATTACAACATCCCTATCACCTAGATCGACAAATGTATAACCTTTAATAATATTTACGCTGGCTGTGTGTGTATATATATGTAGAGTCACGTAAAGGGTTGAATGAGCTTGAATACTATTTTGTAATAAACATGCTTCTATTTTGTCTGTAAAGGTGTATATAATGTATGTGTAGTTGGCATTTGTATGCATTTTTTTTTTTTTTTTTTTATTTTTTTTTTTATAGAAATGGATATAATATAGTCTGCAGTAAATTATTTACCATGTTCTCATATATAGGTCTAAATGAATGGTGTAAGTGTGTATTCCATGCACAACAAAGTTTATGTCCTTTACTAATTAGGCATATACTGTTAGGGAAGCGTATGTGTCTTTGTGTCGAATTGTGGGTATAATTGCGAGTATGGCCTTTGAACATCAAGTCAATAGTTGTACAATATATGTTATATATATTCAAATTTTGTAAATGGTATTACATGAGTAATTGTGATAATGAACAATCAGCTGTGAGCTCTGGGAAGTGAGTGTGACCTCAGGGTTAATCACCATTAATTTAATTTGTTTTATGTTATTATATTTTGCCTACCGAATTTAGAAAAAATCTTTACAACACGTAGTTCCCGGGGCACATAGCTGTGACTAAGTGTATTATATACAATTGCATTTTGATAGATCGAGTTATAGCCAGGTGCCTTTAAGAGAGACATCTCTCAAAAGGCTCAGCCTTATTTTTTTGTATTATTATTATTTTTTGTTGTTTTTTAACAAATCATTTGTAAGCAAAATTGTATTGTATACTAAAGGCTAAATAAAAAGATTTCAATTCAATTCAATTCAATTCAAAATGTATACGTATATATATATTAATAAAAAATACAATACCACAAGCACATATTACCACTATACACTCATCGTTCCAAATGAAAAGCGATTATGAGAATTATATATGCAATCATATAGATGACATATACTCGAAAACGTTCAGTATAATTAAGACAACACTAGAGTGCTACGTTTATATCGTATCTGTGAGACTGTTTGGGAAGTGAGTTTTCAATAAGATCACTATCAGTTGCTACGCGGATATAATGCTCTCCTGATTATGATATATCCGCGAAAAGATAAATAGATATCTAGTTTGTTAAACAGTTATGACATACCTCGTTGAAGTCTGTAAAACTGTCTTCATAGCGTAATGCATATATGCACTGAATTTCGGTGTGAGATCCTAGGTTCGAATCCCTGGACTGTCACGTGTGTTTGTTGATTTCATGATTTGACTTTAGAAGTAAAGTTGGTTGGTGGAAAAAACATATGAAATACCTTTTTGATAGACCCCCTCCCTCCCTCCAAATAAATGAATGACTGCAGTGAACATGGTAATACATTAAAATGGCAATTAATATATATAGATAATTAGATATGTATACATATATATATATATATATATATATACAGTATATATATATATATATATATATATATATATATATACATATATATATACCGGTATATATATATATATATATATATATATATATATATATATATATATATATGAGAGGGAGAGAGAAAGTGTTAATATTCTCGAATATGCACCAACATGCCTAACCACGGATCGAGCATTGAATGAATATACCACTTATAATCAATTAAATCAATGGTGGGAGGGCTTGTGGCTTTGGCTCCGCTGCATGTCTGCCTGCCGAGATCGGAACCTCTCCGGGTGGTCGGGGGCCGGGGGAGTGCAGGAGCGACCTTGGTGACCCTGGTCTCTGGGTCTTCTCCTGGGTGTCCTGGATGTGTGTGAGTTTGTGCTTTTTATCTGTGTTTATTTGTTGTTTTATGTTGTTTTTGTGTTTTCCCTGTTCTTGCTCTGTCTTGAGTCGGCTACCCCCAAAATGGGGATTGGGCCTGAGCATATAGATAGATAGATAGATAGATAGATAATCAATTAAGCAATCCATACAATATGTTTTTTAGTAAGTTCCAACATCTCTTCAGAGGTATTCAAAAATTACAAGGTTACCATTTCAACGTGCAAATCCATTAAATAGCAATGCATATTGCGCGGGTGGGTGAATACTATTGATCTATCTATCTATTGCCTGACGCCGTGATCCCCGAAGGGTTGGCCACGGGTGAATACAATAATTTGTAAAATAACTAGAAGGGGTGATAGTATAGTGGGATTTCCTAAAAAAGGCCCTCTATAAGAATCAAGGAGCATTTTTGGGTAAAAGTTGGGAACCAGACTTTTTAGCATAATTCAGGCATGCCGAATTCGATAAACCCGGTTTCCAAGCGAAATTTTGAGTTTTGACCGTCTAATTTGCATAAACAAAATGGCCGCCAAATTGGAAATTTTTGACACTTCTTGAACCATTTTCTCCAATATCTCTCTAACTAGGCAAGCAAATATCACAAGTGAAGCATCTATACCTATGTTTTGAGGGTCAGGGAATGTCACTGAGGCATTTTTAAAGGAATCAGTAATAAGCCTAGACTTTAATATACATATTAGCGGCTGTCATTAGAGAAAAATCAATGGTTCCCAACTTTACCCCAAGATACTCCTTGATGCTTATGCAGGCAAAACAGGGCAATATCTGTCACTCACCTGAACTATTTATTGGAGTAGACCATATTCATGCAATACAAGGAGTTTGATCATCACTCTGTTGCTGACATGAACACATTGCTGTGCATCGTAACCCGGATTTGCGGCATTTGCACCGACGCGTCCTGCATTGTTTCTGGCAGGCACATGAAATAATTTCCAGGCAACTTTGTGGGATCGGACTCAATGACATCAGAATGGGTTGTAGTCCTGAATCGCCATGTTTCCATCCCATGTCTGTGGGTGCAGGAAGCTCAGGTACAGCACAGTGAGCATTTCTCCAAATCATTGCTTGATAGTGTACTCGCATCAAATGGAAGCGGAGAGCATCACGTGTTGGTGGCATTGCTTCTGGTTTGGCAGTCTTTGAGAACAGTATATGCCTTGCTGCATCAACAGAGTCTGTTTTGTGCACATCATATATTCTGCAGACAAACGTTTCTTAAGATCGAATGGTCTCCTCTGTGAGTTCACCGATTCCCAAGTTTATAAGCAATTGATGGTGCTGTTTGAAGACTTTCCATGATGACCTTTTGGTGTGATTTGCGATGTAGGAGGTGGTGTCGCACCCGGTTAATGCATGAAATGGTAAAAGAGTTGTTGTTGAATCTCTTGGTAGGTTGTTGAAAACTGCATCAATGGGTATATATCGCCTTTACTTGGTGGTACCAGACATCATCCAGAGGTGTTCACATTGTACACGTGGGAAGTGGGAAACCAAAAGCACGAGAACATCAGTGTCCCTTGATGACACAACAACTGTATTGAACTGGCTGTGCACAGCATGTAACACCAACCTAGTGTCAGCTTCTTCATGTGTGGCTCTCAGTTGAGTCAAATCAGTGATTGTCTTTGATGACCTAACCTCAATTTCTTCTCTGAATCCCCCGGCAACTACAATCTCCTTATCATCAGGTGCCTGAGAACACAGTTCCTCAGACAGGAAATTTGCAAGATCAGCTTTATTAGCAGGGAGCGACACAAAGTTAGTCCATATTTTTGGAAGAGGCACATCACGTCCCTCAACAATTCGTCTGATTGGTCGATCTGCTTTCGTGCGTCGTGTCCTCGTACCACCCTTGATTGTCTCTTCTCTATATCTGTCGAACACAATGTCTACCCGTTGATAGTTAGAACCTGCCATTAATACTGCTCTTACGTATGTGTCGGCCAAATCCCCAAAGGTCATTGCATTGTCAGGCTTTCCCAGAGCAACCACCAGTGCTTGTCCATCAATGATTAGGCAGGATGATGAGTCGTGAAGTTCAATAGCTTCAGGGCAGATTATGTCTTCCGTTAACTTATCTGCCAGTATGGACTTATTTCCAGTGCGGAGTGTACCATTCATTTCAGCGAGTGATACAGGAACTGGCAGAAGCTCGTGCTTTAGGACAGCTGGCAAGTCAACTGGACGACCTGCCTCATAGGCAGTAAGAAGGCGTTGAAGCACGTTTCTATCTGCCTTCAGGATAGTTCTCTTGTCTTTCTCTTTATTGTCTTTGACCACTTCATACAGAGATGCAAACGTTTTGGCATTACTCCTGTGTAGGGGTGCATGGATTCTGACATCTGCCTTGTCACCTTGCTCAGGTACAATCATCCTCTCCTCCACGAATGTATTCACTTTTTCTTGTCCGAGTTCTTTGGCACAAAGTAATGAGTTTTGGATTGCCTCTGTTGCTGTAACGGGGGGGGGGGGGGGGGATGGAGTATCTCTCTTTCTTCCTCACTTCCCTTCTTCTGCTGCCAAGAGAGAGAGAGGGAGGGAGAGACAGAAGAAGAAGGATTAAGCTGCGAAGGTGGAAAATAGGTACTCAAGGATAGAAAGGAAGAGATGACGACAAACCCATTATTGCATTCTAATTAACGAGAGGACAACCCTGTTTGGTTGACCCACATCCAACATCCTTCGAGGAAGGGGAAAGACTGCAACTCCGACACGATGATAAGACCAAAGAACCACAAAAACCCCACTGAGACCTAGCATATTCTCTACTTTCTAGATATCACATAAGGATGTTTTTGGGAACGGTAATTCATTCGAATTATTTGATCGCTCACCTTCAGGTGAACTGGCCGTCCCCATGGTTTTCTTATTCATTATGCAATCGTGACTCATGCTCATTATTCAGGTACATTAGGACAGTAGGATAAATCGGAGGCTAGCAAAGACCAATCAAGAACTTCACCTTCAATGTTGGCTGACAAGACTTTAACTCTCGGTTAGGCTACTGGTACTACTCTTAGACCAATTTAATACTGACGGCTCCGATTTACCATCCTGACAACACATTTAGATCCAAATAGGTACGGGAGGATAGATACAAACATATTGCAGTAATCTTAAGCTTGATATTAATAGAAGGAACATTTTACCGTTTACAACTCTTAACATTGGTACCGTATGGTCCATATCTAATTATCTCTATACCATTAACCTGGGACCAATCCATTACCGTACTGGGACAGTCTCTTAACCTAGGAGTAGGACTCGAATATTGCTGTCTGTATCCACCCCATTCCTCTCAGTATTATACATCCCAATTCCGCTAGATACCGGTATCGGCCAGGTTTGCCTGTAGGTTTCTTCGGCCTACCGTATCCTGGGGTATAGGGGGTAATCATACGTCTTCCTGCGGTCCTTGAACCCTCGTACAGTACACGAGTTCAGCATCCTGCACTCAGCCAATGGGAGGGGTGAATCTCCGATTCTCCGCCATCAGCAATTCAGCATCACATCGACTCCGTCCCAAACTGGTTCCCTGGTAAGTCGAATAAATTCTTAACCCACGGTTGACATATAGCTAAACCTTAATAATGGGGTTAATCAATATCCTAATTACGGTACACAGTAATACTAAAACAAATGCATATAAAAATTATAGGCTAATATAAACATATAAAAATACATGGATTCCTATTAACGTATAAAAATAGATGAGCTAATATAAGTACAGAAATACAATGACAGATCAAATTATGACATTACAGTACTGTACCGAAATAATCTCTTAAGGCATCCAAAGATCCTCTCATTAAGTACAGGGACATATGTTACTCAGCAGTACTCTACACACAATTGGGAATACATAATTACACAGCATATCTATGGAGTCAAATAAATACAATAATGGCATAAATCAAAGGTAATTGTCATGGTCAAACTTAACAGGTTGGACTGCTCAATGCGGAGGGTGCTATACAAGGCTCAAACAAAGCTAAACGTTATTTCTACTGTAACTCGAGTAACTTATCCCCTGAAATCAGCTGCCCAGAATCTCGCTACAGCGTTCCATCCCTTGCAATGCAACTCTGTACATTAGACCATGTCAAACAAAAATATATCATAGGAATCAATACTCATAATACACTCAAAAAGCACAATAATTAATAATAGCCTACTGTACTTCCAATTAGGTGAAAGTTAGGTAGCCTAGGCTAATTAAAAATGTAAAATCATATAACCTACCATAATAATTCAGCAAGTACCCATACCTAAACGGCCTTTTCACAAGTTAACTTTAAGAACAAATAATCATCTGAAATAAACCCGACCTCATGGGGGTCCGAAATTTGACGGTACTGGGGTTGGGAAATGAGGACCTCTAAATCAAGATAACAAGTAACTCTTTACACTATAACCCAGTAAAAACATTTAAAATGAACAATAACCAGGCCTAGGAGACTTTAGTTAAATACTTATCTGAATAGGCCTAACTTTGGAACGTCGGAGACACGAAAGGTAAACAAAACTCAAGGACACGGTCTCAAACGAATGTCCTTTCCTGATTTACACGTTAAAATACAACCATATTTACCAAAAAGCATGGTTTTATAAACTCAAAGTAATGAACAAGTTATAAACATACAATACAACTGCTACATTAGTAATTTACTCAACCTGGTCGTCTCTCCGAAATGCGAGATGGTCTAAATCCTAAAATGGCGGTCAAGCTTCAAAAGCATTTTAATCAACTTCGTCCTCAATTCTACTCTTAACTGGTGTTCTCGCACTACCTCAGGATTATGTAAAACGGTGAAAGACAAACTAGCAAATTAGGCTAGCCTAAGTTTGGTCGGGAATTATGGAAAAACACAAGAATTGGAAGGCCATCAAATGGCGTCCCTCTGACTGAAATTATTACACACAAAGTTAATTTGACGTTAATTTGGAATAACAGTCTAAAATATCAGAATAACACTTAGCAAAGGTGCACAGACAAAGTTTTACTGAACACAATGATAATGGGGGAATTTGTATGGTTGTAGGCACTTGGCAGGTTGAGGGGTGCCTGTCGACCAACCCGATGGTAGGCTCGAGTTCACGAATTTGTCAATCACAGTAATACCTCCTACATTACACACCTAGTACTTACTTAACTGAAGAAGCAATACCTTATAACACTATAAACCTTAATTACGAACCTCTGAATGGAGGGAAAGGAAGCCTAAGTCCGGAGAAGAAGCGGGGAATGATGACAGAGACTGGGGGTTAGGTAGGTGTCTTTCTCGTAGGCCTGGGGTCACGACAGTGAGGGGCCGAGGGCCAGTGCCAGGGATCCCGCCAAAAAAGGGGAGGGTGACCACAAAGGGTGGCGTCGCTTGGGTAGGAATTGGCGGTCTTTTTACACAAGGGGGCATTACTCTAAATTCGAAAAGGAAGGATTTTTCCAGGGAATAACAAAAAGGGGGTAAAAGGATAAATTAGGCTTGAAAGTATTTTAGATAGATTTGAGAATATTAGTTCTCCTCCTGATCTAGGCTAATTCTCTCTTTACATAGACAAGGGTTACTTAACCCTTCTTAAACGATACAATTTCCCTTAAATATAGGGAAGAGTGAATGAAGGGGAAAAAGTCTTACAGTTAAGTCAAACCTTACAACATATACCAAAAGGGAAAGTACAATTTCTTCCCGTTACATTGCTAGGTCTTTTGTGGCCAGATTCTGCAAGGACGCTGGTGAAACCGATGCAAAAACCTTGAATCCCTGGAAGGCCGAGAGCAATGCCATCTCGTCATCGTTGTCCCGCTTTTGCCGTGATTTGGTAGCTTCATTGTGAACACGTGCACTACCAGGACAGTTGTTGTACATTGCATGCGTTTCAGCTGCAATGTGAGACCTCATATTATACGAAAGGGTCCATCTACAAAGCGCTGATGTTGTCTTTGTGATGCCAATGATTCCACCTGCTTTCTTTCCTGTACCATTTATCCACTCCATGGCTTGGTCTGGATCTACTTGGTTGAACTTTTGAACAGAACGTTTTACAACAAAGTTGCCCCTTTGAAACTCTGATAACACAGATTCTGGTAGTTGGTTCATCTCGGCTATATACACTGTACCCCATCTTGCATAGTTTCAGGTGGTCATACCGCATGAAGTATGGCAACATCAGACTGAAGGAGTGGAGATGAAGGTCCCAGATTCCATCACGCTGAGCTCGAGTGAACTGCAACAGTATTGAGACCATGTCCATATAGTTCCACCAGAAGACAAAGTTCACATCATCAGATTTACTTGCTATGAAACCTTTCAGAAGATTGTGAAACCGTTCCTGCTTCAGACATCTTATCAGCTCTGGAATTCTTTCGGGATTGTCATCAGCAGCTATCGCAGAAACTTCATCATGGTATTCCTTGTCTGACTCTGCAGCAAACAGGAGAAATGTTGGCAACAAAAGCTGCCAAAGAGCTTGCAAAGTAAGTTTGTGAGCTCTCATAGCCTTATTGTACGCTTTTCCTGACAGGACAAGCTGCACAGCACCCTCCCCAAGCAGTCCACTCTCTAGCCACACTTCAGCTAAACCAGATCCAGCCATGTGATCTCCTATAGCCTTCAGGAAGTTCATCGCGGTATGAAGTCCACCAAGGTGAGGGATTAATTTATCCCGATATTCTTCCACAGACCACTTCAGTTCCATGAGTTTGCAGTATAAGGCTTGGTCCACTGTAAGGACTGTATGCTCCTGTCCGAAATGTGAAGATATCGCCATGCACCTCTTCACAACTGTATTTAGCGTATCTAACTCGTGAGCAGGAGCAAGAATTATGGGCAAATACCCTACTGCTGTCTGCTCTGGTTCCTCTGTTGAGACTGACTGATTGAATACTGTCCAAGAAGGTTTTGTGGCAGAATCTTGACGTCGCAGGAAAAAAGTCATGTCCGTTGCTTGTGCTTGTTTTACACAATCACTGTCTCCTTCAGGTTTCATGAACCATACCTTGTCAACAGGGGCTGTGAATACTGGCTCACTTGTGGCAGGATTTATATTGACAGGATACAGGTTCTCTAGGACATCTGGCACGATCAGCGTATGTCTAGCAGATGGCTCTAACATTCGAAGTTCAGCATCGGCTTTCTGTCCCCGCTGCCATGTTGCCATTTGAGTTGCATGGAAAGTATTTTTTCCATCAAGTGTCTCATCAAGAATGTCAATGTTATCTGCAGTGTAGTGGAAAAATTCATTGGCTACAATGTTTGGTGGAATAATGGCCCCGGTTGCTTGGTCCATAGATTTCAGGGTGCTCTCAGCTAAGGAAGTGTCTACTTGCAACACCTGTTCATAGCTCAAACAGTGGCCTGCCTTGTGGAACAACTCCACCAGATCTTTTGATCGTGTGGCTTGATGTAGTGTATTGGCAAGACCAATATGTTTGGGAGTCCATTTTCTGCCGCCGCTCATACAGTAAACTAGATCCTGTGCTACACTCAGAACTCTGCCTTGGACAAGATCTTCATTTTTTTCAGAACTATCATCTTCTAGCACCTCTTGACCACCAAAGATTAGTCTCAATAGCATATATAAACTATCTGGAATGCATTGAATCGCTTCATCTTCACTTACAGAGAAACTTTGTGACCCAGAAATTCCATCATGTCTCCACGAATTCTCAGCGCTACATGTACAAGTGATAGGAAAATGTCATCCTGAGGCACATATTGAGGCAACATTTTCTCAGTCTCCTCAATTTCTGTCATTTCCAAAACTGCAGTATGCTGATACTTTGTGGGAATCAGCATGGTTTTTCTCTCGGATGTGCTCCTGTCAAGAGGTTGGAAGAAGTTGAAAATGTCTCCCAGCTGTGACTGCAACTTTTCCTTGAAGGTTGTCCTTCTACTGTAGTAAGACGGTTGAATTATGGTTGACGATTCTTCAGCAAGCTCCTTATACCGTTCCCAGACATCATTCAGCAGGATAACGTGCCCTCTGTCTGCAGATTGTTGCAACTCTTTGCATAGCCATACCATCGCAAGGTCTGTATTGTCCGAGTCCAGCTTTGTTTTATTGGTAGATCTGGTGAATGCTCTTAGACACTTCAAGTGGTATTTGGCTTCAGCTGCAATTAAGTCAATCACTCCAGCCAATCGAAGGCCAATTTTGTAGTCGAGAGGAGAAGCTTCAATTATCTGATCACTCAATTGTTTTGTCATTACTGAGATCAACCGTGCCTTCAAAACAACAGTTTGACAGAAAATGCATAAGTTCCAGTTTACTGGTTCCACGTGCCTTCGCAATGAACATCTGTTACCACTGCTGCTGCAACTTGCTTCTTGTTTTGAATCCACTGCCTGCATCTTCCGCAAACGTTCAAGTTTACTTTTGTCCGTGAAGTGGGCATAGCACATTTTGTGCCACACAAGAGTTTCGGCTTCAGCAGAATCCAAGACATTCTCAAGACGGTCAATCACATCGATATTCTTAGTGTCTCTAAGCTTTCTTCTGGTACTGGCAGCATCCCTGACTTTTGCGAGTTCATGGTCACTTGCATTACTAGGAATAACACTGGCTGTGTGAGTTTGGCAGAAGATGCACAAGCTGTAATCTACAGGTGAAGGCCTCTTCAAAGTAACTACTGGATCCATTGTAGTCTGCAAATAAAAGAAACTATTAGTATTAGTATTAGCATTAGATATTGGAGAAATTGATTTTTCTATAATTGCAGCCACTAATTTGCACATTTACGTGAAGGCTTATCACTAATCACTTTAAAGATGCCTTAATCACATTCTCTGACCCTCAAAACATAAGTATAGACACTTTATTTGTCATTTTTGCTTGCCTAGTTAGAGAGATATTGGAGAAAATGGTTCATGAAGTGTCAAAAATTTCCAATTTGGCGGCCATTTTGTTTATGCAAATTAGATGGTCAAAAACTCAAAATTTCGCTTGGGAACCGGGTTTATCGAATTCAGCATACCTGAAATATGCTAAAAAGTCTGGTTCCCAACTTTTACCTAAAAATGCTCCTAACATTCACATTTTTCAGAAACTCCACTACTCTATGATGGTATTGGAAATTTACATTATAAATACAAACATGATAGAATATTAATTACGCATAGATCATAAGTGTTTGTGTGTCAAGCCACGGATAGGTGACAGATAGTGTAAATGATCTTCATTCTGTAAAATCAGATAATTTATTGCAACATTGTTCTGGCATAATTATATAGAATATATAGAGTATAGATTACCAATTACTGACATGGTCTCGGCCTCGTTGCAAGGTTATTTATTCTGTGTTCGTGGAAAACAATGGTTGTAATCGGCGGTTTCCTCCTGTGTGGGGTTGGGGTAGGGTGTGAGTGGGGGGCCTGCTTGTTTAATCTCTCCATTATAGGGTAGCGGAAGGAAGTGGTGTCGGACTGGCACCATCCCGTCCCTTCTGCCTGGGGTAGGAGTAGTAAGGGGGACTGGGCAGGGCCCACCCCGTTCCTACCTTCTTGGGTAGTAGGAGTAGGGGATAAACCCTATGCAGGGACTTTCACTTCTGCGTGTACATTTTTCGATAGAAAAATGTTTCGGCCGGAGGCCGGTTACTATCGCTCCCCAGAAAAAAACAAAATTGACACCTAAATTGCACGAAAAGTCTGAATATTCAATAGACAAAGAAATGGGGTGAATAGCCTTAGCGGTAGAATAGTGAGAGAGATGCAACATTGCGGCGAAGAGCGAGAGATTGCAGAGAATTGGTGAGTGGACGTGAGTTAATGAGACGGAAGGCTTTCTTTTCTACTTTTTCTAGAAGTGCTGTGTGAGAGGATCATCCCCACACGTGTGAGTTACTTTACTATCCATACGATCTCGTACCTGTCAACCTTATTTATGCGTAGAGCGGTCGTGTGTCATCCATACTGTTATAGGAAGCCCACGTACAGTATGCAAGGACAGTGACTGGTTTTTGGTGTATTAATTCATTTATTCATTTATTTTTTAGTTTCCTCGCTAGACCACCCCCACCCTGTCAAGATAAATGTGTACGTTTTTCGGTAGAAAAATGTCCCGGCCCAAGGCCGGTTCCTCTGATAAACACAGGCTCGCTATCGCTCGCCTGGAATAATCGACACCTAAATGGCACGATAGGTCTTACAATTGATAACAAAATGGAACTAAAGGTGTTAAAATCGCCAAACTAATGAACCGAACATCTTAAAATTTGAAAACTAATGGGGCTAAATATGAGGATGAGAGGGTACAAAGGAGTACAAAGGAGTACAAAGGAAATAAAGCAACAACAGATCTAGTGACCCTTCTAGGCTGCTTGTCCTCCAAAACACTGAGGACCAAGTGTCCAAACAGTGGTTTAGAGTGGGTAAGGGAACATTGGAAAGGGAACTACTGCCCTGCCACTAACGTGGCAGGACTAGGAAGTTAGTAGGGGACATATGGGTTAGTAACTGAGGGGAGGATAAAGTTATTCATTTACAAACGCAGTCAGTCGCGGGTTTGATGCGAGATATTTGTCTAGGCGGAATTTAAATGAATCAACGGTGCTGCAGTCTATAACGTCTCGGGGAAGCCCATTCCACAAGTTGACAACTCGATTGAAGAAGAAATTCTAAGATTCGTGCGAGTTAAAAGATTTACCAATAATTTTGCAACCGTTTCCCCGCGTGTAATTAGATTGGTCGATAGTGAAGTACTTACTACAGTTCATATTGTCGATGCCTTTGATGATTTTGAACACTTGAATTAAGTCGCCTCTTAATCTGCGCTGGGTTAAAGGAAATAGATTTAATTCTCTAAGACGCTCTTCGTATGGTTTGTTCTTTAGGCTAGGTATCATTTTGGTAACTCTACGTTGAACTCGTTCTAGCTTGTTTATATCTTTTTGGTAATAAGGGCACCAGGATTGAACGCAGTATTCCAGAAGAGGGCGGACTAAGGAATTGTAAAGGGTTAGGATAACTTCTTTGGATTTATGCTCAAATGACCTGCCTATAAAGCCAATTATTTTGTTTGCCTTCTTAACAACTTCTGAACATTGTTGACTCGGTTTTAGGTTACTCGATATTGTTACTCCCAGATCAGTTTCTCTGTTTACATTCTTAAGCTGAGTGCCATTCATCGAATAGTTTGCTTTCTCATTTAGGTATCCGATATGTAGTACTTTACATTTATCCGCATTGAAACTCATTTGCCAAATTTGGGCCCAACATGACAATTTATCTAGATTGTGTTGCATATCGTCAACTTGTTCTTTTGAGAGTACGCTATTTGCAATTTTTGTATCGTCAGCAAATTTTGAGATTGTGCAGGCGAGACCCTCATCTATGTCGTTGATGTAAATTAGAAAGAGAATTGGTCCTAGTACCGATCCCTGGGGTACCCCGCTACTTACATTGGTCCATTTAGATGCCTTACCGTTTATGACTACCCTTTGCTTTCTGTTGCTGAGCCAATTTTCTATCCATTTCAACACACCGTCTTGTATTCCATGCGCTTTTAGTTTTAGCAGTAAACGTTTGTGGGGAACTTTGTCAAAGGCCTTTTGAAAATCAAGGTATATAATATCTACAGCTTTACTCTCATCGTAGAGGTTGAGGATATCGTGGAAGAAGTCTAAGAGGTTTGTTAAACAGGAACGTTTTTTACGAAAGCCGTGTTGAGTATCTTTAAGTATGTTATTTTCCTCTAAGTGATTTACGAGTCTGTCTCGTATGACCATTTCTAGCATTTTACATACAAATGAGGTTAAGCTAATTGGACGATAGTTACTGGGTAGGGATTTGCTGCCTTTTTTGAATATCGGTGTTACGTTGGCTAGCTTCCACTGATCAGGCATAGTTCCAGACTGCAAGGATTTATTGAATAGTAATGTCAGTGGTTTGGAGAGCTCATTCTTAGCTTCCTTTAGAACTCTAGGCGAGATTGTATCAGGTCCTGGCGTTTTATTTACCTTGAGTTTATCTAAACAATTCAATACTTCTCTCTCTGTAACGGTGATATTGCTTAGAACATCTGAATTATCAATCTGAATCGGCGATGGTGTAGGGATATCACTGAGGTCTTCTGTTGTAAAAACTGATGCAAAGAAGGTATTGAGGGCATTACTCATTTGTACTTCGTCTTTGGTGTATTCTCCTTTTTCATCGACTAACGGTCCAACAGTTGAAGTAACTACTTTTTTCTTTCTGATATAACTATAGAATTCTTTCGGGTTTGTTTTACTTTGATTCGCAATATGTAACTCTAAGGTCTTTTTACTTTGCTTAATTAACTTTTTGGCTTTGCGTCGTAGCTCTACAAATTTCACCCGTTCTTCGTCATTTTGTGAGGATTTTAATCTATCATTAGCAAATTTTTTAGCAAGCAGGCAGTTTGAAATATCTTCATTCCACCATTTGGGCTTATTATTATGGCCTGGACGCCGTATTTTCGATGGTATGCAGTCTTGCACTGCTTTTAGGTAAGTGGTTTCGAATAACTTCCAAGATGTATTTATGTCGTTATTGTTAATTAAAAAGCTCCAGTCAGTTTCTTTAAACATAGCTCTAAGTTTATGGAAGTTTGCTTTCTTGAAATTAGGGACTTTTTCGATGCTACTATTTGGTTCGTTACTAGTAAACTTTAAAGTGAAAGTTATCGTACGATGGTCGCTGTTACTGAATTCATCACCAACATTCAAATTCTCTATCAATTCTTCTTTTGTTGCAAGTACAATGTCAAGAACGTTATTACCACGGGTCGGCATTCGAACAAATTGATAAAGCGAACTCTCTTGCAAGTTCGTATACAAGTCATGTCCGGAGTGTGAAGTAAGAGTATCGCCCCACTTGGTCACAGGTAAATTAAAGTCGCCAAAAATTACGGTATCTTGTGAGTTACTTACATCTGCAATTTGTTCGTAAATTTCTCGGTCAGTTTGCACTGATTGAGCTGGAGGTCTGTATATTAACGCAAGTATTATTTTTGTACCTTTATTATTCTTTATTAGCACAAAAGATGTGTCGACGTTCACAATTTGAGGTTTTGACACGAGGGTCGGGTTAAGACTTTCTTTGATATAAAATAAAACGCCACCTCCATTTTTATTTATTCGGCTGTTCTCAAACATTACATAACCGGGAAGTGAATACTCTGCTAAAAAGTCTCTATCTTGTGTATTGAGCCAAGATTCTGTTATGCCAATCACATCATAATTTTCTGTAAACACTAGTTCCTCTAAATCTGAAAATTTATTGCGTATGCTACGAGCGTTTGCATAGAAAACCTTTAAAGTTGCGGTTTTAGAACTCGCAGATCGTTCTTTCATCGAATTTTTGGTTCTGGTCGGATCTACATTTACATTCATGGCTGTCCTCGGTCCTCGGTCCTCGGTCGTGTTTCCTCCATACTGTTATAGGCAGCCCACGTACAATTGGCAGCACACCAAAACTATACTCTGTTTCATTCCATTTGGCGGTAAATTGAATCCCTTGGCAACATAGTTCTCGATACTTAATTGAAGAATATGCAACCACTATGTCTCTGCATCATATCAAGACAAAGTCTATATAATTAGCACCATATTTCGATACATAATCTTCAAAATAACTGAGATATTTTGATGGGAACTTTGCAATTTACCGTCAGTTGCAAAGAAACAGAGAATAGGGACCGGCATTTGATTTGGTTTTACAGGTTTGTTTATTTTATTATATATTTCAGTTTCTTCCCTAAACCTTTATTTATTGATTGATTTCCTGTTCCTTAATTTCTAAAGGTTCACGAACTAATGTCTAGCGAGGCATTCCCACACATATTCCCTGGCTGACCCTTCCCAAATGGTAGACATAGTAGCTGGATTACTCAGGTCGTTTGTGAGTTATAGAGGTTAGTGGTCAAGATTTTTGGCCTACCTATAATGAATCTACTATATTTCTATAGGTTCAGGAACTTGTATAGCGAGGCCGGTCCTTAAACCGGTATCACACGAGAGCTTTTATAGTCAACATTCGATGATCAAAATTTTTCTGGCCACATTTCTGGACTATTTTGCACTGGTATCGGAAACTAGACTGATGGTAGATGAATCTAGGTAACCGAAATATAGTAAATATTACCTCATAAGCTGCCAGATCAGTGTTGAGGATAAATGTTGAGTGAAAAAGCGCTCGTGTGATACCGGCTTTAGTGATCTTGGCCCCATTCATATATTGTTCTTTCCTTTCACTAAAACATTAGGTTATCCATGATGCAGTTGGGTCTAAGTACATGATTAGATCGATATCCAGAATTCGAAAATGGATATTAATCGTGATCGTGTACTTAGCCTTTAACTGTGTTGGTGTTGTAATGGTTTAGATGCTATGTTCTGGGTGTGGTGTCCCGAGTTCGAATCCCGTTAGGATCATATGCTTTCATTAATTAATCAAGTGCATTGGGGTTTGTAATGGAAGATGAATGTTAAGAACTGGATATTCCATAATTGATAGGTTTGTTTTTATTGCGTTTGATCTCAGTATGTTCCCTAAACCTTTATTTATCGGTCAATATACTTTTATTTTCATTACTTTTTTAGTTTGCTCCCTATAGTAGGGTCATTTGCTTGGAATCCGTGACCATTTTGTTCCTACCTTTTTCTCTCGATGGATTTGACAACCTGAACCATTTTAAAGGAAAATTAGCTCCTATTAGCTCTGAAAAATGAGGCTAACTCTGCTAGAGCCCAATATTAAAAATGGCCGCCAACGCCATCTTGAAAAACATGAAATGTAATATCTCTGGCATCAGATGAGCTACAAGGACGAATGAGGTGTCCTTTTTCACTAAATCTGGCATTACAAATCCACTGGAATGGTTATTGTATTGTATTGTATTGTATATTGTATTGTTATTGTATTGTATTATATTAATTGTACATACTAATCTGCCACTTCACTGTCACTACATGATTCACTGTATGAGCCACTATCAGAATCACTGTCCTCACTTTCGCTGCTATCATCACTGTTGTTCTCTGCCTGCGGTGTATATCTAATATTACTTTTTTACGGTTTCAGATGGATCGCATGCCCATCTGATGAAAATCGACGACTTGTGAAGTGACCGAAATAATGGATAATAGAAGAGAGAGTGAAGAGTTACCAGACAAGACATTAAATGAATACGAGTGCATTTTACTCTATGGTAAGCGATGTACCGCAGATGATCGTTTGGAAAACATTACACCTGAGAAGTGGGAATCCATCCGGGAAAAGTCTTTACAATGGAAAGAACTTGATAAGTTTCAACATATACATGAAAATGTGGATTGGGAGAAGGACCAAAGGGTCACCACATGCATAGCACTTGTTACGCATCATTATCCAGCAAGCGCAAGCTCTCTCAAGCCGAAAAACGCAAACACAAATCCGAGGAACGTCTTGAAAGAGATGAAGCATCAGATCAACAAGACCCTTCCCCAGAGGCCAGTGCACCTAAAAGGCTCCGCTCCAGTATGGGTGTCCTTCACGATATGACTCTATGTGTGTGGTGCATGAAAGGGGCATACAAGAGTAGTGATCGTGATAAGCAGATTTTACTCCTATCAGCAGTAGATGCTTGGACTAAATTCAAGTTACATACTGTCCGTCTGGAAGATGAGGTCATGAGATTGAGACTTGACACTCTGATTGCATCCATCCCAGATAGTCAAACAGCATTTGGGTTGGAAATCCGCTACCATCGTGCGTGCTGGTGCAAATATGTAAGCGACCACAAGCCCCTTTCAGATGAAAGCACTCAACATTTGTAGCGTGTAAACCTCCGAGAGGCCCAAGCTCTCTTCTTTCATCATATTCGTCAAGTCATCTTCAAAGACCATGAAATTCGCACACTGCAAGGCCTGCTGCAGGACTATAAGCGCATTATCTCAAATCACGGACATAACTCAGTAGTAAAATCCAGCTACTTAAAGGAAATTCTTGTCAATGAATTTGGAGAAGACATCGGATTTCATAAACGCATTCAAAAGAATGTGAGTGAACTGGTATATGATACAACAGCAGCAGGTACATACATCGAGGCGGCAATATCTTCATTGGGTGTCAGCAATGATCAGTTGGTGATGAATGTTGCGGCACGACTCAAAGAGCAAGTCATCAGGACAAATACTATTCCCTGGCTCCCATATATACACGAGTTGGAGAGAGAGGAAGACCTCAGTGAGCTCCTGCTGAAGCTGCTCACATGGCTGAAACACCCAAATAAGTCTGCAATTTTTTTTTTTTTTTTTTTTTCTATGTGATTGAGGGAGGAAAAAGGCATAACTGCCTATAGCGAGTGCCTCCCCCATAGTTGAAAGAGTGCCAGGGCCAAAATCAAGGGACGTTCGAGCCAAAATGCCTGGACACACGGAGTTTGAAGCAATTTAAGTCATAGGAAGAGGGAAAGACTGATTCTGGGAGAGAGTTCCAGAGCTCAGATGTTGAGTAGAAGAAAGTTTGAGAGTAACGTTTCACTCTTGGGTTGGAGAGTTGCACAGAGTAGGGGTGGGATTGAGTTGCAAGACGGGTACCACGTGCCCTACGTAAAGGAGGTGGTATGCACTGGGATAGCTCTGAGGAACACTGATTATTATAGTAGCGATAGAATAGCGAGAGAGATGCAACATTGCAGCGGAGAGAGAGAGATTGCAGAGAGTTGGTGAGTGGACGGGAGTTAATGATACGAAAGGCCTTCCTTTCAACTTTGTCTAGGAGAGCGGTGTGAGAGGAACCTCCCCACACATGTGAACAATACTCAATACAAGGGCGCACTATGCCCCTGTACAGAGCAAGAAGCTGTGCAGGGGAAAAGAACCCCCTAAGGCGGTTGAGCACACCCAGCTTCTGGGAGGCTGCCTTAGCAAGACTGGTAATATGGTCCTTCCAAATGAGAGCAGAAGAAAAAGAGACACCAAGAATATTGAGAGAAGATGAAGGGTTGATTTTTGTATTGTTGAAGAATAAGGGATAGTCCGCTGGGAGATCCTGACGGGTAGATAGATGGAGAAATTGGGTTTTGGAAGCATTAAAGTTAACAAGGTTTTCTCTGCCCCAATTGGAAATAGTATTTAGATCAGAATTTAAGAGTTCTATGGCTTCATTACGTTTGTCGTTGAGGGATTGCTGGCTGGGGCGTTCTGAAAAACTAATGGAGTAGTGTAAGGTTGAGTCGTCTGCGTATGAATGGATGGGAATTAAGGTACAGTTAAGGAGATCATTTATAAAAATTAGAAAGAGAATAGAAGATAGGACAGAGCCCTGAGGAACACCGGAGTTTATAGGGTGAGGAAGTGAACAATGGCCATCCACAACCGCAGCTATGGAACGGCCGGAAAGGAAATTAGAGACAAAGGCACAGATGGAGGGATAGAAACCGAAGGAGGGTAGTTTAGAAATTAAAGATTTATGCCAGACTCTATCGAAGGCTTTCGATATGTCTAGTGCAATAGAAAAAGTCTCACCGAAGTCCCGAAAGGAATTGATGACAGTCCATCCGTCCGATCGATTGCATCTATCCTCACAAGCTACATCACTGGAAAATGCACTGCATTTGAGATAAATCTCTCTGTCTTGCTACATGGACTGACAAAGAGTAGGGAGATAGTCAATATAATGCACAAAGATGGACTGGGCATCAGTTACAATGACGTACTTATGCTGCAAGACTTTTGGGTGGTCAATGACCTCAAGTGCTCATCTGATTGCCCCTTCGAACTAGCTGAGGGTAAGCCTGCTATCGCTATAGTCGACAACGATGACTTCAAGAGTGACACACTGACCGGTGCTGGCCAGTCACACCGCACTAATGTCATGTTTGTGCAGCCAGAATCATTTGATACAGAGTTCAAGTCCTCACTCAAGCTCATGCTTCCTTTGATGCAAATCTATGATAATGACAAGTATGGTCGGCATCTCCCCGATTTCACCGCAGTGCTTGATACCCTTCCTGTCGATCAGGCTGCATTCATGGAGAGTGGTATGTTTGCACAGTCAATGACAGGAAAACCATATTCGTGTGTCACCCTCGACATATGGATAGAGTCAACAATGAATAAGGGCTCTAAGCTGAAGTCTGGTTGGTTGGCCATTCTGAACAATGAAAAGCAGCTCCTTTCAAACACTCGGAATGTGAATAACATCAATCGGGTGAGAACAAAGGTCCATCGCCATGCTAATCGCAAGAAACAAGGAAAAGGGAAGCATGCTGATTGCTCGTCGAGTAAAATGAAGAAGGATGAACAAGATGTTCAGGATATAAGTGCATGTCTCACTGAATTCAAGTGTGATCCATTTGACCATACAAACAAGACACTTCGATCCCTACAGTCAGGAATCCCAGCCTCAGACGCTCTCGCTGCCGACTTGAAATCGGCAAAGGAGGATGGCAGAAGCAAACTGAAGCAGTTCTTGAATGAGAGAGTGTATTCCAAGACCAAGTCTCTCAACGACAGAGTTCCCCGTAGCAAGCGTTTGAACTTTTCAACTCAGGAATTGAAGAAAGCAGATGGTGAGAATCTGAAAGGAAAGACTGAGGAAATGGAGCGTAATGCCTTGGCCTCTGTTCTCGGACTGGTTGAAACGAGTGGTGCCCTCAAACTTCAAGAAGTCCTGCAGCATCGTGTTACAGCCGAGTGCCTTTCCATCTTCAACGTCAATGGAACCATCCGTAAGGCACAGAAAAGCAAGCTTCAACAAAAACTAACTATGACTGTCATTGCAGAGCCTGATGTATACACGTCTATTATTGATATGGGCCTCATCTGGCGCCTAACAACTCCTACCATTGAAGACAGAGAGAAGGGTGACGGTACCAAGTATACCTGGGGAGATTATGCAGAGAAGTTGGTGCACTTAGTTCTAACGAGACACAAGCATACTGAGCGCATCATTTGCGTCAATGATTCATATGATCAGAATTACACGATCAAGGACAGTGAGAGAATACTGCGCCAAAAAAACCTGCCAATCAGCAATGTCTTCATGAAGACAGAAGATAAATTTCCTTCTAGTAAAGTTTTCCATGCTCTCCTGGGTAAACCTGAGAATAAAATCCGCCTTCAGGCATTTCTTCAAACGGAATTCCAGAGAACAGCAGCAACAACTAGCACCGAGATCATCTACTGTGTAGTTGGCAGCACTGCAAAGAATCTCACCACAGGCAAGCTTGTGCCAGAGCTCACATGCTCCCATGCAGAGGCAGATACGGCAATGCTCACTATATATAGTGTGCTCCGGTCAGACAGCTACACAGCAGCTGTCGTTCTTGACACAGAGGACACAGACAACTACGTGCAAGCGGCATATGTTGCTCAGAAGAAACAGGAATCCTGTGTGTGAAACGCAAACGTCAGCTTATCGATGCCCGATGTTTGTGCAGTGAGGCAATGGCTGCATCCATCATACCACTTTATGTCCTCCCTGGGTGTGACCACAACTCTGGCTTCTATGGAGCAAGCAAGAAGCTCATCGTAAATCGTCTGGAGAAGTCTAAAGAGGCACACGACCTGCTAGCAGCATGTGGTACACAGCTCCTAGTCACAGAACAGGTCATCAGTGATTTGGAGCGGTTTGTCATTCGATATGTCTATGGTTATACCAAAAGCAAGACCCTGGGAGATGCGAGGGCAGCGAAGTGGAGAGCTCAGAAGAAAAAAAGCACTATCCGACTTGTGCCTGACTTGGACAGTCTCCGTCCACACTTGGAGCGTGCAAACTATCTTGCATATTTGCAAAAGCATTACCAGCTCCAAAGTCACCCCTCACCGATCGGCCATGGATGGCATCTTGTAAATGGCCTATGTCTGCCTGTCTGTTCAACCCAGCCCCCACTTCCCCCATCCATACCACTACCTACAAATCCGCAGGCAGAGAACAACAGTGATGAAAGCAGCGAAAGTGAGGACAGTGATTCTGATAGTGGCTCATACAGTGAATCATGTAGTGACAGTGAAGTGGCAGATTAGTATGTACAATTAGTATAATACAATACAATAACAATACAATATACAATACAATACAATATAATAACCATTCCAGTGGATTTGTAATGCCAGAATTGGTGAAAAAGGACACCTCATTCGACCTTGTAGCTCATCTGATGCCATAGATATTACATTTCATGTTTTTCAAGATGGCGTTGGCTGCCATTTTGAATATTGGGCTCTAGCAGAGTTAGCCTAATTTTTCAGAGGGGCATAGGAGCTAATTTTCCTTTAAAATGGTTCAGGTTGTCAAATCCATCG
>CM064551.1:9629460-9734784 GCA_032716605.1 Paralithodes platypus
GGAACACCGATTATTGAAGTAGCGGTAGAATAGTGAGAGATATGCAACATCGCGGCGAAGAGAGAGAGATTACAGAGTATTGGTGAGACAGAAGGCTTTCTCTTTTACTTTGTCTAGAATTGCTGTGTAAGAGGATCCTCCCCACACATGTGAACAATACTCAATACATGGTCGTCACTGTGCCCCTGTACAGAGCAAGAAGCTGTGCAGGGGTAAAGAACCCCCGGAGGCGGTTGAGCACACCCAGCTTCTGGGAAGCTGTTTTAGCAAGAGTGGTAATATGATCTTTCCAAGAGAAATCAAAAGAAAATGAGACACCGAGAATATTAAGAGAAGATGAAGGGTTAATGTGTATGTTGTTGAAGAGTATATCATAGTTTTCTGGCAGGGGGCTACGGTTAGACAGATGGAGAAATTGAGTTTTGGTAGCATTGAAAGTAACAAGGTTTTCTCTGCCCCAATTACATTATAGTAGAGAGATCAGAAGATAGGTGCTTTATGGCCTCCTTACGTGAGTTTTGGGGTTCCTGCTGTGAATGGTTTTGTGGG
Source organism: Paralithodes platypus (assembly GCA_032716605.1). NCBI lineage: Eukaryota > Metazoa > Arthropoda > Malacostraca > Decapoda > Lithodidae > Paralithodes > Paralithodes platypus. Next base: position 9,630,010 of record CM064551.1, read on the forward strand.
AGGTTAGTTGAATAGTGTAATGTAGAGTCGTCAGCATATGAGTGAATGGGGCTAGAGATGCAGTTCAGAAGGTTGTTAATGAATAATAGGAAGATAAATAATTGGAGATAAGACATAACCGTATCTATCTATCTATCTATCTATCTAAAACTATGACTGACTGACTATCTATATCTCTCTCTATCTATCTATCTATCTATCTATCTATCTATCTATCTATCTCTCTCTCTCTCTCTCTCTCTCTCTCTCTCTCTCTCTCTCTCTCCCCGCCTCATCCATTTTACCAGAACCCCATGACGGAACCATTCTATAATTTGTTGGCAATAAGGGGGGTGCGGTAGTACGTCCTAGCACCTAGTCAGGGGACATCCTGACGACGTATACAGACAAAACACACATAACAAAGCCACTCCAACACCTTCCTCTCTCTCCAACACCCCTTCTCAACGTTATAGACTGCATCACCGTTGATTCATTTAAACTCCGCCTAGAAAAATATCTCGCATCAAACCCGCGACTGACTGCGTTTGTAAATTAATAACTTTATTTTATCCCCCCCTCAGTTACTAACCCATCTGTCCCCTACTAACTTCCTAATCCTGCCACGGACATTAGTTCCAGGGCAGTAATTCCCTTTGCAATGTTCCTTTACCCACTCTAAACCACTGTTTGGACACTTGATCCTCAGTGTTTTGGAGGACAAGCAACCTAGAAGGGTCACTAGATATGTTGTTGCTTAATTTCCTTTGTACTCCTTTGTACTCAACACTTTTCTCTGAGCTATTGCCGATAAAAATGGCATGTTCAGTCCTGTAAAGAATCGTAAGATTCAGAGTCGTACAGATTCCAGGACGAGCTCATTAGCGGCGGATCCCCAGATCGACCGTGGTGATTGTCACCTAAACATCTACAAACTAAAAGGCCTGCAAAAAAATAGAACAGTGCTCCCCGCGACACAAGCAGGAAAGAAAACGGGTGACGATGATAAACGATTGTATTATTGATGGATGAGAAGAAAACGGGTGACAATGCTAAAATGTGATTGTTGATGATGGTAATTGATCGTGATATTGATACAGAATATTATGGTGATTAAGGGGGGTCACCGGCTTTTTTTCTCTTCCTCTCCCTTTCTCTCTTTCTCTGGTTTGTATCCATTCGGACCCATTCAGCCAACTGTTTTAAGACGTTTATCCCCATCCAGGTGTCGATTTCTTCCTGGCGAGCGATAGCGAGCCAGCATTGTATGGAGATATCCGGCTTCGCCGGAGACATTTTGCTATCGAAAAATTTACAAATTTAGCTTTCTGTCAAAAAAAAAATATATATATGCTGGCTTGCTACCGCTCACCAGGAAAATATTGACACCTGGATGGGGGTAAATGTCTTAAATCAGTAGGCTGAATGGGGCCGAATGAATACAACCCAGAGATAGAGTGAGAAAGAGAGAACAAAACGAGGAGGGCGGGGAGAGAGCCGTATACTGCTTTGTTGTCCTTTTCTTCCACCTTACCTTACTCTAGGGTCTGCTTAAGGGGAGATGGGCCGGTGTTTAGGTCTATTACTTCATGTATTTCTTACATCTTAGTTTCCTCGCTAGACCTCCATCAAGCTTAGAAAAAAAAAATCAGTAGAAAAATATCCCGGCCAAAGGCAATTTCAGACTCGCTGTCGCTTGCCATGAAAAAAATTGACACCTAAATTAGCACGAAAGGTCTTAAAATTGACAACGAAGTGGAGCAAAAGGTGTTAAAATCGCCAAACTAAATGGCCGAACGTCTTATAATCTCAAACCAAATAGAGCTTAACACGAGGGAGAAGGGGGACCAGAAAAAAGACCCATCAGTTCCCCTTAATCTAATCCGTCTAATTGTCCAGGCCACTTTGCTGAGGTTGTTAGGTCGGCGTGACCAGTTTAATTTGTTTTTTATTTATTTCTATGTGTGTGAAGGAGACAAAAGGCAGGCTGCCTGTAACGAGTGCCTCCCCAATGCAAAAGAGTGACAGAGCCAAAGTCAAGGAATGTTGAGGTCAAAATGCCTAGACACACGATATCTAAAACAGTCTAAGTCATAGAATGAAGGAAAGATGGATTGAGGGAGATGCTTCCAAAGTTCACTTTTTGAGTAGAAGAAAGACTAAGAAAAAATGCTGAATTGGAGAGCTGGACAGAATAGGAGTGGAACTGTGTTGAAAGGCGGGTGCCTTGCACTCGTCGCAAGGGAGGGAGTATGCAATGAGAGAGCTCTGAAGAACACTGATTGTTGTAATAGCGATAGAAGAGTGAAAGAGATGCAACATTGCGGCGTGTAGAAAGAGATTATAGGGAACTAGTAAGAGGAAGTGAGTTGATGAGGCGAAATGCTATTGACTCGACTCGTTCAAGAAATGCGGTATGGCTGGAGCCTCCCCACACATGCGAACAATACTCGATACATGGACTTACTGTGCCCCGATACAGAGCAAGAAGCTATGCGAGGGTGTAGAATCCACAGAGATGGTTGAGCACACCTAACTTCTGGTAAGCTGATTTAGCAAAAGTGGTAAAATGACCAAGAATCTTACAAAGGCAGTCAAGCAACAACAGGTCTAGCGTCCCCTCGAGGTTGCTTGCCCTCTAAATCACTGTTGTTCAGAGTGTCCAACAGATGTTCAGAGTGCGTAAGGGACAATTGGGAAGGGAAGCACTGCCTTAAGACCAATGTCCTTGGCAGGGTTAGGAGATGTTAGTAGGGAACAATTTGGGTTAATAACATAGCTCGATGTATCTGAGAGAAAGGTCATTCATTTACAGTACAAATGCAATCAGTCGTGGGTTTAAGGGGACACTGACTGCTTTTTTGGCCTATACATTCATTCATTCATAAATTCTTAGTTTCCTCGCTAGACATCCCTCAAAATTAGACAAAAATCCCCTAGACCCCCCCCCCCCACCCAAGATAAATTGTACATTTTTCGGTAGAAAAATGTTCCGGCCGTAGGCCGGTTCCTCTTACAATTACAGGCTCGCTGTCGCTCGCCAGGAAAAAATCGACACCTAATTGGCGCGATATGTCTTAAAATTGAAACTAAATGGGACGAAAGGTCTTAAAATCGCCAAACAAATGGGCCGAACCTCTATAAATCTAAAAAATAATGGGACTAAACAGGAGGGAGAAAGGGGACCAGAAAAACGGTCTGTCTTCCCTTAAGGCGAGAGAAGATGAAGGATTTATGTGTGTATTGTTGAAGAGTACCGGGTAATCGATAATCCCGCAGTAGATTGTACCGGGTAGATAGAAGGAGAAATTGGGACTTGGAGGCATTGAAAGTAATAAGATTTTATCTGCCCCAATCAGAAATATTTGATAGATCAGAAGATAGGCGTGCCTTAGCCTTGTCACGTCACGTGAGTTTTGGAGTGGTTGCACTTATGTGATTCTTTGTAAATCTCTCTCTCTCTCTCTCTCTCTCTCTCTCTCAGTTAAAGAGAGCATAGACAAATGGTGAATGTATGCCTAAGCTTTCCATTTCCTTTTCATGTTTAACTATTCTAGAAATTCCTTCAGGCGATTTCCAAGCCATGCAGGGTTATTCACTTCTAACTGTTTTCACCTATGGCAAATTGCCGGAGGGAGCGGAGGGTGGGTAGAGAGCCTTCATATTTGCTGACGTTTCCTTCCATTTTTTTTTACCCTTAGGGTTGCTATTTCTACTAGGATAAAGTCCCGGCCACCTCGCAGGGACCGTAAGATCTGTGTGGCCAGTGTATCTATGTACAGTCACGCTAATAAGTGATGTCTCGGCACCAAGTATGTTTTGGTATCAGCAATATCTAAAACTTGATTTATTCGTTTTGAGTGATATATAAACATATTTCCTACTCATACCCACCTTATTCAACATCTGACAGACATTAATACAGCACAGAGCAAGTCAAACGTAATGACAGGTGGGACATGACTTATTAGCGCGACTGTACATCTATGTACATCTCTCTTTATAATACATCTAACAAACACCCGGGCCATCTCTCGTAGCTAAGTAGACCGCACTAACTTAAGGGGGTAGTGCTTGTTTTTTGGTCTATAAAATCTAGATATTACTTTATGAGTTTCCTCGCTAGACCTCCTTCAAGCTTTAAAAAAACACCCCCTAGACTCCCTTTCCAGATAAATTTGGACATTTTTCGGTAGAAACAATTTCTTGGTCGAAGGCGGTTCCTTCTAAAATTACAGGCTCGCTATTGCTCGCCAGGAAAAAATCGAAACCTAAATGGCACGAAAAGTCTTCATATTGACAAATAAATAGGGTGAAAGTCTCAAAATCGCCAAACTAATGGGCTGAACGTCATAAAATCTTAAAACTAAGGGGGCTAAACATGAGGGAGAAGGGGGCCCAGAGAAACCGACCCGTCTTCCCTTAACTTATGGTACTGATGCGACCCCCACACACCATCCCTTATCTTGCCAGGGGGGGGGGGAATACAAGGGAAATCAAGCAACGACAGATCTAGTGACCCATCTTGCCAGGTCGGAACGGAGGGGGGGTGAGAGTACAAAGGAAATCAAGCAACAACAGATCTAGTGACCCATCTTGCCAGGTCGGAAGGGAGGGGGGAGGGGGAATACAAGGAAAATCAAGCAACGACAGATCTAGTGACCCATCTTGCCAGGTCGGAAGGGAGGGGGGGGGGGGGGAGTACAAAGGAAATCAACCAACAACAAATCTAGTGACCCATCTTGCCAGGTCGGAAGGGAGGGGGGGGGGGAATACAAGGGAAATCAAGCAACGACAGATCTAGTGACCCACCTTGCCAGGTCGGAAGGGAGGCGGGGGGAGTACAAAGGAAATCAAGCAACAACAGATCTAGTGACCCATCTTGCCAGGTCGGAAGGGAGGGGGGCGGGGGAATACAAGGGAAATCAAGCAACGACAGATCTAGTGACCCATCTTGCCAGGTCGGAAGGGAGGGGGGGGGGAGTACAAAGGAAATCAAGCAACAACATATCTAGTGACCCATCTTGCCAGGTCGGAAGGGAGGGGGGAAGAGTACAAAGGAAATCAAGCAACAACAGATCTAGTGACCCATCTTGCCAGGTCGGAAGGGAGGGGGGGGGAGTACAAAGGAAATCAAGCAACGACAGATCTAGTGACCCATCTTGCCAGGTCGGAAGGGAGGGGGGGGGGAGTACAAAGGAAATCAAGCAACAACAGATCTAGTGACCCATCTTGCCAGGTCGGAGGGGGTGAGGGGGGGAGAGTACAAAAGAAATCAAGCAACAACAGACCTAGTGACCCATCTTGCCAGGTCGGAAGAGGGGGGGTTAGTACAAAGGAAATCAAGCAACAACAGATCTAGTGACCCATCTTGCCAGGTCGGAAGGGGGGGGGGGTACAAAGGAAATCAAGCAACAACATATCTAGTGACCCATCTTGCCAGGTCGGAAGGGGGGGGTACAAAGGAAATCAAGCAACAACAGATCTAGTGACTCATCTTGCCAGGTCGGAAGGGGGGGGGGAGGGGGAGTACAAAGGAAATCAAGCAACCACAGATCTAGTGACCCCTCTAGGCTGCTTGTCCTTCAAGACACTGAGGCTCAAGTGTCCAAACAGTGGTTTAGAGTGGGTAAGGGAATATTGGAAAGGGAACTACTGCCCTGGAACTAATGTCCGTGGCAGGATTAGGAAGTTAGTAGGGGACAGATGGGTTAGTAACATAACACAGTTATAAGGATCTTTCGTAGATTTGGGAAAAAAGAGAGTAACGTCTTAGTAATATATACCGGTTTACGCAATAATCCTTGATGAATTTGAGGGGGGAATAAATTAAAGTTATTCATTTACAAACGCAGTCAGTCGCGGGTTTGATGCAAGATATTTGCCTAGGCGAAGTTTAAAAGAATCAACGGTGCTGCAGTCTATAACATCTCGGGGAAGCCCATTCCACAAATTGACAACTGGATTGAAGAGGGAGGGGGAGGGGGGCGGGATTGCGGTCGAGGAAGTAGCCTACCCATTAAATACAGTACAGTAGGTACAGTCTGCAAATACAGTACAGTAGGTACAGTCTGCAAATACAGTACAGTAGGTACAGTCTGCAAATACAGTACAGTAGGTACAGTCTGCAAATACAGTACAGTAGGTACAGTCTGCAAATACAGTACAGTAGGTACAGTCTGCAAATACAGTACAGTAGGTACAGTCTGCAAATACAGTACAGTAGGTACAGTCTGCAAATACAGTACAGTAGGTACAGTCTGCAAATACAGTACAGTAGGTACAGTCTGCAAATACAGTACAGTAGGTACAGTCTGCAAATACAGTACAGTAGGTACAGTCTGCAAATACAGTACAGTAGGTACAGTCTGCAAATACAGTACAGTAGGTACAGTCTGCAAATACGAAAGGAAAATCATTATAGTCTGTTTCTTTTCAAATGACAGTAAATAAATTGTAAAATGTACATCAAGATCTTTTGGACATTTTGTAGTGAAATATGGTTCTAATTATACAAAATTAGTCTTAATAGGATGCAGAGACATAGTATAATGTCATATGTTTCCATTAACCCTTTCTCTGCAGGCTTACTTGCGCTATTTAGGGCATATTCAGGCACTCGTGAATGATTAATCAAGCATCTGCACTAAATGAACTGTATTCTGCCAAAAACTAGGCGAAAATAGCTTCAAAATGACACCAGAACAAGCTTCGTAGGTGGCAAGGTTCACCCGCAGCGTTGCCATAGACATTGGGGAAAACTCGCTACTTATTAGCTCTCGCTCGCTCGGCAACACTGTCGAGACGGCTACGCGAGACACAGTCTCCCTCAATGAGCGGCTGGCTGCTCTGACACTCGATTTCTATGGCTTTTACAGGCTTTTAAAGCCTGGAAATTGCTGTAAATTGTCTATGCGTTCCAGAACGTCACCCGCAGGGAAAGGGTTAAGGAGCTCAGACGGTATTGTGCAGCATAATTTACTGGTTCGGCTCAATGGTTTAAGGAAGGGGTTTAGTTTGCTCTTTAAACATCTATCAAACTTAAAAAAACACCCACAAGACCCCCCTTCGATATGTAATTTGCCAGGGACGTATATATACGTCCCTGGCACTCAGCGGGGAAGGATCTGTGGTAGTAAAAAGGGATAATTAAGAAAGTTCGAAGCCCTTTATTGATGGAGGCCCTTCTTAAACTTAATAAAATCGTCTAAATAGATCTAGAATAATATTAAAAAGACGTCTTTTACATTTATTCTGGCTACTATTAGGCGATTTTATTCAGTTTAAAAAGGGCCTCCAACAATGAACAGGCTTCGAACTGTCTCACTTAACCATTTTTGCCACCACAGATCCTTCTTAAACTGCACAAAATCGTCTAAATATAGCTAGAATAAAATTAAAAAGACGTCTCCGGTACAGAAGGGGTTAACCCTTCTGTAGCGGCGACGTTTTTTAACTTCTATTGTTGGAATATGTTGATGATTTTATGCAGTTTAAGGTGGATGGTTAACTTTTATGCAGTTTAAGGGGGGATGGTTAACTTTTATGCAGTTTAAGGGGGATGGTTAACTTTTATGCAGTTTAAGGGGGGATGGTTAACTTTTATGCAGTTTAAGGGGGGATGGTTAACTTTTATGCAGTTTAAGGGGGGATGGTTAACTTTTATGCAGTTTAAGGGGGATGGTTAACTTTTATGCAGTTGAAGGGGGGATGGTTAACTTTTATGCAGTTTAAGGGGGGATGGTTAACTTTTATGCAGTTTAAAGGGGGATGGTTAACTTTTATGCAGTTTAAGGGGGGATGGTTAACTTTTATGCAGTTTAAGGGGGGATGGTTAACTTTTATGCAGTTTAAGGGGGATGGTTAACTTTTATGCAGTTTAAGGGGGGATGGTTAACTTTTATGCAGTTTAAGGGGGATGGTTAACTTTTATGCAGTTTAAGGGGGATGGTTAACTTTTATGCAGTTTAAGGGGGATGGTTAACTTTTATGCAGTTTAAGGGGGGATGGTTAACTTTTATGCATTTTAAGGGGGGATGGTTAACTTTTATGCAGTTTAAGGGGGATGGTTAACTTTTATGCAGTTTAAGGGGGATGGTTAACTTTTATGCAGTTTAAGGGGGATGGTTAACTTGTATGCAGTTTAAGGGGGATGGTTAACTTCTATGCAGTTTAAGGGGGATGGTTAACTTTTATGCAGTTTAAGGGGGATGGTTAACTTTTATGCAGTTTGTATGCAGTTTAAGGGGGGATGGTAAATTTGTATGCAGTTTAAGGGGGGATGGTAAATTTGTATGCAGTTTAAGGGGGGATGGTTAACTTTTATGCAGTTTAAGGGGGATGGTTAACTCTTATGCAGTTTAAGGGGGGATGGTTAACTTTTATGCAGTTTAAGGGGGAATGGTTAACTTTTATGCAGTTTAAGGGGGGATGGTTAACTTTTATGCAGTTTAAGGGGGGATGGTTAACTTTTATGCAGTTTAAGGGGGATGGTTAACTATGCAGTTTAAGGGGGGAAGGCTTTAGTTTTATGCAGTTTAAGGGGGGAAGGCTTTAGTTTTATGCAGTTTAAGGGGGGATGGTTAACTTTTATGCAGTTTAAGGGGGATGGTTAACTTGTATGCAGTTTAAGGGGGATGGTTAACTTTTATGCAGTTTAAGGGGGATGGTTAACTTTTATGCAGTTTAAGGGGGATGGTTAACTTTTATGCAGTTTAAGGGGGATGGTTAACTTTTTGGGCGATTTTTGCATGTATTCATTATTTTTCTAGTTTCCTCAAATTAAAAAAAAAACGTCCAATAGATCCCCCTTCTAGATTATTTTGGACATATTTCGGTAGAAAAATGTCCCGGCCGAAGGCCGATTCTTCCAACATTACAGGCTCACTATCGTTCGCCAGGGAAAAAATCGACACCTAAATAGCACGAAAGGTCTAAATATTGACGAAGAACTGGGGCGAAAGATCTTAAAATCGACTAACTACTGGGCCAAACATCTTAACATCTGAAAACTAATGGGGCTTTAGCCCCATTAACCCCTTAGAAAGCGGTCCAGAAAAACAGCCCATCCCCCCTTAAGGGGCTGGTGCTTGTTTTTGGCCTATATATTTGTTATTTATTTATTTTTGAGTTTCCTCGCTAGACCTCCATTAAGCTTATAAAATACCCCCTAGACCCCCTTTAAGGATAAATTTGTAAATTTTTCGGTAGAAAAATGTCCCGGCCGAAGGCTGATTCCTTCTAAAATTACAGGCTCACTATCGCTCGCCAGGAAAAAATCGACACCTAAATGGCACGAAAGTTCTTAAAATTGAATAAGGTCTCCAAATCGCCAAACTAACGGAATGAACGTCTTAAAATCTCAAAACCATTATGCTAAACATGAGGGAGAAGGGGGTCCAGATAAAGCGATTACCTCCCCCTTAACCCCTCTTGTACCGATGACGTCCTTTTAACTTTATTCTGGGTCTTTATAGACGAATATATTCAGTTTCAAAAGGGCCTCCAGCGATTAACAGGCTTCGAACTATCTCACTTAACCCTTTTTACCACCACAGATCCTTCTTAAACTGCAATAAATCTTCTACATATAGCTGAAACAAAATGAAAAAGACGTCCTCGGTACAGAAAGGGTTAAGTAGGATCTGTGTTAGTTGTTGTTGTTCTTGTTTTTCCCCAAGCTGCCTGGCCGAACAGCCCCAAGGCCCCGAGCAAGGCCAAGGCCATAACCGAGCGTCCCCACAGAACACCACCCCCCCCCCCCCCCCGCCGACCACAATAAAGCCTGGGTGATCGAAGCCACTCCATGGCGGGGAGCTGAGGAGGGTGCGGAAACACCCGGGAAACCAAAGCCCCACCCAGGGCCCTGTGCCCCTCAGCAATTATGAAGAGAAAGTTGAGGGGCAAAGGAAAGATGTGACGCTTTGGCTTCCAATCTTGGTAGATTAGGAGGTCAATCCACGCAAGAGACGTCGTCACTTGAGATCTAGAAAATATACAAGTAAAAGGAACAGTCAGAGTAAGCTATGGGTATGGCAGAGATCGCTCAGTTCTCACTCTGATAGACCAGCCCATCACCACATGACTAGAACCCAATCCTCTCAGCATCAGCTAGGAAAGGCCCTAGAAAGCCACCTTTGGCGGGGGGATAGCTCCCCTATTTCAACTCTTTTCGGGGTTGGGCACCCGCTGTGTTAGTAAAACGGGGTAATTGAGATAATTCTAAGCCTGATAATTGCTGGAGGCCCTTATTAAACTGAATAAATTCGTCTAATAGTAGCCAGAAACGAAGCTAAAAGGACGGCACCGGTACTTAAAGGGTTAAAATCCTTCCTCTCTCCCCACCCCCCTTTCTCTCGCTCTTCCTATCTAGCTATCTATATCACTATCTCTCAGTAATGATGTCATGTTGTCTTATGTATTGATAAGGGTGTTATATTCCACTTAAATGAAAGGTACGTTTATCACACACACACACACACACACACACACACACACACACACACACACACACACACACACACACACACACCCCGTAGCCTAGTAGGTAGAGCTCTCGTCTCACACGCGAGGGGTCGGGGGTTCAATCCCCGGCCGGGCGGAGACAAATTGGGCTTGTCTCCTTTCATGTGTTAGCCTCAGTTCACCTAGCTGTAAATAGGTACCTGGAATAAGTGGACGACGTTGTGACGTCCCATCTGGGGTTGGCAAAAATGGTACAAGGCGAGATGGGTATCATATGGTTCACCTAAGCTTATGGCTACCTAAGCCTTCGGGCGAGACGGTACCGTCTATAGTGAGAATGGTACCATACAGATCCACCCTAAGCCTTCGTTTCCAATGTCGCCAATTGGCTAAAATACAGACTACACACACATCCACAGCCATTCCAACAGTACATAAAACACTTAACATGCATTTCACGCAATACATTCCCAGTTAAGGAGGCGCGATAATAATGAGCTTAGCTCGCATTGCGTGGATTCCCCTTGACGAACAAGTAACTGAGTAACTGAGTAACACGGTCAAAATGGCCGAGCACGCTTAGTACTCTGTATTGGGAGCGCTAGCTCTGGTGTCGGGGGTTCAATCCCACGCGCTGGCAGGGGAAGTTCTATCAAAAACTTTCCTGGCCGGACCGTCTCGGGGGGGCCCACAAAGTCACCTGCCAACGTCATACACCCTCGGGAGTATGTAGGCACTCTTGTTAGCAACCTGGATCAGCCTGTTGATCTCTTAGGATAAGATCTAGGTTAAGTCTGTGTATTTTCAGCTCCATTGGCTGCCGGCTTGAAATAAACCGATTATTATTATTATTATTATTATTATTATTATTATTATTACATACACACACACACACATCTTGAACCACGCACACAATCAAGTCTCTCTCTACCTCTATTTCACTCACTCACTCACTCTCTCTCTTTCTCTCTCCCTCCCTACCTCCCTCCCTATAACAAAGTACCACCACCCTCCTGTTAATGGTCCCAATAGATCAGAATGGACCACAAGGCTTCAACTCTTCGGGTATTGCACATGGCCCCACTACATTGTAAAAAAAGAAAACTAAAAATAGTAAGGGGAGGTTTTTTGTTCTGGACCCCCTTCTCCCTCATGTTTAGCATCATTCATTTTGAGATTTTTGGATGTTCGCCCTTTTAGTTTGGTGATTTTAAGATCTTTCGCCCCATTTCTTTGTCAATTATAAGATCTTTCGTGTCATTTAAGTGTTTATTTGTTTCTGGCGAGCGACAGCGAGCCTGCTCGCTATCGCTTGCCAGGGAAAAAATCGACACACATGCCACCTATTTAACTTTTCAATATACCATCAGCTCTACATTACATTTTCTCCAAGGTTCATATACTGTATATATATATATATATATATATATATATATATATATATATATATATATATATATATATTTATATATATATATATGGTTTACTTACGCTTTTCTACTGCTGTTCAACAAGGAGGAAGCATTCAAACGGTACCAACGCCTTAAAACTCAAGAATCTCATTCTTCCTAGGTTTCTGCATGGAATCAAGCCAAATCTGTTCTTCGACTTGCCAAACACTCTTTCATCAATAATAAATGCACTGACCTATCCAACTCTAGCTCTTCCCAAGCTTTCTGGCATCTAGCCAAAAACCTCTCCAACAATTTTTTTTCCACGTCTTTCCCTCCCCTTTTCCACTCTGATGGCACAACCATCACTTCTTCCTCTGACAAAGCTGAACTCTTGACTCAAACTTTTGCTAGAAACTTCACCTGGAATGAATCCGGTGCTATTCCTCCTGCTCCACCCCTCTCTCTCCTACTTATGCCTAATATCTTAATATCTTCTAAAGATGTACTTTCTACCCTCTCATGCTTAATACTAAGTAGGCGTACGGTCCGGACAGTGTTCCTCCTGTTGTATTTAACAACTGTGCTTCCGTGCTGACTCCCTGCCTAGGCAGACTCTTTCGTCTCTGTCTCTCCTCTAACGTCTTCAACTCTTATTGCTGGAAGTTTGCTCTCATTCAACATGTCCCAAAGAAGGGTGACTGCTCTCAACCCTCCAACTATCGTCCAAGTGCTCTCATCTCTTGTATCTCTAAAGTTTTTAAAACTATTCTTACTTCCAAATTTCTTAGCATTTCTCTTCTCATAATCTACTCTCAGATCGCCAGTATGGCTTCCTTAAGGGTTGCTCTACTGGTGATCTTCTTTCTTATCTTGCTAACTCCTGGTCATCCTCATTTCGGAACTTCAGTGACAACTTTTCTATTGCGCTAGACATATCGAAGGCTTTCGATAGAGTCTGGCACAATCTCTAATTTCTAAGCTACCCTCCTGTCGGTTTCTATACCTCCATCTGTGCCTTTGTCTCTAATTTCCTTTCTGTTCGTTCCATAGCTGCGGTTGTGGACAGTCATCGTTCACTTCCTCATCCTATCAACTCTGGTGTTCCTCAGGGTTCTGTCCTATCTCCCATTCTCTTTCTAATTTTCATCAATGATTTTCTCAACTGTACCTCCAGTCCTATCCCTTCATATGCAGACGACTCTACCATACACTATTCAATTAGTTTTCCAGAATGCCCCAGCCAGCAATCCCTCAAAAACAAACAAAATTAAACCATACAACACTTATCTTCTGATGTAACTACTATTTCCAATTGGGGCAGAGAAAACCTTGTTGCCCTTCATCTTCTCTCACTATTATCAGTGTCTCTTTCTTCTGCTCTCTTTTGGAAGGACCTTACCCCTGCACAGCTTCTTGCTCTGTACAGGGGCACAGTGCGTCCTTGTATTGAGTATTGTTCACATGTGTGGGGAGGATCCTCTCACACCGCACTTCTAGACAAAGTACACTAGAAAGGAAAGCCTTTCGTATCATTAACTTCCGTCCACTCACCGAATATCTGCAATCTCTCTCTCTTCGCGGCAATGTTGCATCTCTCTCGCTATTCTATCACTACTACAATAATTAGTGTTCCACAGCGCTCTCTCAGTGTATACCACCTCCTCTATGTAGGGTGTGTAGTACCCATCTTGCAACACAATTCCACCCCTACTCTGTGCAACTCCAACTCAAGAGTGAAACGATACTCCCAATCTTTCTTCTATTCAACAGCTGAACTCTGGAACTCTCTCCCTGAATCCATCTTTCCCTCATCCTATGAATTATATTGCTTCAAACTCCGTGTGTTCAGACATTTTGGCTCGAACATTTCTTGATTTTGGCCCTGTCACTCTTTCAACTCTGGGGGAGGCACTCGTCACAGGCAGTTATGCCTTTTGTCTCCGTTATCCACATAGACAAAAATAAATCAGTACCAGGGACGTTCTTTTCATCATATACTGACACCAATATACGATTTTATTCAGCTTAGGATGAACCTCTATCAATAAAAAGGTTTCAAACTAACTCAACGCTTTTAAGTACCACAGATCCTCCCTAAGCTGCACAACATTTTCTAAATATAGCTAGTATAAAATATAACACACGTCGCTGGTACTCAAAGGGTTAATGGAAACCTTCATAAATTTCCCCCAAGGCGAGGGATAGCCACTTGAATGAGGTCTCTTATTATGAGGAAGGAGTGGGAGGAAAATGGATGGCTGATAGTGATCCAATAGTCCATAAATTACTAGCCTCCCTGCATGTGTGTGTGGGTGAGAGAGAGAGAGAGAGATAGAGTGAAAGGTGGGAGAGGGTAAAGGAGAAGAAGAGAGAGGGGGTGAAGGAGAGAGAGAGAGAGTGGCAGTGGGAGAGGGGGGAGTGTGAAGAGAGTGAGAGGGGGGGGGGGGGGAGAACGAGAGAGAGAGCACAAATGAAGTCAAGCAACAATATATTTAACGTCCCCTCGAGGTTGTTTGCTGTCTTAAATCACTACTGCTTATAGTGTCCAACAGTGTTTTGGAGAGGGAAGCGCGCTAATAAGTGATGTATCGGCACCAAGTATGTTTTGATCAATATTTGGTATCAGCAATATTTAAGCTTCATTTCTTCATATCGAGTGAAATATGCAAACATGTTTCTACACCTACCCACCCTATTCAACATCTGACAGACATTAATACAGCATAGAGCAAGCCAAACGTAATGACAGCTGGGCCATGACTTATTAGCGCGACCGTACAGCCTGACAAGGTTACATATTAGTAGGGGATAACATAACACAACTTTAAGGGGACCAACCTGCTTTTTTCTCTCTTGGTTTATCCATTCGGACCCATTCAGCCTACTGTTTTAAGACATTTCTCCTCATTCAGGTATCTATTTTTTTCCTGTCGAGCGACAGCGAGCCATCATTGTATGGAGAAATCCGGCTTTGCCGGAGAAATTTTTCTACCGAAAAATTAAAAAATTAAGTCATCTGTCTAAAACATAATCCAAAATATACTGGCTCGCTCTCGCTCGCAGTTGTAAATTGACACCTGAATGAGAACATACGTCTTAGAACAGTAGGCTGAATGGGGTCGAATGGATACTACCCGGAAAGAAAAAAAACAGGTGATCCTTCATGTATCCGAGGAAAAGTGAGTAACATACTGTATATATATATATATATATATATATTTATTTGTTATGATTTATTTATTCAAGCAGTGATCCTCGATTCATCTGAAAATAAGAACGAAAATAATATTTATTTACATGCAGTCAGTCTCGGGTTTAAATGAAGGTGTTTGTCTAGGGCCCTAGGCAATGTTTAAGGGGGTCACCGGCTTATTTACCTTTCTCTCCTTTTCTTTCTTTCCCTGGCTTGTGTCCTTTCGGCCCCATTCAGCCAACTCTTTTAAGACGTTTATCCCCATCCAGGTGTCGATTTCTTCCTGGCGAGCGATAGCGAGCCAGCATTGTTTGGAGAAATCCGGCTTCGCTGGACACATTTTTCTATAGATAAATGTACAAATTTAGCTTGCTGTCAAAACAAAAAATATATATGCTGGCTCAGCTACCGCTCGCCAGGAAAATATTGACACCTGGATGGAGGTAAACGTCTTAAAACCCTGGATCACTATCGCTCCAAAAGTGAGATATTCATCTATCACTGTTGCACATTTGCTACTGCCACTTTAAAAATCCATATCTCCATAACCATTTGGTATTTTTCATTATCCTTCCTACACAACATTAATCTATCATTCCTTAGTATACTCTCAGGTTTAAGGCAAAAGTAAGTTATGCTATCATATTTAATTAACAAAATATATATAGCCACAATATATTCAAATGCCAGCATCAAATGTGAAAGTTTTGCAAAATTGGAAATATTTCCTCTAGTCCAGCATAGGCCTACCCTACCCAAACCAATAAGGCCGATCCTGTTAGATTAGGCTTACTTGCATATACGGTCGAAATATCATAGACCTAGTTACTATATATGGCTCACAATCTGCCTAAATATGCAAGTATTGCATAAACACAAAAGGTAATTACTTCCTATCGGGGTTGCACCAATGCAACCGGAAAACTTGCTGAGCTGGAGCTGGAGTGGCGTAGGTCTACTCACCATCGAGGCATGCCTCAGACTGCCCTGGCGCAGTCCGAGAACCAAGATATTGCCCGCCAGGGCTGAGTGGCGTGAAAATAATCGTTTTTGCGCATGCGTTGGTTGCCCAAATGCACCCTTGATAGTGCACCAGGGTTAAAACGGTAGGCTGAATGGGGCCGAATAGATACAAGCCAAAGAGAGAGGAAAAAAAAAGCGAGGTGGGCCCCCTTAAAGGAATCAACGGTGCTGCAGTCTATAACATCTCGGGGAAGCCCATTCCACAAGTTCACAACTCGATTGAAGAAGAAATTCTTAGACTCGTGCGAGTCAAAAGATTTACCAATGATTTTGCAACCATTTCCCTGTGTGTAATTTGATTGGTCAATCGTGTGGTACTTATTACAGTTAATGCTCATTTTGAAGCCATAATTTTGCTAAAGACAGAAATCCTGAATAATTATAGTTGAGGTTTTATTGAACTGTTCTCAATTACCCCCTTTGACAGTATCCAATTTCAATGGAGTCCTTAATAATTATCCCCTTTTGAGTAGCTAGCCTAGACTGTGAACCCTGGACCGGATACAAGGACGTGTGGGAATATGGAAAGGTCACAACATATGCAGGCGGAGGAGACATTGATTTTCGTTTGGCGTAGGGATGCGGCGACCCCACCGCCCACCACTTTGGTGGTGCAATCAGCCTCTGGAGCAGTGGACCACTGGTTCCTATCTTCAGAAAATTCCTTTGCTTGGTATGCTTCCAGCCAGGGCCCCACTGGGGTAAATAAAATAGCGAAACAGTCCGGGTGAGGGACTGCTGTGGGTCTGCTCCTTCAGTGTTCATGGTCATAATCCACTTAGTGGAACTGGCACTGTGGAGTGGGTCAGCCGGGGCATGTCTGGGAGCCTGGAGGCAGTTTTCTGCCATGGCCATCCCTTTTGGGGTGCTTCCTCTAGAAGCGGGGCGCCAGATTTGATGATGATGATGATGATGATGATGCACTCTGTAAAGGGTAAGAAAATGGTGCATTGTGTGTCCAAATATACAATACCGTTGTCTTTTTACGATATATATATATATATATATATATATATATATATATATATATATATATAGAGAGAGAGAGAGTATATATATTATTATACTGGCTACTATTGGCCGATTTTATTCAGTTTTAAAAGGGTCTCCAGCAATTAACAGGCTTCGAACTATCTAACTTACACTTTTTACTACCTCAGATCCTTCTTAAACTGCACAAAATCGTCTAAATATAGTTAGAATATAATTAAAAGACGTTGCCGGTAAAAATGGGGTTAACTTCTTATATCTCAAAATGAATGAAAGCAATCGGGCTGACGTTTCTATAATTTGGGAAGAGTCCACCAGGAAATAGGTGTGGATATTTACAGCCAGTTTGCTTTAGGCCCTTTCGAGTTACAAAAAGGTCAGGGATCAAGATTTTTGTCAAGTTCGTTGGAGCTACCAATAGGCATTCTTTAACCCGAGGAGCACGCAATTGAGGTGTTTAACAGGGCTGTAATAAAACCATCAACTCTGATAGAATTTGTTATATTTACGTATAAAGCAAATATTTCTGCTCCATGTGCGTATATTTTACCTATAAGAAGACCAGGAAATATGAGTAAACAGCAAATATCTAGTGAAAAACGTATATATGTGGTGGGAGGGGGTGGATGGAGGTGATCGGAGAGACTGCAACATAGGTCTGCTTGCTGGGACTGCTTGAGGCAGACTGACCCTCCCAGCTGTCTTCCAGGCATGTGAAGGGAAGGAGGGAGTGTGAAAGACCGTGACTCATCATATCTCGTGCAGGGAAAGGGAGGAATGACAAAAATAAGAGGAATAATAGCCAATAATTGAGGAGGGGAAAGTTGGGGAAGGAGAGGGAGGGGGGGGGGGGGGGAAGGACATATGTAGGGGAGAGGAAGGAGGTACTGGAGAGTGATTATACTACCTGATCACATATTGCTTCCATTTGAATGCCTGTGGGGCGTTTTTGGGGTATATTTTCATGGGCTGTCTTCCGTGAGCCCTATCACGTACGCTATACAGACACTTCCGTGAGGCCTATCATGCTTGCTGGGTTAACACTACCTTGTCCGACGTCTTGTGGGTTGCTATGATACCTTGATTAATTATTATTGAGAATTTTCCATTTTTATGTATTTTTCCATTTTCAAGCTTGAAGTTTTGAAGTTTTTAGAAATACGCCCATTAGTTTGGCAATTATAAACAATTAGACCTTTCATACCCCTTAAGTGTCGATTTTTTTCCTGGTGGTTGATAGCGAGCTTGCAATTAAGGAGGAACCGGTCTTTGGCCGGTGCATTTTTCTATAGAAAAATGCACAAATTTATCCCGAACAGGGTACTTGGAGGTATTTGTTTAGCCTGATGGAGGTCTATGGAGGAAATGTATAGAAGATTATAATTAAATAAATAAACGCATAAATATTAATCTCCCCTTCAACCTAAGAAGAGTAGTGAAGGATTAAGATTGGAGGAATGAATGAATTAGACTGTCAGAAATAATTGGGTTAAGTTGTTGGGCGCGTTCTGTGATTAATCTGCGTCCCTGGATGATGAATGAAAGTTGCCGAGAAGTTGAGTGGGGTGGAGAGAGAGACAGTGTGTGTGTGTGTGTGAGAGAGTGTGTGTGTGTGTGTGTGTGTGTGTGAGAGAGAGAGTGTGTGTGTGTGTAAGAGAGGGAGAGGGAGTGTGTGTGTGTGTGTGTGTGTGTGAGAGAGTGTGTTTGTCTTGTGTTGTGATAGTGTCTCCCGATGATGAATGAAAGTTGGAGAGAAGTTGAGGTGGGTGGAGAGAGAGACAGTGTGTGTGTGTGTGTAAGAGAGGGAGAGGGAGTGTGTGTGTGTGTGTGTGAGAGAGAGTGTGTTTGTCTTGTGTTGTGATAGAGTCTCCCGATGATGAATGAAAGTTGGAGAGAAGTTGAGGTGGGTGGAGAGAGAGAGACAGTGTGTGTGTGTGTGTGAGAGAGAGAGAGAGAGATAGTGTGTGTGTGTGTATGTTAGAGAGAGACTGAGTGTGTGTATTAGAGAGTGAGTGTGTGAGAATGTTTGTCTTGGATTGTGATAGTGTCTCCGGATGATGAATGAAAGTTGGAGAGAAGTTGAGATGGGTTGGAGAGAGAGAGAGAGAGTGTGTGTGTGTGTGTGAGAGAGAGAGAGAGAGTGTGTTTGTCTTGTCTTGTGATAGTGTCTCCGGATGATTAATGAAAGTTGTCGAGAAGTTGAGTGGGGTGGAGAGAGAGAGTGTGTGTTTGTGAGAGAGATAGAGAGTGAGTGTGTGTGTTAGATAGTGAGTGTGAGAGAGTGTTTGTCTTGTGTTGTGATAGTCTCCCGATGATGAATGAAAGTTGGAGAGAAGTTGAGTGGGGTATCGAGATAGTGGAGAGAGAGAGAGAGAGTGTGTTAGTGTTTGCGTGTGTGTGTGTGTGTGTGTGTGTGTGTGAGAGAGAGAGAGAGAGAAAGAGGGAGAGTAAGTGTTTGTTGTGTCTTGTGATTGTGTCTCCATCTCCCCTTAAAATGACGTCGCCGGTACTGATGGGGTTAACCCCTTCAGCACCATGACGTAATTTTCATCATATTCTGGTTACCATTAGTTGATTTTCACTAGCTTATATTCTACCTCTAGGACTCAAAGGGGCAAATACGATCTCAGTGAGCCCTCTGAATAGCGTAGATCCTTCTTAAACTGCATAAAATAACATAGATCCTTCTTAAACTGCATAAAATAACATAGATCTTTCTTAACCCTTTCGCTGCGGGTGACATTCTGGAATGTTTTGGCAAGTTACAGCAATTTCCAGGCTTTAAAAGCCTGTACAAAACGTAAAAATAGAGTGACAGTGGGCGGGAGCGTGAGGGGCCCACCTCCCACCCTCAGAGCACCCAGCAGCTCACTGAGCTAGGCTGTGTCTTGCGTGTGTCTCTCTCTCTCTCTCTCATAAGTGCAGCCAAGCGAGCGAGTGTTACATAATAGTGGGGTTCCCGCGTTTCACTGGGATCACTGCGGGTGAACCAGACCACGTATACGGTCCGTTCTGGTGTCATTTTGAAGCTATTTTTGCCTAGTTTTCGGCAGAATACACTTCATTTAATGCAGATGCTTGATTTATCATTCAGGAGTTCCTGAATATGCCCTAAATAGCCCAAACAAGGCCGCAGCCAAAGGGTTAAACTGCATATGATAACATAGATCCTTCTTAAACTGCATAAAATCGTCTAATTTTAGCCAGAATCAAAGGTATAAAAGCGTCATGGTGCTGAAAGGGTTAAGGAATATCAATACCTTAGACGACTAAATTATTACGTCCTCGGGCTTCAATAATTACCTCCTCTGTCATTGTAATGTGGCCCATAAATGTATCTGGTACCTTGTATATATATATATATATATATATATATATATATATATTTGTTTGTTTTATATGTGGATGAGATGGCAAAAGGCAAAACTGCATGTGACGAGTGCCTCCTCCAGAGTTGAAAGAGTGACAGAATAAAAATCAAGGAATGTTCGAGCCAAAATGCCTGGACACACGGAGTTTGAAGCAATTTAAGTCATAATATATATATATATAGTGAGAGAGAGAGAGAGACAGAGAGATAGATCGATACACTAACACACACACACACACACCGCACGCAAGCATTACAACTTAGCTCCCCCAAAACTCCTTTCATTCCCAAAAATTAACAAATACGTATAAACAAGCAAATAACACATACAGAATGACACATACACATACTCCCACACACACACGCACATACACAGAGAGATCCCCTCCCCCCCACACACACACACATACCCCCCACCACAGGCAAGCAGTCGCAATTACAACTTAGCTACCCCCAAACTTCCAATCACACACAAGCAAACTCATACAACACATACACAATCACACGCGCAAATACATAGAGACATCATACACACACACACACACACACACACACACACACACACACACACACACACACACACATACCCCCACACCCCATGCAAGCAGTCGTAAGCATTACAACTTAGCTCTCCCAAACTAACTCCATCACTCCCAAACTTATGCCAGACGTGACCCTCCTTCCTTCCTTCACCCTCACCAACATCCCAGGGTGTTATTAAGGGGAGATGGGCTGGTTTTTATGGTCCCCCTTCTTACTCATCCCAAAGTGTTATTAAGGGGGGATGGGGATAGTTATTCTGGTACCCTTTCTTCCTCATGTTTAGCCCCATTAGTTTTGACATTTTAAGACGTTCGGCCCATTAGTTTGGCGATTTTAAGACCTGTCGCACCATTTGTTTGTCAAGATTAAGACCTTTTGTGCCATTTAGGTGTTGATTTTTTCCTGGCGAGCGATAGCGAGCCTATAATTTTAAGAGTAACCGGCCTTTGGCCGGAACATTTTTCTACTGAAAACAAATACAAGTTTATCTTGAAGTGGGGTGTAAGGGGTGTTTTTTACAGCTTGATGGAAGTCCTACAACTTATTAGCTCCACCCAAACTTCCATCATTCCCAAACTTGCCCCAAACGTGACCCTCCTCCCTTCACCCTCACCAACATCCCAGACTGTCATTAACCCCGTCTGTACCGGCGACGTCTTTTTATTTTCATCCCAGTTACTATTAGATTTTATTCAGTTTCCAAAGGGCCTCCAGCAATCAACAGGCTTCGAACTATCACACTTAACCCTTTTAACTACCACAGATACTTCTTAAACTACACAAACTCCTCCTAATATAGCTAGAATAATGTGAAGAAGACGTGTACCGGTACACAAGGGATTAAGGGGAGATGGTCCGTTTTTCTGGTCCCCCTTCTTCCTCACTAGCCCACTGACTATTACTAGACGAGCTTATGCAGCTTAGGAAGGACGTCTATAGTATTCAGAGAGGTGTATTATACTTCCGTTAACCCTCTGAGTACCAGCGACGTGTTATATTTTATTCTAGCTATATTTAGACGATAGTATGTAGCTTAAGAAGGATCTGTGGTAGCTAAAAGGGTTGGTTTAGATATTATGAAGCTTTATTATTACTAGAGGTCCTTCCTAAGCTGAAAAAATCATTTAATCATTGCCAAAACACAATGGAAAGGATGTCACCGGTACTGAACGGGTTAATTCGTTGACTATCATACATCCAGCTTAGGAAGGACGTATGGTAATGAGAGAGGTGTATTATTTCTATTAATTCTTTGACTATCATAAATCCAGCTTAGGAAGGACGTCTAGTATTCAGATAGGTGTATTATATCTTCATTATTTCGTTAACCCGTTCAGTACAAGCGATGTCCTTTTCATCATATTCTGGGAACTATTAGACGATTTTGTTCAGCTTAGGAAGGACCTCTAGCAATGATAAGGCTTCAACTTATCTCAACCAACCCTTCTAACTACCACAGATCCTCCCTAAGCTGCATAATATTGTCTAAATCTAGCTAGAATAAAATGTAACACACGTTGCTGGTACTCAAAGGGTTAACTAATATAAATCCTTCCTAAATAGAGTAAAATCGTCTAATGATATTATTATTTTTTACACCAACCAACTTCACATCTAAACTCGATTAATGAAATCAACAAATACATGTGGCACTCCAAGGGCTGGAACCTAGGATACTCACATCGAAATTCCGCGCAATTATGCATTACGCTATGAAGACAGTTAACAAATACGCACAAGCCTACGATTTATTATGCAGTTTGGAATCCTGCATATTAATATAGAGCAATATAACTTTACGCGTACTGAAAGGGTTAAATCCATGTACTGTATATTGTTAAGGGGGGTGACCCGTTTTGTTGGTCTATTATTTCAATTATTCCTATATTTCTTAGTATTTTGTTTTCTCGCTAGACCTCCGTCAAGCTTAGAAAAACACTCTGTTAACCCCCCCCCCCCCACTTCAAGATCAATTTGTAGGCTACATTTTTCGGCCGAAGGCCGGTTCCTCTTAAAATATCAGGCTCACTATCGCTCGCCAGGAAAAAAACGACACCTAAATGGCACGAAAGGTCTTAAAATTGTCAACGAAATGGGACGAAAGGTGTTAAAATCGCCAAACTAAGGAAACGAATGTTTTAAACTCGCAAAACTATTGTGGCTAAGCATGAGGGAGAAGGGGGTCCAGAAGAAGCTACTATAGGTAGCGCCAACGAACTTGACAATAATCTTGATCCCTGACCTCTTGCTAGCTCAAATGGGCCTAGAGCAAACTGGCTGTAAATATCCACACCTGTTTCCTGGTGGACTCTTCCCAAATAATAGAAACGTCAGCCCAATTGCTTTCATTCATTTTTAGTTGTAAGAAGTTAAGAGGTCAAGCTTATTGTCAAGTTCGCTGGTGTATAAATACAGATAGGATAAAGTGAGTCTAGTAGTGGTATAATATAGGCATTATTTCCAATGTTTGAACATGGCAAATAAATAAGCTTCACACAATATTCATGTTGCTGCTACTACTACTAGTACTACTTTTTTTTTTTTTTTTTTTTTTTGTATTTAATATTGTTCATACATTTTATTTTACAAGCATCAGATATTACTATTCTACACCATGCAGCTTCAATCCAGTCTCCTTCCTATGCGACCCTCTGCCACTGCTGCCTCGTAGTCCATTTCTGCCACCGTCACTGGTTGTGGTGCAGACCGTCTTGTTCCCCGCAGGCATAGTAGTGCTGATCTGAGCAATGAGAAAGATAGACGGCACCTCATCCAGGCTACGACGTGGCTCCTAGGCTGTTGCTTCTTCTCTGCGATGATCTCTGCAAGCCTTGAATAGAAGCACTGGGCCCTGGGTCCCATCCCTCCAGATGTGGTGAAGACTAGTGGGGTAAAGCTGCCATGTTCGACATTTAAGATCCTTTCCCCATATGCCCTGACCTTCTCTTGTTCGTTCCTCTTGTGTGCAGCATCCAGAGACAGCTCGCTGTAGCTATGGGCAATAGGGTCAAATACTCTTATGTCAAAGAATGCTCGCTGTGCATTTGTCCAAAAGCCTCTTGCACTAACGTCCAATCTTGCTTCATTGGATGTGCTGGCCGTCCTGTGCTGCATGATCTCTCCACCCAAGGGAATGAGTGATGGTTCGCGCATCACATCTCTACACACCTCCCTGAGCATGTTCACCGTTACATCTCTTACTTCATCGTGCCTGATGCTGATGAATCCTCCTTTTTTACATATCATGGAGTGGTCTGCATCGTTGTTGGTTCCACAAACGCATCGATCGGGCAGTCCTTCAATCGGCCAATCATACCTCAGTGCAATAGCATCATTAAATTCTTGTTTGTTGATATTGAAGCCTTTTGCCTTGATAAACTCTGCGTAAGCAGAGTTTGGTATCGCCCCCCCCCCCCCCCCCCCCCCCGTATAGTGGGTACCACACAAAAAAAATGTCTGTCGTCGTCGTCGTCATCGTCGTCATCGTCGTCCGTCTGTCTCGGAACTCCTCCTAGACCGTTGGACGGATTTTCACCAAATTTCACACAAACATTTGTTGCGTGAATGCGAACGTCAGTCAAAAAATATTTTTTGAATTTATGCAATAGTTATGATTTTAAGTCCAAAATATGGTTTTACCCCCGGGACCCCCCCCGCCCGCCCCCCAGCAATGAATGCGTTCTTAGTGTGTGAGCCCCAAAGGGGCTCACACACTAAGAACGCATTCGTTCTAGGGGTGAAAACATCTCGCTAGCATTTGCTAGGTTAAGTTAGTTCAGTTGGCATTAGAAGTGATGAAAGTAATAGTGGGATTGATGGTGATAATAGTAGTGATGATGGTTGTAGTTGTATTGATGATGATGACAGTAGTGATGATAATGACAGTAGTAGATATGATGGTGACAGTAGTAGATATGATGGTGACAGTATTAGTAGTAGTGATGATGGTCATAATAGTAGTGATGATGGTGACAAGTAATGATGATACTTGTAGTGATAATGATGACAGTAGTTATGATGGTAGTGACGATGGTGTGAGTATTAGTGATGATGGTGTTTGTGATTTATGATGGTATCATTAGTGATGATGGTGACAGTACTAGTAGTAGTAATGATGGTCATAATAGTAGTGATGATGGTGACAAGTAATGATAGTTGTAGTGATAATAATGACAGTATTGATGCTGGATGGTGTGAGTATTAGTGATGATGGTGAGTAGTAGTGAGGATTGGTGTAAGTTGTAGTGATAATGACAATAGTTGTGGTGATGAAGATCATAGTAATGGTGATGATGGCAGTAGTAGTGATGATGGTGACAGTACGATAAATGATGGTAATATTTGTGACAGTAGTAATGATGATGGTTATAGTAGTAGTGATGATGTTAACAGTAGTAATGTTGATTATAAGATGGTGGTTATATTAGTAATGATGGTTGATAGTTGTAGTATCAATGATGATAGTAGTGATTAAGATGGTAGTGACCATGGTGACAGTAGTAGTGATGATGGTGAGAGTAGTAGCGATGATTGTAATTGTAGTAGTGATGATGATCATAGTATTGGTGATTATGAAAGTAGTCGTGATGATTGTGGCAGTTGTCATGATGATGGCAGTAGTAGTGATGATGGTGATTGTGATTGATGATGATATTAGTAGTGATGATGGTAGCCCATCGCAGAGTTGGGTATGCCGTTTTGATTTTGGGCAAAACAGCACGTCTACTTTATTGGTAGTGTTGTCAGCCAATTTGAAGCGCCCGTTTCTTGTGCTATTTTTAGTTTTCTTGTTTGTCTCGGGGAAAGTTTTCCCATCAATTGTGCCAGGTCATTTTCTGTGAGTTTTGCCTCTCTGACGTGATGGTCTTTCTGATGTTGTAGATGTCCGCCTGGTCCACTTCACCGTCAGAATCTTGTGCTACGATATGGTCAGTGAGAGATCCTGTTATCTTTACCGAGTTCAGGTATTCCGTTGTCGCCCTCCTCACTGGGTTGATGATTCCCAGCCCTCCCAACCTAGATGGTAGTGCGAGCAGCTCCCTCTCTGTATCATTCGGGGTGTGCGACTTTACCCACGCAGGGATGAGTTTGTCTCTGATGGCATCTTCCAGCGGTTGAAGTATTGCGCTCACATTTGGAACGGTTCGCATCAAGTAGGTCCAGCGATGTTTGACCCCATATGTGAATGCCGAATACACAGCCTGTGGTTCCGTCTTTGCAATATTGGCCAGTTTTTCATTTTCTTTTACCCATTCTCTGACTTTCTCCTCTATGTATTTGTTCTTGAACTCTTCCGTGCCTATCACTGCTCCAAGGTGACGCTGTCCGTCCTCTGTTACTACCACTTCACTACCTCTGAAAGCTTCTAACGCATTTTCATAATGTTCTGGTTTTACTATTAGTATTGACTTTCTGGCATTTGGATGGTACCCTATTTCTGGGCCTACATTTGATATTTGCTCCCACCAGTGCTTGAGATCGTTGACTTTTCCCGCTCCAGTGAGATCGTCTGCATAGGCCACCTGCTTGACTTGCGTCACCTCATGGCTTGTTAACGCCTTACGAGCGGGCCCGTCAGTAACTTCTACCTGCCAAGCGGGTGGTTTTACCCTAAACGACCTTGTTTCCGTGATCTTTTTCATGCATAAACAAGAGCCAGAGTGTAATACAATTATGTATCCCTGAAAGGGCGATAATTGAGCTTTCCAATGACACCAGAACCATATCCTTCTACGACCACGCGTTCTCTTGCAACGATCGTGCAAGACGAAGGAAATATCCCTAAAATACGGTAATTTCCTTACATAATTCCCTGTGTAGCGAGGCAGTGAGTGTGGGTGTATGTGGAGGCAGGCCCAGTGCTGGCGCGGGAGCCGTGCCGAACAGTCAGAGCCGACCTATGCTCCTCCCACCGCTTGTCTCTTTCTCAGAGCCAAATATTGCTCAAAATTGCACACCGCCTGAAGTCGGTCCCCGCCACATAGTCCTATCTTCTTTAGACCGACTTAAGTCCGGCGCCGTCAGACAAGGGTTAAGGTTAGCAACACTGAGAGACCTAAAGCATACATTGCCATTGCTACTGGGTCACCTTGTGTGGTTCCTTCCATTGATTTCAGAGCTGATCCACGTCGTGTGTTCTGGTTGTTTACTATGAAGAGGTCCGCAGGCCGTTTATAGGTGTTCTCTACATAGGTGGCAAAGCTGGGGCATTTTAGTTTGATGTTATGTATAGCCATCTTTCTGTTGATGGTGTTAAAGGCGTTTGTTGCATCCACTAGCAGCACAGCTTCACAGTCCACTTGCTCATATATTTTTCTTATGGCATGAATTGCTGCCTCTTCCCCTGCTTGGTGGCCGGCACACACTTGGAGATTACCTGCCGCTGACCGCACATCGTCTTTCACCACTTCCATTAAGCATTTTCCGATGATTCTTCTCAGCACTTCACCCACTCCTACTGGTCTGCACCCTGGATTCTTGTTTAATGGTATTAGGCGACAAGCTATGTAGGCCTCCAAATGTTGAAAATTTTGGGTGGCCATCTTTCTTGCAAGAGCTGCCAGAGCCCTACATAAGTCTGTTGCTGCTAGTCCGAAGATTGCTCTACTCAGGATTGTCCTCCAGCCGTTTACATCTAGCCCTGATGGGCCTGCACTGCCTTGTGTCCCTAGAGCTTTTTTCCAAATCATTTCGCCTGTGATTTGTTCGTATATGACAGTGTTCGGTGGTATATAATCCCCCTCTAGCCTCTGACTCTCGTGGATACTAGGTTGTGGATGTTTCTCTTTCAGCATTTGGATGGTGTCTTTTGTGATAGGCAGCAACCCACCAGCTGCCTCCCTTGTCAGGGACCGTATTGCAGGTGCCACTTTTCCTTGTCTCATCTGGTCGCCGAATCTCCTGGCCTCGTCTTCATTGTTTTCCCTTTTTGGCCGCCGCCTGCCTTGTCTGCCTTGTAATGCTCTAGCTTCATTGAGTAAGTCATCCATCTTGTTATCATTCCATAATTTAATTCCTCTTGTTAGCGCAGTCACATTTTCACCTTTCACCTACTACTACTACTTCTAGGTCGTTTACTACTACTACTATAGTCTATTCACTGTACGTAGGTAATAAATCATGACCTCTATCCACTGTAGCTCAAAAAGGGTTAAACCAAATCGGCTGTAGATTTCCACATCTATTCCTTGACTGACTCTTCCCAAATAGTAGAAATGTTACCTCGTAATCGAGGTAGTTACCTCGTTTAGTTACCTCTGTAACTAAAAAACGACTGGAGTAATCTCCAGTCGTTTTTTAGTTACAGAGGTTAGGGGTCATGATTTTTCGCCTACTTACAGTGAATAGACTATAGGCTGGATTAAGTTGACTAACGTCAGCCAGAAAAATATGAAAAAACCTCGCCATCAATGGTGACAAACCTAAAATAATAAAGTTATACAAATAATTGGCATTTCTAACTAATTTATTCGTTCTGTGAATAAGCATTGATTTAGTGTGCCGGACAATTTCAATATATGTAATATCAAAATTTTCCAAGTATAAAATATCACGCCTCCTACACAAAAATCATAATATAGTTAATTAGAAAGTACGCTCACACGTTTATTCTGTATCGTGTTAATAAATATTATAATGACAATACTTGATACTACTTTATACATATGATAGATAAATCGAATAATAAAAATATTCATTGTACTATAGAAGCAGCCTTTCATATACACCAGTATAAATACAAAAACTAAAAAAATGTGAAAAATATATAGGCCTATACTTATTTTTCTATTAAAACTCGTTTCTGGAAAACTCTTTGTGTTCCCACCAATCCGTTGCCATACGGACTATCTCGGCTGCCTTTTGTTTTCTCAAGCGACGTTCTTGTGTTGGGGTGAGGCCTTCTGGCATGGCCATGCAGTCCGGGAAGAGCGCTTTGTACTTGGCCAGAACATCTTCACCAAGTGCATCCTTAGCCGACTCCCGCTTATCTTTCCGACAGTAATTCTTTTTATGGCTTGTTGAGAGCCCTGTGGCAGAAGCCTCACAGGGGGTCACCTGGTCCTCACAGAAGGTCATCCGGTCCTCACAGGGGGTCACCCGGTCCTCACAGGTGGTCATCCGGTCCTCACAGGTGGTCACCTGGTCCTCGCAGGGCATCACCCGGTCCTCGCAGGGGGTCACCCGGTCCTCACAGGGGGTCACCCAGTCCTCGCAGAGGGTCACCCGTTGCCAATCCGTTGCCATACGTACGATCTCGGCTGCCTTTTGTTTTCTCAAGCGACGTTCTCGTGTTGGGGTGAGGCCTTCTGGCATGGCCATGCAGTCCGGGAAGAGCGCTTTGTACTTGCCCAGAACATCTTCACCAAGCGCATCCTTAGCCGACTCCCAGTTATCTTTCCGACGGTGATTCATTTTTGGGCTTGTTGAGAGCCCTGTGGCAGAGGTGCTAGGGGTAGTATCCTTTTCCTCCATCTCCCTCGCCTCCCTTTCCTCCCTCCCTTTCGCCTCCCTCTCCCTGGCCTCCTTCTCCCTGGCCTCATTCTCCCTGGCCTCATTCTCTCTCTCCCTGGCCTCATTCTCCCTCTCCCCGGCCTCCCTCTCCCTGGCCTCCTTCTCCCTGGCCTCCTTCTCCTTGGCATTCCTCTCCCACTCCCTCTCCCTGGCCTCCCTCTCCCTGGCCTCCTTCTCCCTGGCCTCTCTCTCCCTGGCCTCCTTCTCCCTGGCCTCCCTCTTTGTTACTTCAACTGTTGGACCGTTAGTCGATGAAAATGGAGAATACACCAAAGATGAAGAACAAATGAGTAATGCCCTCAATACCTTCTTTGCATCAGTTTTTACAACAGAAGACCTCAGTGATATCCCTACACCATCGCCGATTCAGATTGATAATTCAGATGTTTTAAGCAATATCACCGTTACAGAGAGAGAAGTATTGAATTGTTTAGATAAACTCAAGGTAAATAAAACGCCTGGACCTGATACAATCTCGCCTAGAGTTCTAAAGGAAGCTAAGGATGAGCTCTCTAAACCACTGACATTACTATTCAATAAATCCTTGCAGTCTGGAACTATGCCCGATCAGTGGAAGCTAGCCAACGTAACACCGATATTCAAAAAAGGCAGCAAATCCCTATCCAGTAACTATCGTCCAATCAGCTTAACCTCAGTTGTATGTAAAATGCTAGAAACTGTCATACGAGACAGACTCGTAAATCACTTAGAGGAAAATAACATACTTAAAGATACTCAACACGGCTTTCGTAAAAAACGTTCCTGTTTAACAAACCTCTTAGACTTCTTCCACGATATCCTCAACCTCTACGATGAGAGTAAAGCTGTAGATATTATATACCTTGATTTTCAAAAGGCCTTTGACAAAGTTCCCCACAAACGTTTACTGCTAAAACTAAAAGCGCATGGAATACAAGACGGTGTGTTGAAATGGATAGAAAATTGGCTCAGCGACAGAAAGCAAAGAGTAGTCATAAACGGTAAGGCATCAAAATGGACCAATGTAAGTAGCGGGGTACCCCAGGGATCGGTACTAGGACCAATTCTCTTTCTAATTTACATCAACGACATAGATGAGGGTCTCACCTGTACAATCTCAAAATTTGCTGACGATACAAAAATTGCAAATAGCGTACTCTCGAAAGAACAAGTTGACGATATGCAACACAATCTAGATAAACTGTCATGTTGGGCCCAAATTTGGCAAATGAGTTTCAATGCGGATAAATGTAAAGTACTACATATCGGATACCTAAATGAGAAAGCAAACTATTCGATGAATGGCACTCAGCTTAAGAATGTAAACAGAGAAACCGATCTGGGAGTAACAATATTGAGTAACCTAAAACCGAGTCAACAATGTTCAGAAGTTGTTAAGAAGGCAAACAAAATAATTGGCTTTATAGGCAGGTCATTTGAGCATAAATCCAAAGAAGTTATCCTAACCCTTTACAATTCCTTAGTCCGCCCTCTTCTGGAATACTGCGTTCAATCCTGGTGCCCTTATTACCAAAAAGATATAAACAAGCTAGAACGAGTTCAACGTAGAGTTACCAAAATGATACCTAGCCTAAAGAACAAACCATACGAAGAGCGTCTTAGAGAATTAAATCTATTTCCTTTAACCCAGCGCAGATTAAGAGGCGACTTAATTCAAGTGTTCAAAATCATCAAAGGCATCGACAATATGAACTGTAGTAAGTACTTCACTATCGACCAATCTAATTACACGCGGGGAAACGGTTGCAAAATTATTGGTAAATCTTTTAACTCGCACGAATCTAAGAATTTCTTCTTCAATCGAGTTGTCAACTTGTGGAATGGGCTTCCCCGAAACGTTATAGACTGCATCACCGTTGATTCATTTAAACTCCGCCTAGACAAATATCTCGCATCAAACCCGCGACTGACTGCGTTTGTAAATGAATAACTTTATTTTATCCCCCCCTCAGTTACTAACCCATCTGTCCCCTACTAACTTCCTAATCCTGCCACGGACATTAGTTCCAGGGCAGTAATTCCCTTTCCAATGTTCCCTTACCCACTCTAAACCACTGTTTGGACACTTGATCCTCAGTGTTTTGGAGGACAAGCAACCTAGAAGGGTCACTGGATCTGTTGTTGCTTGATTTCCTTTGTACTCCTTTGTACTCCCTGACCTCCTTCTCCCTAGCCTGCTTCTCCCTGGCCTCCCTCTCCCTGGCCTCCTTCTCCCTGGTCTCCCTCTCCCTGGCCTGATTCTCTCTGGCCTCCTTCTCCCTGGACTCCTCCCTGGCCTGTTTCTCCCTGGCCTCCTTCTCCCTGGCCTCCCTCTCCCTGGCTTCCTTCTCCCTGGCCTCCTCACTGGGGGGTCACCCGGTCCTCACAGAGAGTCACCCGGTCCTCACATGTGGTCACCCGGTCCTCACAGGGAGTCACCCGGTCCTCAGAGGGGGTCACCCGGTCCTCAGAGGTGGTCACCCGGTCCTCAGATGTGGTCACCCAGTCCTCACAGGTGGTGTCCTCACAGGTGGTCACCCGGTCCTCACAGTGGGTCACCCGGTCCTCACAGGTGGTCACCCGGTCCTCACAGGTAGTCACCCGGTCCTCACAGGTGGTGTCCTCACAGGGGGTCACACGGTCCTCATATGTGGTGTCCTCACAGGGGGTCACTGGGCCCTCACAGGTGGTGTCCTCACAGGTGGTCACCCGGTCCTCACTGGGGGTCACCCGGTCCTCACAGGTGTTCACCCGGTCCTCACAGGGGGTCACCCGGTCCTCACAGGTGGTCACCCGGTCCTCACAGGTGGTCACCCGGTCCTCACACGTGGTCACCCGGTCATCACAGGGGGTCATCCGGTCCTCACAGGGGGTCACCCGGTCCTCACAGATGGTCACCCGGTCCTGACAGGTGGTCACCCAGTCCTCACAGGTGGTTTCCTCACAGAAGGTCACCCAGTCCTCACAGGGGGTCACCTGGTCATCACAGGGGGTGACCCGGTCCTCAAAGGGGGTCACCCGATCCTAACAGATGGTCACCCGGTCCTCACACGGGGTCACCCAGTCCTCGCAGGTGGTCACCCGGTCCTCACCCTGTCCTCACAGGGGGTCACCCGGTCCTCACAGGGAGTCACCCGGTCCTCACAGGGGGTCACCCGGTCCTCACAGGGGGTCACCCGGTCCTCACAGGTGGTCACCCGCTCCTCACAGGTGATCACCCGGTCCTCACAGGGGGTCACCCGGTCCTCAAAGGGGGTCACCCGGTCCTCGCAGGTGGTCGCCCGGTCCTCATAGGGGGTCACCCGGTCCTCACAGGTGGTCACACGGTCCTCACAGGTGGTGTCCTCACAGGTGGTCACCCGGTCCTCACAGGGGACACACGGACCTCACAGGGGGTCACCTGGTCCTCGCAGGTGGTCGCCCGGTCCTCATAGGGGGTCACCCGGTCCTCACAGGTGGTCACACGGTCCTCACAGGTGGTCATCTCACAGGTGGTGTCTTCACAGGTGGTCACCCGGTTCTGACAGGGGGTCACCCGGTCCTCACAGGTGGTCAGGCGGTCCTCAAAGGTGGTCACCCGGTCCTCACAGGGGGTCACCCGGTCCTCACAGATGGTCACCCGGTCCTCACAGGGGGTCACCCGGATCTCGCAGGTGGTCACCCGGTCCTCATAGTGGGTCACCCGGTCCTCACAAGTGGTCACACGGTCCTCACAGATGGTCACCCGGTCCTCACAGGGAGTCACCCAGTCCTCACAGGGGGTCACCTGGTTCTCACAGAGAGTCACCAGGTCCTCACATGTGGTCACCCGGTCCTCACAGGGAGTCACCCGGTCCTCACAGGGGGTCACCCGGTCCTCAGAGGTGGTCACCTGGTCCTCAGATGTGGTCACCCGGTCCTCACAGGTGGTGTCCTCACAGGTGGTCACCCTATCCTCACAGGGGGTTACCCGGTCCTCACAGGGGGTCACCCGGTCCTCACAGGTGGTCACCCAGTCCTCACAGGATGTCCCCCGGTACTCACAGGTGGTGTCCTCACAGGGGGTCACCCGGTCCTCATATGTGGTGTCCTCACAGGGGGTCACCCGGTTCTCACAGGTGGTCACACCCGGTCCTCACCAGTGTTGTCCTCACAGGTGGTCACCCGGTCCTCACAGGGGTCACCCGGTCCTCACAGGGGGCCACCCGGTCCTCACAGGGGGCCACCCGGTCCTAACAGGGGGCCACCCGGTCCTAACAGGGGGTCACCCGGTCCTCACAGGTGGCCACCCGGTCCTCACAGGTGGCCACCCGGTCCTCACAGGTAGTCACCCGGTCCTCACAGTTGGTCACCCGGTCGTCACAGGGGGTCACCCCGTCCTCACAGAGGGTCACCCGTCCTCACAGATGGTCACCTGGTCCTCACAGGGGGTCACCTGGTCCTCGCAGGTGGTCACCTGGTCCTCACAGGGGGTCACCCGGTCCTGACAGGTGGTCACCCGGTCCTCACAGGTGGTGTCCTCACATGAGGTCACCCGGTCCTCACAGGGGGTTACCAGGTCCTCACAGGGGGTCACCTGGTCCTCAAAGGGGGTCACCCGGTCCTCACAGATGGTCACACGGTCCTCACAGAGGGTCACCCAGTCCTCGCAGGTGGCCACCCGGTCCTCACAGGGAGTCACCCGGTCTTCACAGGGGGTCACCCGGTCCTCACAGGGAGTCACCCGGTCCTCACAGGGGGTCACCCGGTCCTCACAGGGGGTCACCCGGTCTTCACAGGGAGTCAACCGGTCCTCACAGGTGGTCACCCAGTCCTCACAGGGGGTCACCCGGTCCTCACAGGGAGTCACCCGGTCCTCACAGGTGGTCACCCGGTCCTCACAGGTGGTCACCCGGTCCTCACAGGGGGTCACCCGGTACTCACAGATGGTCACCCGGTCCTCAGAGGGGGTCACCCGGTCCTCACAGGGGTCACCCGGTCTTCACAGGGGGTCACCCGGTCCTCACAGGGAGTCACCCGGTCCTCACAGGGGGTCACCCGGTCCTCACAGGGGGTCACCCGGTCTTCACAGGGAGTCAACCGGTCCTCACAGGTGGTCACACGGTCCTCACAAGGGGATCACCCGGTCCTCACAGGTGGTCACCTGGTCCTCGCAGGTGGTCGCTCGGTCCTCATAGGGGGTCACCCGGTCCTCACAGGTGGTCACACGGTCCTCACAGGTGGTCATCTCACAGGTGGTGTCTTCACAGGTGGTCACCCGGTTCTGACAGGGGGTCACCCGGTCCTCACAGGTGGTCAGGCGGTCCTCACAGGTGGTCACCCGGTCCTCACAGGGGGTCACCCGGTCCTCACAGATGGTCACCCGGTCCTCACAGGGGGTCACCCGGATCTCGCAGGTGGTCACCCGGTCCTCATAGTGGGTCACCCGGTCCTCACAAGTGGTCACACGGTCCTCACAGATGGTCACCCGGTCCTCACAGGGAGTCACCCAGTCCTCACAGGGGGTCACCTGGTTCTCACAGAGAGTCACCAGGTCCTCACATGTGGTCACCCGGTCCTCACAGGGAGTCACCCGGTCCTCACAGGGGGTCACCCGGTCCTCAGAGGTGGTCACCTGGTCCTCAGATGTGGTCACCCGGTCCTCACAGGTGGTGTCCTCACAGGTGGTCACCCTATCCTCACAGGGGGTTACCCGGTCCTCACAGGGGGTCACCCGGTCCTCACAGGTGGTCACCCAGTCCTCACAGGATGTCCCCCGGTACTCACAGGTGGTGTCCTCACAGGGGGTCACCCGGTCCTCATATGTGGTGTCCTCACAGGGGGTCACCCGGTTCTCACAGGTGGTCACCCGGTCCTCACCAGTGTTGTCCTCACAGGTGGTCACCCGGTCCTCACAGGGGGTCACCCGGTCCTCACAGGTGGTCACCCGGTCCTAACAGGGGGCCACCCGGTCCTAACAGGGGGCCACCCGGTCCTAACAGGGGGTCACCCGGTCCTCACAGGTGGCCACCCGGTCCTCACAGGTGGCCACCCGGTCCTCACAGGTAGTCACCCGGTCCTCACAGTTGGTCACCCGGTCGTCACAGGGGGTCACCCCGTCCTCACAGAGGGTCACCCGTCCTCACAGATGGTCACCTGGTCCTCACAGGGGGTCACCTGGTCCTCGCAGGTGGTCACCTGGTCCTCACAGGGGGTCACCCGGTCCTGACAGGTGGTCACCCGGTCCTCACAGGTGGTGTCCTCACATGAGGTCACCCGGTCCTCACAGGGGGTTACCAGGTCCTCACAGGGGGTCACCTGGTCCTCAAAGGGGGTCACCCGGTCCTCACAGATGGTCACACGGTCCTCACAGAGGGTCACCCAGTCCTCGCAGGTGGCCACCCGGTCCTCACAGGGAGTCACCCGGTCTTCACAGGGGGTCACCCGGTCCTCACAGGGAGTCACCCGGTCCTCACAGGGGGTCACCCGGTCCTCACAGGGGGTCACCCGGTCTTCACAGGGAGTCAACCGGTCCTCACAGGTGGTCACCCAGTCCTCACAGGGGGTCACCCGGTCCTCACAGGGAGTCACCCGGTCCTCACAGGTGGTCACCCGGTCCTCACAGGTGGTCACCCGGTCCTCACAGGGGGTCACCCGGTACTCACAGATGGTCACCCGGTCCTCAGAGGGGGTCACCCGGTCCTCACAGGGGTCACCCGGTCTTCACAGGGGGTCACCCGGTCCTCACAGGGAGTCACCCGGTCCTCACAGGGGGTCACCCGGTCCTCACAGGGGGTCACCCGGTCTTCACAGGGAGTCAACCGGTCCTCACAGGTGGTCACCCAGTCCTCACAGGGGGTCACCCGGTCCTCACAGGGAGTCACCCGGTCCTCACAGGTGGTCACCCGGTCCTCACAGGTGGTCACCCGGTCCTCACAGGGGGTCACCCGGTACTCACAGATGGTCACCCGGTCCTCAGAGGGGGTCACCCGGTCCTCACAGGGGTCACCCGGTTCTCGCAGGTGGTCGCCCGGTCCTCATAAGGGGTCACCCGGTCCTCGCAGGTGGTCACACAGTCCTCACAGGTGGTGTCCTCAAAGGTGGTTACCCGGTCCTCACAGGGGGTCACCCGATCCTCAAACGGATTCAGCCAGTCCTCACAGGGGACCACCCGGTCCTCACAGGTGGTCACCCGGTCCTCACAGGTGGTGTCCTCACAGGGGGTCACCCGGTCCTCACAAGGGGTCACCCAGTCCTCACAGGTGGTCACCCGGTCCTCACAGGGGGTCACCCAGTCCTCACAGG
Organism: Paralithodes platypus; assembly: GCA_032716605.1. NCBI lineage: Eukaryota > Metazoa > Arthropoda > Malacostraca > Decapoda > Lithodidae > Paralithodes > Paralithodes platypus. The sequence continues at coordinate 9,666,719 of CM064551.1, forward strand.
GATTCACCCTGTCCTCACAGGGGGTCACCTGGTCCTCGCAGGTGGTCACCTGGTCTTCACAGGTGGTGTCCTCACAGGTGGTGTCCTCACAGGTGGTCACCCGAAACTCACATTGGGTCACCCGGTCCTCACAGGGGGACACCCGGTCCTCACAGGTGGTCACCCAGTCCTCACAGGTGGTGTCCTCACAGGGGTTCACCCGGTCCTCACAGGTGGTGTCCTCACAGGGGGTCACCCGGTCCTCAAAGGTGGTCCCCTGGTCCTTACAGGTGGTGTCCTCACAGGTGGTCACCCAGTCCTCACAGGGGGTCACCCGGTCCTCACAGGTGGTCACCCGGTCCTCACAGAGGGCCACCCGGTCCTCACAGGGGGTCACCCGGTCCTCACAGGGGACACCCGGTCCTCACAGGGGGTCACCCGGTCCTCACAGATGGTCACCCGGTCTTCACAGGGGGTCACCCGGTCCTCGCAGGTGGTCACCCGGTCCTCGCAGGGGGTCACCCGGTCCTCACAGGTGGTCACCCGGTCCTCACAGTAGGTCACCCGGTCCTCACAGGGGGTCACCCGGTCCTCACAGATGGTCACCCGGTCCTCACAGGGGGTCACCCGGATCTCGCAGGTGGTCACCCGGTCCTCATAGTGGGTCACCCGGTCCTCACAAGTGGTCACACGGTCCTCACAGATGGTCACCCGGTCCTCACAGGGAGTCACCCAGTCCTCACAGGGGGTCACCTGGTTCTCACAGAGAGTCACCAGGTCCTCACATGTGGTCACCCGGTCCTCACAGGGAGTCACCCGGTCCTCACAGGGGGTCACCCGGTCCTCAGAGGTGGTCACCTGGTCCTCAGATGTGGTCACCCGGTCCTCACAGGTGGTGTCCTCACAGGTGGTCACCCTATCCTCACAGGGGGTCACCCGGTCCTCACAGGGGGTCACCCGGTCCTCACAGGTGGTCACCCGGTCCTCACAGGATGTCCCCCGGTACTCACAGGTGGTGTCCTCACAGGGGGTCACCCGGTCCTCATATGTGGTGTCCTCACAAGGGGTCACCCGGTTCTCACAGGTGGTCACCCGGTCCTCACCAGTGTTGTCCTCACAGGTGGTCACCCGGTCCTCACAGGGGGTCACCCGGTCCTCACAGGTGGTCACCCGGTCCTAACAGGGGGCCACCCGGTCCTAACAGGGGGCCACCCGGTCCTAACAGGGGGTCACCCGGTCCTCACAGGTGGCCACCCGGTCCTCACAGGTGGCCACCCGGTCCTCACAGGTAGTCACCCGGTCCTCACAGTTGGTCACCCGGTCGTCACAGGGGGTCACCCCGTCCTCACAGGGGGTCACCCGTCCTCACAGATGGTCACCTGGTCCTCACAGGGGGTCACCTGGTCCTCGCAGGTGGTCACCTGGTCCTCACAGGGGGTCACCCGGTCCTGACAGGTGGTCACCCGGTCCTCACAGGTGGTGTCCTCACATGAGGTCACCCGGTCCTCACAGGGGGTTACCAGGTCCTCACAGGGGGTCACCTGGTCCTCAAAGGGGGTCACCCGGTCCTCACAGATGGTCACACGGTCCTCACAGAGGGTCACCCAGTCCTCGCAGGTGGCCACCCGGTCCTCACAGGGAGTCACCCGGTCTTCACAGGGGGTCACCCGGTCCTCACAGGGAGTCACCCGGTCCTCACAGGGGGTCACCCGGTCCTCACAGGGGGTCACCCGGTCTTCACAGGGAGTCAACCGGTCCTCACAGGTGGTCACCCAGTCCTCACAGGGGTCACCCGGTCCTCACAGGGAGTCACCCGGTCCTCACAGGTGGTCACCCGGTCCTCACAGGTGGTCACCCGGTCCTCACAGGGGGTCACCCGGTACTCACAGATGGTCACCCGGTCCTCAGAGGGGGTCACCCGGTCCTCACAGGGGTCACCCGGTTCTCGCAGGTGGTCGCCCGGTCCTCATAAGGGGTCACCCGGTCCTCGCAGGTGGTCACACAGTCCTCACAGGTGGTGTCCTCAAAGGTGGTCACCCGGTCCTCACAGGGGGTCACCCGATCCTCAAACGGATTCAGCCAGTCCTCACAGGGGATCACCCGGTCCTCACAGGTGGTCACCCGGTCCTCACAGGTGGTGTCCTCACAGGTGGTCACCTGGTCCTCACAAGGGGTCACCAAGTCCTCACAGGTGGTCACCCGGTCCTCACAGGGGGTCACCCAGTCCTCACAGGGATTCACCCTGTCCTCACAGGGGGTCACCTGGTCCTCGCAGGTGGTCACGCAGTCCTCACAGGTGGTGTCCTCACAGGTGGTGTCCTCACAGGTGGTCACCCGATCCGCACAGGGGGTCACCCGGTCCTCACAGATGGTCACCCGGTCCTCACAGGTGGTTACCCGGTCCTCACAGGTGGTGTCCTCACAGAGGTTCACCCGGTCCTCACAGGTGGTGTCCTCACAGGGGGTCATCCGGTCCTCAAAGGTGGTCCCCTGGTCCTTACAGGTGGTGTCCTCACAGGTGGTCACCCGGTCCTCACAGGGGGTCACCCGGTCCTCACAGGTGGTCACCCGGTCCTCACAGAGGGCCACCCGGTCCTCACAGGGGGTCACCCGGTCCTCACAGGTGGTCATCCCGATCCTCACAGGTGGTCACCCGGTCCTCACAGGTGGTCAACGGGTCCTCACAGGTGGTCACCCGGTCCTCACAGGGGACACCCGGTCCTCAGAGGGGGTCACCCGGTCCTCACAGATGGTCACCCGGTCTTCACAGGGGGTCACCCGGTCCTCGCAGGTGGTCACCCGGTCCTCGCAGGGGGTCACCCGGTCCTCACAGGTGGTCACCCGGTCCTCACAGTAGGTCACCCGGTCCTCACAGGGGGTCACCCGGTCCTCACAGGGGGTCACCCGGTCCTCACAGGTGGTCACCCGGTCCTCACAGGGGGCCACCCGGTCCTCACAGGGGGTCACCCGGTCCTCACAGGTGGTCACCCGGTCCTCACAGGTGGTCACCCGGTCCTCACAGGTGGTTACCCGGTCATCACAGGGGGTCATCCGGTCCTCACACGGGGTCACCCGGTCCTCACAGATGGTCACCCAGTCCTCACTGGGGGTCACCCGGTCCTCGCAGGTCGTCACCCGGTCCTCGCAGGGGGTCATCCGGTCCTGACAGGTGGTCTCCCGGTCCTCACAGGTGGTGTCCTCACAGGAGGTAACCCGGTCCTCACAGAGGGCTACCCGGTCCTCACAGAGGGCCACCCGGTCCTCACAAGTGGTCACCCGATCCTCACTGGTGGTCACCCGGTCCTTACAGGTGGTCACCCGGTCCTCACAGGTGGTCACCCGGTCCTCACAGGGGACACCCGGTCCTCACAGGGGGTCACCCGGTCCTCATAGATGGTCACCCGGTCATCACAGGGGGTCACCCGGTCCTCGCAGTTGGTCACCCGGTCCTCGCAGGGGGTCACCCGGTCCTGACTGGTGGTCACCCGGTCCTCACAGGTGGTGTCCTCACAGGGGGTCACCCGGTCCTCGCAGATGATCACCCGGTCCTCGCAGGGGGTCACCCGGTCCTGACAGGTGGTCACCCAGACCTCATAGGTGGTATCCTCACAGGAGGTCACCCGGTCCTCACAGGGGGTGACCTGGTCCTCAAAGGGGGTCACCCGGTCCTCACAGATGGTCACCCGGTCCTCACAGCGGGTCACCCAGTCCTCGCAGGTGGTGACTCGGTCCTCACAGGGAGTCACCAGGTCCTCACAGGGGGTCACCCGGTCCTCACAGGGAGTCACCCGGTCCTCACAGGGGGTCACCCGGTCCTCACAGGGGGTCACCCGGTCCTCACAGGGGGTCACCCGGTCCTCATAGGGGGTCACCCGGTCCTCACAGGTGGTCACACGGTCCTCACAGGTGGTGTCCTCACAGGTGGTCACCTAGTCCTCACAGGGGGTTACTTGGTCCTCACAGGGGGTCACCCTGTCCTCGCAGGTGGTCGCCCGGTCCTCATAGGGGGTCACCCGGTCCTCACAGGTGGTCACACGTTCCTCACAGGTGGTCACCCGGTCCTCACAGGGGGTCACCCGGTCCTCACAGGGATTCACCCGGTCCTCACAGGGAGTCACCCGGTCCTCACAGGTGGTCACCCGGTGCTCACAGGTGGTGTCCTCACAGGTGGTCACCCGGTCCACACAGGGGGTCATCCGGTCCTCACAGGTGGTCACCCGGTCCTCACAGGTGGTCACCCGGTCCTCACAGGGGGTCACCCGGTCCTCACAGGGATTCACCCGGTCCTCACAGGTCGTGTCCTCACAGGTGGTCACCCGGTCCTCACAGGGCGTCACCCGGTACTCGCAGGTGGTCACCCGGTCCTCACAGGCGGTCACCCGGTCCTCACAGGTGGTGTCTTCACAGGTGGTCACCCGGTTCTGACAGGGGGTCACCCGGTCCTCACAGGTGGTCAGGCGGTCCTCACAGGTGGTCACCAGGTCCTCACAGGGGGTCACCCGGTCCTCACAGATGGTCACCCGATCCTCACAGGGGGTCACCCGGATCTCGCAGGTGGTCACCCGGTCCTCATAGGGGGTCACCCGGTCCTCACAAGTGGTCACATGGTCCTTACAGATGGTCACCCGGTCCTCACAGGGAGTCACCCAGTCCTCACAGGGGGTCACCCGGTCCTCACAGAGAGTCACCCAGTCCTCACATGTGGTCACCCGGCCCTCACAGGGAGTCACCCGGTCCTCACAGGGGGTCACCCGGTCGTCAGATGTGGTCACCCGGTCCTCAGATGTGGTCACCCGGTCCTCACAGATGGTGTCCTCACAGGTGGTTACCCTATCCTCACAGGGGGTCACCCGGTCCTCACAGGGGGTCACCCAGTCCTCACAGGTGGTCACCCGGTCCTCACAGGTGGTCACCCGGTCCTCACAGGTGGTGTCCTCACAGGGGGTCACCCGGTCCTCATATGTGGTGTCCTCACAGGGGGTCACCCGGTTCTCACAGGTGGTCACCTGGTCCTAACAGGTGTTGTCCTCACAGGTGGTCACCCGGTCCTCACAGGGGGTCACCCGGTCCTCACAGGTGGTCACCCGGTCCTCACAGGGGGCCACCCGGTCCTAACAGGGGGTCACCCTGTCCTCACAGGTGGTCGCCCGGTCCTCACAGGTGGTCACCCGGTCCTCTCAGGTGGTCACCCTGTCCTCACAGGTGGTCACCCGGTCATCACAGGGGGTCACCCAGTCCTCACAGGGGGTCACCCGTCCTCACAGATGGTCACCCAGTCCTCACAGGCGGTCACCCGGTCCTCGCAGGTGGTCACCCGGTCCTCGCAGGGGGTCACCCGGTCCTGACAGGTGGTCACCCGGTCCTCACAGGTGGTGTCCTCCCAGGAGGTCACCTGGTCCTCACAGGGGGTTACCCGGTCCTCACAGGGGGTCACCCGGTCCTCAAAGGGGGTCACCCGGTCCTCTCAGATGGTCACCGGATCCTCACAGGGGGTCACCCAGTTCTCGCAGGTGGTCACCCGGTCCTCACAGGGAGTCACCCGGTCCTCACAGGGGGTCACCCGGTCCTCACAGGGAGTCACCCGGTTCTCACAGGGGGTCACCCGGTCCTCACAGGGGGTCACCCGGTCCTCACAGGGAGTCAACCGGTCCTCACAGGTGGTCACCCGGTCCTCACAGGGGGTCACCCGGTCCTCACAGGGAGTCACCCGGTCCTCACAGGTGGTCACCCGGTCCTCACAGGTGGTCACCCGGTCCTCACAGTGGGTCACCCGGTCCTCACAGATAGTCACCCGGTCCTCACAGGGGGTCACCCGGTCCTCACAGGGGGTCACCCGGTCCTCGCAGGTGGTTGCCCTTTCCTCATAAGGCGTCACCCGCTCCTCACAGGTAGTCACAGGGTCCTCACAGGTGGTGTCCTCACAGGTGGTCACCCGGTCCTCACAGGGGGGTCACTCGGTCCTCACAGGGGGTCACTCGGTCCTCACAGGGATTCACCCAGTCCTCACAGGGGTCACCCGGTCCTCACAGGTGGTCACCCGGTCCTCACAGGGGGTCACCCGGTCCTCACAGGGGGTCACCCGGTCCTCACAGGTGGTCGTCCGGTCCTCACAGGGGGTCACCAAGTCCTCACAGGGATTCATCCTGTCCTCAGAGGGGGTCACCCGGTCCTCACAGGTGGTCACCCGGTCCTCACAGGTGGTCACCCGGTCCTCAAAGGGGGTCACCCGGTCCTCACAGATGGTCACCCGGTCCTCACAGGGGGTCACCCAGTCCTCGCAGGTGGTCACCCTTTCCTCACAGGGAGTCACCAGGTCCTCACAGGGGGTCACCCGGTCCTCACAGGGAGTCACCCGGTCCTCACAGGGGGTCACCCGGTCCTCAGATGTGGTCACCCGGTCCACACAGATGGCGTCCTCACAGGTGGTCACCCTATCCTCACAGGGGGTCACCCGGTCCTCACAGGGGGTCACCCGGTCCTCACAGGTGGTCACCCTATCCTCACAGGGGGTCACCCGGTCCTCACAGGGGGTCACCCGGTCCTCAGAGGTGGTCACCCGGTCCTCACAGGTGGTCACCCGGTCCTCACAGGTAGTGTCCTCACAGGGGGTCACCCGGTCCTCATATGTGGTGTCCTCACAGGGGGTCACCCAGTTCTCGCAGGTGGTCACCCGGTCCTCACAGGGAGTCACCCGGTCCTCACAGGGGGTCACCCGGTCCTCACAGGGAGTCACCCGGTTGTCACAGGGGGTCACCCGGTCCTCACAGGGGGTCACCCGGTCCTCACAGGGAGTCACCCGGTCCTCACAGGGGGTCACCCGGTCTTCAGATGTGGTCACCCGGTCCTCAGATGTGGTCACCCGGTCCACACAGATGGTGTCCTCACAGGTGGTCACCCTATCCTCACAGGGGGTCACCCGGTCCTCACAGGGGGTCACCCAGTCCTCACAGGTGGTCACCCAGTCCTCACAGGTGGTCACCCGGTCCTCACAGGTGGTGTCCTCACAGGGGGTCACCCGGTCCTCATATGTGGTGTCCTCACAGGGGGTCACCCGGTTCTCACAGGTGGTCACCCGGTCCTCACAGGGGGTCACCCGGTCCTCACAGGTGGTCACCCGGTCCTCACAGGGGGTCACCCGGTCCTCACAGGTGGTCACCCGGTCCTCACAGGGGGTCACCCGGTCCTCACAGGTGGTCACCCGGTCCTCACAGGGGGCTACCTGGTCCTAACAGGCGGTCACCCGGTCCTCACAGGTGGTCACCCGGTCCTCACAGGTGGTCACCCGGTCCTCACAGGTGGTCACCCTGTCCTCACAGGTGGTCACCCGGTCGTCACAGGGGGTCACCCAGTCCTCACAGGGGGTCACCCGTCCTCACAGATGGTCACCCAGTCCTCACAGGCGGTCACCCGGTCCTCGCAGGTGGTCACCCGGTCCTCGCAGGGGGTCACCCGGTCCTGACAGGTGGTCACCCGGTCCTCACAGGTGGTGTCCTCCCAGGAGGTCACCTGGTCCTCACAGGGGGTTACCCGGTCCTCACAGGGGGTCACCCGGTCCTCAAAGGGGGTCACCCGGTCCTCTCAGATGGTCACCCGATCCTCACAGGGGGTCACCCAGTCCTCGCAGGTGGTCACCCGGTCCTCACAGGGAGTCACCCGGTCCTCACAGGGGGTCACCCGGTCCTCACAGGGGGTCACCCGGTCCTCACAGGGAGTCAACCGGTCCTCACAGGTGGTCACCCGGTCCTCACAGGGGGTCACCCGGTCCTCACAGGTGGTCACCCGGTGCTCACAAGGGGCAACCCGGTCCTCACAGGGGGTCACCCGGTCCTCACAGGGAGTCACCCGGTTCTCACAGGGAGTCACCCGGTCCTCACAGGTGGTCACCCGGTCCTCACAGGTGGTCACCCGGTCCTCACAGGGGGTCACCCGGTCCTCACAGATAGTCACCCGGTCCTCACAGGGGGTCACCCGGTCCTCACAGGGGGTCACCCGGTCCTCGCAGGTGGTCGCCCTTTCCTCATAAGGGGTCACCCGCTCCTCACAGGTGGTCACAGGGTCCTCACAGGTGGTGTCCTCACAGGTGGTCACCCGGTCCTCACAGGGGGGTCACTCGGTCCTCACAGGGGGTCACTCGGTCCTCACAGGGATTCACCCAGTCCTCACAGGGGTCACCCGGTCTTCACAGGTGGTCACCCGGTCCTCACAGGTGGTCACCCGGTCCTCACAGGGGGTCACCCGGTCCTCACAGGTGGTCATCCGGTCCTCACAGGGGGTCACCCAGTCCTCACAGGGATTCATCCTGTCCTCACAGGGGGTCACCCGGTCCTCACAGGTGGTCACACGTTCCTCACAGGTGGTCACCCGGTCCTCAAAGGGGGTCACCCGGTCCTCATAGATGGTCACCCGGTCCTCACAGGGGGTCACCCAGTCCTCGCAGGTGGTCACCCTTTCCTCACAGGGAGTCACCAGGTCCTCACAGGGGGTCACCCGGTCCTCACAGGGAGTCACCCGGTCCTCACAGGGGGTCACCCGGTCCTCAGATGTGGTCACCCGGTCCACACAGATGGCGTCCTCACAGGTGGTCACCCTATCCTCACAGGGGGTCACCCGGTCCTCACAGGGGGTCACCCGGTCCTCACAGGTGGTCACCCTATCCTCACAGGGGGTCACCCGGTCCTCACAGGGGGTCACCCGGTCCTCACAGGTGGTCACCCGGTCCTCACAGGTGGTCACCCGGTCCTCACAGGTAGTGTCCTCACAGGGGGTCACCCGGTCCTCATATGTGGTGTCCTCACAGGGGGTCACCCAGTTCTCGCAGGTGGTCACCCGGTCCTCACAGGGAGTCACCCGGTCCTCACAGGGGGTCACCCGGTCCTCACAGGGAGTCACCCGGTTCTCACAGGGGGTCACCCGGTCCTCACAGGGGGTCACCCGGTCCTCACAGGGAGTCAACCGGTCCTCACAGGTGGTCACCCGGTCCTCACAGGGGGTCACCCGGTCCTCACAGGTGGTCACCCGGTCCTCACAGGTGGTGTCCTCACAGGTGGTCACCCGGTCCTCACAGGGGGTCACCCGGTCCTCACAGGTGGTCACCTGGTCCTCACAGGTGGTCACCAGGTCCTCACAGATAGTCACCCGGTCCTCACAGGGGGTCACCCGGTCCTCACAAGGGGTCACCCGGTCCTCACAGGTGGTCACCCGGTCCTCACAGGTGGTCACCCGGTCCTCACAGGTGGTCACCCGGTCATCACAGGTTGTCACCCGGTCCTCACAGGGGGTCACCCGGTCCTCACAGATGGTCACCCGGTCCTCACAGGGGGTCATCCGTTCCTCACAGGGGGTCACCCGGTCCTCGCAGGTTGTCACCCGGTCCTCATAGGGGGTCACCCGGTCCTCACAGGTGGTCACACGGTCCTCACAGGTGGTATCCTCACAGGTGGTCACCCGGTCCTCACAAGGGGTCACTCGGTCCTCACAGGGGGTCACCCGGTCCTCACAGGTGGTCACCCGGTCCTCACAGGTGGTCACCCGGTCCTCACAGGGGGTCACCCGGTCCTCACATCTCACAGGGGGTCACCCGGTCCTCACAGGTGGTCACCCGGTCCTCACAGGTGGTCACCCGGTCCTCACAGGGGGTCACCCGGTCCTCACAGATAGTCACCCGGTCCTCACAGGGGGTCACCCGGTCCTCACAGGGGGTCACCCGGTCCTCGCAGGTGGTTGCCCTTTCCTCATAAGGCGTCACCCGCTCCTCACAAGGGGTCACTCGGTCCTCACAGGGGGTCACCCGGTCCTCACAGGTGGTCACCCGGTCCTCACAGGGGGCCACCCGGTCCTAACAGGGGGTCACCCGGTCCTCACAGGTGGTCGCCCGGTCCTCACAGGTGGTCACCCGGTCCTCTCAGGTGGTCACCCTGTCCTCACAGGTGGTCACCCGGTCGTCACAGGGGGTCACCCAGTCCTCGCAGGGGGTCACCCGTCCTCACAGATGGTCACCCAGTCCTCACAGGCGGTCACCCGGTCCTCGCAGGTGGTCACCCGGTCCTCGCAGGGGGTCACCCGGTCCTGACAGGTGGTCACCCGGTCCTCACAGGTGGTGTCCTCCCAGGAGGTCACCTGGTCCTCACAGGGGGTTACCCTGTCCTCACAGGGGGTCACCCGGTCCTCAAATGGGGTCACCCGGTCCTCTCAGATGGTCACCCGATCCTCACAGGGGGTCACCCAGTTCTCGCAGGTGGTCACCCGGTCCTCACAGGGAGTCACCCGGTCCTCACAGGGGGTCACCCGGTCCTCACAGGGAGTCACCCGGTTCTCACAGGGGGTCACCCGGTCCTCACAGGGGGTCACCCGGTCCTCACAGGGAGTCAACCGGTCCTCACAGGTGGTCACCCGGTCCTCACAGGGGGTCACCCGGTCCTCACAGGGAGTCACCCGGTCCTCACAGGTGGTCACCCGGTCCTCACAGGTGGTCACACGGTCCTCACAGGGGGTCACCCGGTCCTCACAGGGGGTCACCCGGTCCTCGCAGGTGGTTGCCCTTTCCTCATAAGGCGTCACCCGCTCCTCACAGGTAGTCACAGGGTCCTCACAGGTGGTGTCCTCACAGGTGGTCACCCGGTCCTCACAGGGGGGGTCACTCGGTCCCCACAGGGTGTCACTCGGTCCTCACAGGGATTCACCCAGTCCTCACAGGGGTCACCCGGTCCTCACAGGTGGTCACCCGGTCCTCACAGGGGGTCACCCGGTCCTCACAGGGGGTCACCCGGTCCTCACAGGTGGTCACCCGGTCCTCACAGGGGGTCACCCAGTCCTCACAGGGATTCATCCTGTCCTCACAGGGGGTCACCCGGTCCTCACAGGCGGTCACCCGGTCCTCACAGGTGGTGTCCTCACAGGTGGTCACCCGGTCCTCAAAGGGGGTCACCCGGTCCTCACAGATGGTCACCCGGTCCTCACAGGGGGTCACCCAGTCCTCGCAGGTGGTCACCCTTTCCTCACAGGGAGTCACCAGGTCCTCACAGGGGGTCACCCGGTCCTCACAGGGAGTCACCCGGTCCTCACAGGGGGTCACCCGGTCCTCAGATGTGGTCACCCGGTCCACACAGATGGTGTCCTCATAGGTGGTCACCCTATCCTCACAGGGGGTCACCCGGTCCTCACAGGGGGTCACCCGGTCCTCACAGGTGGTCACCCGGTCCTTACAGGTGGTCACCCGGTCCTCACAGGTGGTGTCCTCACAGGGGGTCACCCGGTCCTCATATGTGGTGTCCTCACAGGGGGTCACCCGGTTCTCACAGGTGGTCACCTGGTCCTAACAGGTGGTGTCCTCACAGGTGGTCACCCAGTCCTCACAGGGGGTCACTCGGTCCTCAAAGGGGGTCACCCGGTCCTCACAGGGAGTCTCCCGGTCCTCACAGGGAGTCACCCGGTCCTCACAGGTGGTCACCTGGTCCTCACAGGTGGTCACCCGGTCCTCACAGGGGGACATCCGGTCCTCACAGATGGTCACCCGGTCCTCACAGGTGGTCACCCGGTCCTCACAGGGGGTCACTCGGTCCTCACAGGGATTCACCCGGTCCTCACAGGGGGTCACCCGGTCCTCACAGGTGGTCACCCGGTCCTCACAGGTGGTGTCCTCACAGGTGGTCACCCGGTCCTCACAGGGGGTCACCCGGTCCTCACAGGGGGTCACCCGGTCCTCACAAGGGGTCACCCGGTCCTCACAGGTGGTCACCCGGTCCTCACAGGTGGTCACCCGGTCCTCACAGGTGGTCACCCGGTCATCACAGGTGGTCACCCAGTCCTCACAGGGGGTCACCCGGTCCTCACAGATGGTCAGCCGGTCCTCACAAGGGGTCATCCGTTCCTCACAGGGGGTCACCCGGTCCTCGCAGGTTGTCACCCGGTCCTCATAGGGGGTCACCCGGTCCTCACAGGTGGTCACACGGTCCTCACAGGTGGTATCCTCACAGGTGGTCACCCGGTCCTCACAAGGGGTCACTCGGTCCTCACAGGGGGTCACCCGGTCCTCACAGGGAGTCACCCGGTCCTCACAGGGGGTCACCCGGTCCTCAGATGTGGTCACCCGGTCCACACAGATGGTGTCCTCACAGGTGGTCACCCTATCCTCACAGGGGGTCACCCGGTCCTCACAGGGGGTCACCCGGTCCTCACAGGTGGTCACCCGGTCCTCACAGGTGGTCACCCGGTCCTCACAGGTAGTCACCCGGTCCTCATATGTGGTGTCCTCACAGGGGGTCACCCAGTTCTCGCAGGTGGTCACCCGGTCCTCACAGGGAGTCACCCGGTCCTCACAGGGGGTCACCCGGTCCTCACAGGGAGTCACACGGTTCTCACAGGGGGTCACCCGGTCCTCACAGGGGGTCACCCGGTCCTCACAGGGAGTCAACCGGTCCTCACAGGTGGTCACCCGGTCCTCACAGGGGGTCACCCGGTCCTCACAGGTGGTCACCCGGTCCTCACAGGTGGTGTCCTCACAGGTGGTCACCCTGTCCTCACAGGGGGTCACCCGGTCCTCACAGGTGGTCACCTGGTCCTCACAGGTGGTCACCAGGTCCTCACAGATAGTCACCCGGTCCTCACAGGGGGTCACCCGGTCCTCACAAGGGGTCACCCGGTCCTCACAGGTGGTCACCCGGTCCTCACAGGTGGTCACCCGGTCCTCACAGGTGGTCACCCGGTCATCACAGGTGGTCACCCGGTCCTCACAGGGGGTTACCCAGTCCTCACAGATGGTCACCCGGTCCTCACAGGGGGTCATCCGTTCCTCACAGGGGGTCACCCGGTCCTCGCAGGTTGTCACCCGGTCCTCATAGGGGGTCACCCGGTCCTCACAGGTGGTCACACGGTCCTCACAGTTGGTATCCTCACAGGTGGTCACCCGGTCCTCACAAGGGGTCACTCGGTCCTCACAGGGGGTCACCCGGTCCTCACAGGTGGTCACCCGGTCCTCACAGGGGGTCACCCGGTCCTCACAGATAGTCACCCGGTCCTCACAGGGGGTCACCCGGTCCTCACAGGGGTCACCCGGTCCTCGCAGGTGGTTGCCCTTTCCTCATAAGGCGTCACCCGCTCCTCACAAGGGGTCACTCGGTCCTCACAGGGGGTCACCCGGTCCTCACAGGTGGTCACCCGGTCCTCACAGGGGGCCACCCGGTCCTAACAGGGGGTCACCCGGTCCTCACAGGTGGTCGCCCGGTCCTCACAGGTGGTCACCCGGTCCTCTCAGGTGGTCACCCTGTCCTCACAGGTGGTCATCCGGTCATCACAGGGGGTCACCCAGTCCTCACAGGGGGTCACCCGTCCTCACAGATGGTCACCCCGTCCTCACAGGCGGTCACCCGGTCCTCGCAGGTGGTCACCTGGTCCTCGCAGGGGGTCACCCGGTCCTGACAGGTGGTCACCCGGTCCTCACAGGTGGTGTCCTCCCAGGAGGTCACCTGGTCCTCACAGGGGGTTACCCGGTCCTCACAGGGGGTCACCCGGTCCTCAAAGGGGGTCACCCGGTCCTCTCAGATGGTTGCCCGATCTTCACAGGGGGTCACCCAGTTCTCGCAGGTGGTCACCCGGTCCTCACAGGGAGTCACCCGGTCCTCACAGGGGGTCACCCGGTCCTCACAGGGAGTCACCCGGTTCTCACAGGGGGTCACCCGGTCCTCACAGGGGGTCACCCGGTCCTCACAGGGAGTCAACCGGTCCTCACAGGTGGTCACCCGGTCCTCACAGGGGGTCACCCGGTCCTCACAGGGAGTCACCCGGTCCTCACAGGTGGTCACCCGGTCCTCACAGGTGGTCACCCGGTCCTCACAGGGGGTCACCCGGTCCTCACAGATAGTCACCCGGTCCTCACAGGGGGTCACCCGGTCCTCACTGGGGGTCACCCGGTCCTCACAGGTAGTTGCCCTTTCCTCATAAGGGGTCACCCGCTCCTCACAGGTGGTCACAGGGTCCTCACAGGTGGTGTCCTCACAGGTGGTCACCCGGTCCTCACAGGGGGGTCACTCGGTCCTCACAGGGGGTCACTCGGTCCTCACAGGGATTCACCCAGTCCTCACAGGGGTCACCCGGTCCTCACAGGTGGTCACCCGGTCCTCACAGGTGGTCACCCGGTCCTCACAGGGGGTCACCCAGTCCTCACAGGTGGTCACCCGGTCCTCACAGGGGGTCACCCAGTCCTCACAGGGATTCATCCTGTCCTCACAGGGGGTCACCCGGTCCTCACAGGTGGTCACCCGGTCCTCACAGGTGGTGTCCTCACAGGTGGTCACCCGGTCCTCAAAGGGGGTCACCCGGTCCTCACAGATGGTCACCCGGTCCTCACAGGGGGTCACCCAGTCCTCGCAGGTGGTCACCCTTTCCTCACAGGGAGTCACCAGGTCCTCACAGGGGGTCACCCGGTCCTCACAGGGAGTCACCCGGTCCTCACAGGGGGTCACCCGGTCCTCAGATGTGGTCACCCGGTCCACACAGATGGTGTCCTCACAGGTGGTCACACTATCCTCACAGGGGGTCACCCGGTCCTCACAGGGGGTCACCCGGTCCTCACAGGGGGTCACCCGGTCCTCACAGGTGGTCACCCGGTCCTCACAGGTGGTCACACGGTCCTCACAGGTGGTGTCCTCACAGGGGGTCACCCGGTCCTCACAGGGGTGTCCTCATAGGGGGTCACCCGGTCCTCACAGGTGGTCACACGGTCCTCACAGGTGGTGTCCTCACAGGTGGTCACCCGGTCCTCACAGGGGGTCACTCGGTCCTCACAGGGGGTCACCCGGTCCTCACAGGGAGTCTCCCGGTCCTCACAGGGAGCCACCCGGTCCTCACAGGTGATCACCCGGTCCTCACAGGTGGTCACCCGGTCCTCACAGGGGGTCATCCGGTCCTCACAGGTGGTCACCCGGTCCTCACAGGTGGTCACCCGGTCCTCACAGGGGGTCACTCGGTCCTCACAGGGGGTCACCCGGTCCTCACAGGGGGTCACCCGGTCCTCACAGGTGGTCACCCGGTCCTCACAGGTGGTGTCCTCACAGGTGGTCACCCGGTCCTCACAGGGGGTCACCCGGTCCTCACAGGTGGTCACCCGGTCCTCACAGGTGGTCACCCGGTCCACACAGATGGTCACCCGGTCCTCACAGGGGGTCACCTGGTCCTCACAAGGGGTCACCCAGTTCTCACAGGTGGTCACCCGGTCCTCACAGGTGGTCACCCGGTCCTCACAGGTGGTCACCCGGTCATCACAGGTGGTCACCCGGTCCTCACAGGTGGTGTCCTCACAGGGGGTCACCCGGTCCTCATATGTGGTGTCCTCACAGGGGGTCACCCGGTTCTCACAGGTGGTCACCTGGTCCTAACAGGTGTTGTCCTCACAGGTGGTCACCCGGTCCTCACAGGGGGTCACCCGGTCCTCACAGGTGGTCACCCGGTCCTCAGATGTGGTCAACCGGTCCACACAGATGGTGTCCTCACAGGTGGTCACCCTATCCTCACAGGGGGTCACCCGGTCCTCACAGGGGGTCACCCGGTCCTCACAGGTGGTCACCCGGTCCTCACAGGTGGTGTCCTCACAGGGGGTCACCCGGTCCTCATATGTGGTGTCCTCACAGGGGGTCACCCGGTCCTCACAGGTGGTCACCTGGTCCTAACAGGTGTTGTCCTCACAGGTGGTCACCCGGTCCTCACAGGGGGTCACCCGGTCCTCACAGGTGGTCACCCGGTCCTCACAGGGGGCCACCCGGTCCTCACAGGGGGTCACCCGGTCCTCACAGGTGGTCACCCGGTCCTCACAGGTGGTCACCCGGTCCTCACAGGTGGTCCCCCGGTCCTCACAGGGGGTCACCCAGTCCTCACAGGTGGTCACCCGGTCCTCACAGATGGTCACCCGGTCCTCACAGGGGGTCACCCGGATCTCGCAGGTGGTCACCCGGTCCTCGCAGGGGGTCACCCGGTCCTGACAGGTGGTCACCCGGTCCTCACAGGTGGTGTCCTCACAGGAGGTCACCTGGTCCTCACAGGGGGTTACCCGGTCCTCACAGGGGGTCACCCGGTCCTCAAAGGGGGTTACCCGGTCCTCTCAGATGGTCACCCGATCCTCACAGGGGGTCACCCAGTCCCCGCAGGTGGTCACCCGGTCCTCACAGGGAGTCACCCGGTCCTCACAGGGGGTCACCCGGTCCTCACAGGGAGTCACCCGGTTCTCACAGGGGGTCACCCGGTCCTCACAGGGGGTCACCCGGTCCTCACAGGGAGTCACCCGGTTCTCACAGGGAGTCACCCGGTCCTCACAGGGGGTCACCCAGTCCTCACATGGGGTCACCCGGTCCTCACAGGTGGTCACCCGGTCCTCACAGGTGGTCACCCGGTCCTCACAGGGGGTCACCCGGTCCTCACAGATAGTCACCCGGTCCTCACAGGGGGTCACCCGGTCCTCACAGGGGGTCACCCGGTCCTCGCAGGTGGTCGCCCTTTCCTCATAAGGGGTCACCCGCTCCTCACAGGTGGTCACAGGGTCCTCACAGGTGGTGTCCTCACAGGTGGTCACCCGGTCCTCACAGGGGGGTCACTCGGTCCTCACAGGGCGTCACCGGTCCTCACAGGGATTCACCCGTCCTCACAGGGGTCACCCGGTCCTCACAGGTGGTCACCCGGTCCTCACAGGGGGTCACCCGGTCCTCACAGGGGGTCACCCGGTCCTCACAGGTGGTCACCCGGTCCTCACAGGGGGTCACCCAGTCCTCACAGGGATTCATCCTGTCCTCACAGGGGTCACCCAGTCCTCACAGGTGGTCACCCGGTCCTCACAGGTGGTGTCCTCACAGGTGGTCACCCGGTCCTCAAAGGGGGTCACCCGGTCCTCACAGATGGTCACCCGGTCCTCACAGGGGGTCACCCAGTCCTCGCAGGTGGTCACCCTTTCCTCACAGGGAGTCACCAGGTCCTCACAGGGGGTCACCCGGTCCTCACAGGGAGTCACCCGGTCCTCACAGGGGGTCACCCGGTCCTCAGATGTGGTCACCCAGTCCACACAGATGGCGTCCTCACAGGTGGTCACCCTATCCTCACAGGGGGTCACCCGGTCCTCACAGGGGGTCACCCGGTCCTCACAGGTGGTCACCCTATCCTCACAGGGGGTCACCCGGTCCTCACAGGGGGTCACCCGGTCCTCACAGGTGGTCACCCGGTCCTCACAGGTGGTCACCCGGTCCTCACAGGTGGTCACCCTGTCCTCACAGGGGGTCACCCGGTCCTCATATGTGGTGTCCTCACAGGGGGTCACCCAGTTCTCGCAGGTGGTCACCCGGTCCTCACAGGGAGTCACCCGGTCCTCACAGGGGGTCACCCGGTCCTCACAGGGAGTCACCCGGTTCTCACATGGGGTCACCCGGTCCTCACAGGGGGTCACCCGGTCCTCACAGGGAGTCAATTGGTCCTCACAGGTGGTCACCCGGTCCTCACAGGGGGTCACCCGGTCCTCACAGGTGGTCACCCGGTCCTCACAGGTGGTCACCCGGTCCTCACAGGTGGTCACCCGGTCCTCACAGGGGGTCACCCGGTCCTCACAGGGGGTCACCTGGTCCTCACAGGTGGTCACCAGGTCCTCACAGATAGTCACCCGGTCCTCACAGGGGGTCACCCGGTCCTCACAAGGGGTCACCCGGTCCTCACAGGTGGTCACCCGGTCCTCACAGGTGGTCACCCGGTCCTCACAGGTGGTCACCCGGTCATCACAGGTTGTCACCCGGTCCTCACAGGGGGTCACCCGGTCCTCACAGATGGTCACCCGGTCCTCACAGGGGGTCATCCGTTCCTCACAGGGGTCACCCGGTCCTCACAGGGGGTCACCCGGACCTCACAGGGGGTCACCCGGTCCTCACAGGTGGTCACACGGTCCTCACAGGTGGTATCCTCACAGGTGGTCACCCGGTCCTCACAAGGGGTCACTCGGTCCTCACAGGGGGTCACCCGGTCCTCACAGGTGGTCACCCGGTCCTCACAGGTGGTCACCCGGTCCTCACAGGGGGTCACCCGGTCCTCACAGATAGTCACCCGGTCCTCACAGGGGGTCACCCGGTCCTCACAGGGGGTCACCCGGTCCTCGCAGGTGGTTGCCCTTTCCTCATAAGGCGTCACCCGCTCCTCACAAGGGGTCACTCGGTCCTCACCGGGGGTCACCCGGTCCTCACAGGTGGTCACCCGGTCCTCACAGGGGGCTACCTGGTCCTAACAGGCGGTCACCCGGTCCTCACAGGTGGGCACCCGGTCCTCACAGGTGGTCACCCGGTCCTCACAGGTGGTCACCCTGTCCTCACAGGTGGTCACCCGGTCGTCACAGGGGGTCACCCGGTCCTCACAGGGAGTCACCCGTCCTCACAGATGGTCACCCAGTCCTCACAGGCGGTCACCCGGTCCTCGCAGGTGGTCACCCGGTCCTCGCAGGGGGTCACCCGGTCCTCACAGGTGGTCACCCGATCCTCACAGGTGGTGTCCTCCCAGGAGGTCACCTGGTCCTCACAGGTGGTCACCCGGTCCTCACAGGTGATCACCCGGTCCTCAAAGGGGGTCACCCGGTCCTCACAGATGGTCACCCGATCCTCACAGGGGGTCACCCAGTCCTCGCAGGTGGTCAACCGGTCCTCACAGGGAGTCACCCGTTCCTCACAGGGGGTCACCCGGTCCTCACAGGGAGTCACCCGGTCCTCACAGGGGGTCACCCGGTCCTCACAGGGGGTCACCCGGTCCTCACAGGTGGTCACCCGGTCCTCACAGGGGGTCACCCGGTCCTCACAGGGAGTCACCCGGTCCTCACAGGTGGTCACCCGGTCCTCACAGGTGGTCACACGGTCCTCACAAGGGGATCACCCGGTCCTCACAGGTGGTCACCTGGTCCTCGCAGGTGGTCACCTTTCCTCACATAGGGTCACCCGGTCCTCACAGGTGGTCACAGGGTCCTCACAGGTGGTATCCTCACAGGTGGTCACCCGGTCCTCACAGGGGGGTCACTCGGTCCTCACAGTGGGTCACTCGGTCCTCACAGGGATTCATCCTGTCCTCACAGGGGTCACCCAGTCCTCACAGGTGGTCACCCGGTCCTCACAGGGGGTCACCCGGTCCTCACAGGTGGTCACCCGGTCCTCACAGGGGGTCACCCAGTCCTCACAGGGATTCATCCTGTCCTCACAGGGGGTCACCCGGTCCTCACAGGTGGTCACCCTGTCCTCACAGGTGGTGTCCTCACAGGTGGTCACCCGGTCCTCACAGGGGGTCACCCGGTCCTCACAGGTGGTCACCTGGTCCTCACAGGTGGTCACCAGGTCCTCACAGATAGTCACCCGGTCCTCACAGGGGGTCACCCGGTCCTCACAAGGGGTCACCCGGTCCTCACAGGTGGTCACCCGGTCCTCACAGGTGGTCACCCGGTCCTCACAGGTGGTCACCCGGTCATCACAGGTGGTCACCCAGTCCTCACAGGGGGTCATCCGGTCCTCACAGGTGGTCACCCGGTCCTCACAGGGGGTCACCCGGTCCTCACAGGGGGTCACCCGGTCCTCACAGGTGGTCACCCGGTCCTCACAGGGGGTCACCCGGTCCTCACAGGTGGTCACCCGGTCCTCACAGGTGGTCACCCGGTCCACACAGATGGTCACCCGGTCCTCACATGGGGTCACCCGGTCCTCACGGGGGGTCACTCGGTCCTCACAGGGATTCACCCGGTCCTCACAGGTGGTCACACGGTCCACACAGGTGGTCACCCGGTCCTCACAGGTGGTGTCTTCACAGGTGGTCACCCTATCCTCACAGGGGGTCATCCGGTCCTCGCAGGTGGTCACCCGGTCCTCACAGGTGGTCACCCGGTCCTCACAGGTGGTCACCCGGTCCTCACAGGTAGTGTCCTCACAGGGGGTCACCCGGTCCTCACAGGGGGTCCTCACAAGGGGTCACCCGGATCTCACATGTGGTCACCCGGTCCTCACAGGGAGTCACCCGGTCCTCACAGGGGGTCACCCGGTCCTCACAGGGAGTCACCCGGTTCTCACAGGGGGTCACCCAGTCCTCACAGGGGGTCACCCGGTCCTCACAGGGAGTCTACCGGTCCTCACAGGTGGTCACCCGGTCCTCACAGGGGGTCACCCGGTCCTCACAGGTGGTCACCCGGTGCTCACAGGTGGTGTCCTCACAGGTGGTCACCTGGTCCTCACAGGTGGTCACCAGGTACTCACAGATAGTCACCCGGTCCTCACAGGGGGTCACCCGGTCCTCACAAGGGGTCACCCGGTCCTCACAGGTGGTCACCCTGTCCTCACAGGGGTCACCCGGTCTTCACAGGTGGTCACCCGGTCCTCACAGGTGGTCACCCGGTCCTCACAGGGGGTCACCCAGTCCTCACAGGTGGTCACCCGGTCCTCACAGGTGGTCACCCGGTCCTCACAGGGGGTCACCCAGTCCTCACAGGGATTCATCCTGTCCTCACAGGGGGTCACCCGGTCCTCACAGGTGGTCACACGTTCCTCACAGGTGGTCACCCGGTCCTCACAGGGAGTCACCCGGTCCTCACAGGTGATCACCCGGTCCTCAAAGGGGGTCACCCGGTCCTCACAGATGGTCACCCGGTCCTCACAGGGGATCACCCGGTCCTCACAGGGGGTCACTCGGTCCTCACAGGGGGTCACCCGGTCCTCACAGGGAGTCTCCCGGTCCTCACAGGGAGTCACCCGGTCCTCACAGGTGGTCACCCGGTCCTCACAGGTGGTCACCCGGTCCTCACAGGGGGTCATCCGGTCCTCACAGGTGGTCACCCAGTCCTCACAGGGGGTCACCCGGTCCTCACAGATGGTCAGCTGGTCCTCACAAGGGGTCATCCGTTCCTCACAGGGGGTCACCCGGTCCTCACAGGTGACCACCCGGTCCTAACAGGGGGTCACCCGGTCCTCACAGGTGGTCACAGGGTCCTCACAGGTGGTGTCCTCACAGGTGGTCACCCGGTCCTCACAAGGGGTCACTCGGTCCTCACAGGGGGTCACCCGGTCCTCACAGGGAGTCACCCGGTCCTCACAGGGGGTCACCCGGTCCTCAGATGTGGTCACCCGTTCCTCACAGGTGGTGTCCTCACAGGTGGTCACCCGGGCCTCACAGTGGGTCACCCGGTCCTCACAGGGGGTCACCCGGTCCTCACAGGTGGTCACCCGGTCCTCACAGGTGGTCACCCGGTCCTCACAGGTAGTGTCCTCACAGGGGGTCACCCGGTCCTCATATGTGGTGTCCTCACAGGGGGTCACCCAGTTCTCGCAGGTGGTCACCCGGTCCTCACAGGGAGTCACCCGGTCCTCACAGGGGGTCACCCGGTCCTCACAGGGAGTCACCCGGTTCTCACAGGGGGTCACCCGGTCCTCACAGGGGGTCACCCGGTCCTCACAGGGAGTCAACCGGTCCTCACAGGTGGTCACCCGGTCCTCACAGGGGGTCACCCGGTCCTCACAGGTGGTCACCCGGTCCTCACAGGTGGTGTCCTCACAGGTGGTCACCTGGTCCTCACAGGTGGTCACCAGGTCCTCACAGATAGTCACCCGGTCCTCACAGGGGGTCACCCGGTCCTCACAAGGGGTCACCCGGTCCTCACAGGTGGTCACCCGGTCCTCACAGGTGGTCACCCGGTCCTCACAGGTGGTCACCCGGTCATCACAGGTGGTCACCCGGTCCTCACAGGGGGTTACCCAGTCCTCACAGATGGTCACCCGGTCCTCACAGGGGGTCATCCGTTCCTCACAGGGGGTCACCCGGTCCTCACAGGGGGTCACTCGGTCCTCACATAGGGTCACCCGGTCCTCACAGGTGGTCACACGGTCCTCACAGTTGGTATCCTCACAGGTGGTCACCCGGTCCTCACAAGGGGTCACTCGGTCCTCACAGGGGGTCACCCGGTCCTCACAGGTGGTCACCCGGTCCTCACAGGGGGTCACCCGGTCCTCATAGATAGTCACCCGGTCCTCACAAGGGGTCACTCGGTCCTCACAGGGATTCACCCAGTCCTCACAGGGGTCACCCGGTCCTCACAGGTGGTCACCCGGTCCTCACAGGGGGTCACCCGGTCCTCACAGGGGGTCACCCGGTCCTCACAGGTGGTCACCCGGTCCTCACAGGGGGTCACCCAGTCCTCACAGGGATTCATCCTGTCCTCACAGGGGGTCACCCGGTCCTCACAGGTGGTCACCCGGTCCTCACAGGTGGTGTCCTCACAGGTGGTCACCCGGTCCTCACAGGGGGTCACCCGGTCCTCACAGGGGGTCACCCGGTCCTCACAGGTGGTCACCCGGTCCTCACAGGTGGTCACCCGGTCCTCACAGGGGGTCACTCGGTCCTCACAGGGGGTCACCCGGTCCTCATATGTGGTGTCCTCACAGGGGGTCACCCGGTTCTCACAGGTGGTCACCTGGTCCTAACAGGTGGTGTCCTCACAGGTGGTCACCCGGTCCTCACAGGGGGTCACTCGGTCCTCACAGGGGGTCACCCGGTCCTCACAGGGAGTCTCCCGGTCCTCACAGGGAGCCACCCGGTCCTCACAGGTGATCACCCGGTCCTCACAGGTGGTCACCCGGTCCTCACAGGGGGTCATCCGGTCCTCACAGGTGGTCACCCGGTCCTCACAGGTGGTCACCCGGTCCTCACAGGGGGTCACTCGGTCCTCACAGGGATTCACCCGGTCCTCACAGGGGGTCACCCGGTCCTCACAGGTGGTCACCCGGTCCTCACAGGTGGTGTCCTCACAGGTGGTCACCCGGTCCTCACAGGGGGTCACCCGGTCCTCACAGGTGGTCACCTGGTCCTCACAGGTGGTCACCAGGTCCTCACAGATAGTCACCCGGTCCTCACAGGGGGTCACCTGGCCCTCACAAGGGGTCACCCAGTCCTCACAGGTGGTCACCCGGTCCTCACAGGTGGTCACCCGGTCCTCACAGGTGGTCACCCGGTCATCACAGGTGGTCACCCGGTCCTCACAGGGGGTCACCCGGTCCTCACAGATGGTCACCCGGTCTTCACAGGGGGTCATCCGTTCCTCACAGGGGGTCACCCGGTCCTCGCAGGTTGTCAACCGGTCCTCATAGGGGGTCACCCGGTCCTCACAGGTGGTCACACGGTCCTCACAGGTGGTATCCTCACAGGTGGTCACCCGGTCCTTACAAGGGGTTACTCGGTCCTCACAGGGGGTCACCCGGTCCTCACAGATGGTCACCCGGTCCTCACAGGGGGTCACCCAGTCCTCACAGAGAGTCACCCGGTCCTCACAGGGGGTCACTCGGTCCTCACAGGGATTCAGCCGGTTCTCACAGACGGTCATCCGGTCCTCACAGGTGATCACCCGGTCCACACAGATGGTCACCCGGTCCTCACAGGTGGTGTCTTCACAGGTGGTCAGCCGGTCCTGACAGGGGCTCACCCGGTCCTCACAGGTGGTCAGGCGGTCCTCACAGGTGGTCACCCGGTCCTCACATGGGGTCACCCGGTCCTCACAGGGAGTCACCCGGTCCTCACAGGTGGTCACCCGGTCCTCAGAGGTGGTCACCCGGTCCTCAGATGTGGTCACCCAGTCCTCACAGGTGGTGTCCTCACAGGTGGTCACTCGATCCTCACAGCGGGTCACCCGGTCCTCACAGTGGCTCACCCGGTCCTCACAGGTGGTCACCCGGTCCTCACAGGTAGTCACCCGGTCCTCACAGGTGGTGTCCTCACAGGGGGTCACACGGTCCTCATATGAGGTGTCCTCACAGGGGGTCACTGTGTCCTCACAGGTGGTGTCCTCACAGGTGGTCACCCGGTCCTCACTGGGGGTGACCCGGTCCTCACAGATGGTCACCCGGTTCTCACAGGGGGCCACCCGGTCCCCACAGGGGGTCACCCGGTCCTCACAGGTGTTCACCCGGTCCTCACAGGTGGTCACCCGGTCCTCACAGGTGGTCACCCGGTCATCACAGGGGGTCATCCAGTCCTCACAGGGGGTCACCCGGTCCTCACAGATGGTCATCCAGTCCTCACAGGGGGTCACCCGGTCCTCGCAGGTGGTCACCAGGTCCTCGCAGATGGTCATCCGGTCCTGACAGGTGGTCACCCGATCCTCACAGGTAGTGTCTTCACAGGTGGTCACCCGGTTCTGACAGGGGGTCACCCGGTCCTCACAGGGGGTCACCCGGTCCTCAAAGGGGGTCACCCGGTCCTCACAGATGGTCACCCGGTCCTCACAGGGGGTCACCCAGTCCTCGCAGGTGGTCACCCGGTCCTCACAGGGAGTCACCCTGTCCTCACAGGGGGTCACCCGGTCCTCACAGGGAGTCACCCGGTCCTCACAGGGGGTCACCCGGTCCTCACAGGGGGTCACCCGGTCCTCACAGGTGGTCACCCGGTCCTCACAGGTGGTCACCCGGTCCTCACAGGGGGTCACCCGGTCCTCAAAGGGGGTCACCCGGTCCTCGCAGGTGGTCGCCCGGTCCTCCTAGGGGGTCGCCCGGTCCTCATAGGGGGTCACCCGGTCCTCACAGGTGGTCTCACGGTCCTCACAGGTGGTGTCCTCACAGGTGGTCACCCGGTCCTCACAGGGGACACTCGGTCCTCACAGGGGGTCACCCGGTCCTCGCAGGTGGTCGCCCGGTCCTCATAGGGGGTCACCCGGTCCTCACAGGTGGTCACACGGTCCTCACAGGTGGTCATCTCACAGGTGGTGTCTTCACAGGTGATCACCCGGTCCTCACAGGTGGTCAGGCGGTCCTCACAGGTGGTCACCCGGTCCTCACAGATGGTCACCCGGTCCTCACAGGGGGTCACCCAAATCTCGCAGGTGGTCACCCGGTCCTCAAAGGGGGTCACCCGGTCCTCACAAGTGGTCACACGGTCCTCACAGATGGTCACCCGGTCCTCACAGGGAGTCACCCAGTCCTCACAGGGGGTCACCTGGTTCTCACAGAGAGTCATCCGGTCCTCACAGGTGGTCACCGGTCCTCACAGGGGGTCACCCGGTCCTCACAGGGGGTCACCCGGTCCTCACAGGTGGTCACCTGGATCTCACAGGTGGTCACACGGTCCTCACAGGTGGTGTCCTCACAGGTGGTCACCCTATCCTCACAGGGGGTCACCCGGTCCTCACAGGGGGTCACCCGGTCCTCACAGGTGGTCACCCGGTCCTCACAGGATGTCACCCGGTCCTCACAGGTGGTGTCCTTACAGGGGGTCACCCCGTCCTCATATGTGGTGTCCTCACAGGGGGTCACCCGGTTCTCACAGGTGGTCACCCGGTCCTCACAGGTGTTGTCCTCACAGGTGGTCACCCGGTCCTCACAGGGGGTCACCTGGTCCTCACAGGTGGTCACCTGGTCCGGTCCTCACAGGGGGTCACCCGGCCCTCACAGGGGGTCACCCGGTCCTCACAGGGGGTCACCCGGTCCTCACAGGTGGTCACCCGGTCCTCACAGGTGGTCACCCGGTCCTCACAGGTGGTCACCCGGTCATCACAGGGGGTCACCCCGTCCTCACAGGGTGTCACTCGGTCCTCGCAGGTGGTCACCCTATCCTCACAGGGGGTCACCCGGTCCTCACAGATGGTCACCCGGTCCGCAGAGGGGGTCACCCGGTCCTCAGAGGGGGTCACCCGGTCCTCACAGGGGTCACCCGGTCCTCGCAGGTGGTTGCCCGGTCCTCATAAGGGGTCACCCGGTCCTCACAGGTGGTCACACGGTCCTCACAGGTGGTGTCCTCACAGGTGGTCACCCGGTCCTCACAGGGGCTCACCCGGTCCTCACAGGGATTCACCCTGTCCTCACAGGGGGTCACCCGGTCCTCACAGGTGGTCACCCGGTCCTCACAGGTGGTGTCCTCACAGGTGGTCACCTGGTCCTCACAAGGGGTCACCAAGTCCTCACAGGTGGTCACCCGGTCCTCACAGGGGGTCACCCAGTCCTCACAGGGATTCACCCTGTCCTCACAGGGGGTCACCTGGTCCTCGCAGGTGGTCACGCAGTCCTCACAGGTGGTGTCCTCACAGGTGGTGTCCTCACAGGTGGTCACCCGATCCGCACAGGGGGTCACCCTGTCCTCACAGGGGGACACCCGGTCCTCCCAGGTGGTCACCCGGTCCTCACAGATGGTCACCCGGTCCTCACAGGTGGTTACCCGGTCCTCACAGGTGGTCTCCCGGTCCTCACAGGTGGTTACCCGGTCCTCACAGGTGGTGTCCTCACAGGGGTTCACCCGGTCCTCACAGGTGGTCACCCGGTCCTCACAGGTGGTGTCCTCACAGGTGGTCACCCGGTCCTCACAGGGGGTCACCCGGTCCTCACAGGTGGTCACCCGGTCCTCACAGAGGGCCATCCAGTCCTCACAGGGGGTCACCCGGTCCTCACAGGTGGTCACCCGGTCCTCACAGGTGGTCACCCGGTCCTCACAGGTGGTCACCCGGTCCTCACAGGTGGTCACCCGGTCCTCACAGGGGACACCCGATCCTCACAGGGGGTCACCCAGTCCTCGCAGGTGGTCACCCGGTCCTCACAGGGGGTAACCCGGTCCTCACAGGTGGTGTCCTCACAGGGGTTCACCCGGTCCTCGCAGGTGGTCACACGTTCCTCACAGATGGTCACCCGGTCCTCAGAGGGGGTCACTCGGTCCTCACAGGGGGTCACCCGGTCCTCACAGGTGGGGTCCTCACAGGTGGTCACCCGGTCCTCACAGGGGGTCACCGGTCCTCACAGGGGGTCACCCGGTCCTCACAGGTGGTCACCTGGTCCTCACAGGTGGTCACCCGGTCCTCACAGGTGGTTAACCCGGTCATCACAGGGGGTCATCCGGTCCTCACAGGGGGTCACCCGGTCCTCACAGATGGTCACCCAGTCCTCACAGGGGGTCACCCGGTCCTCACAGGGATTCACCCGGTCCTCACAGGGAGTCACCCGGTCCTCACAGGTGGTCACCCGGTGCTCACAGGTGGTGTCCTCACAGGTGGTCACCCGGTCCACACAGGGGGTCATTCGGTCCTCACAGGTGGTCACCCGGTCCTCACAGGTGGTCACCCGGTCCTCACAGGGGGTCACCCGGTCCTCACAGGGATTCACCCGGTCCTCAAAGGGAGTCACCCAGTCCTCACAGGTGGTCACCCGGTCCTCACATGTCGTGTCCTCACAGGTGGTCACCCGGTCCTCACAGGGGGTCACCCGGTCCTCACAGGTGGTCACCCGGTCCTCACAGGGGGTCACCCGGTCCTCACAGATGGTCACCCGGTCCTCGCAGGTGGTCACCCGGTCCTCACAGGTGGTGTCTTCACAGGTGGTCACCCGGTTCTGACAGGGGGTCACCCGGTCCTCACAGGCGGTCCTCACAGGTGGTCACCAGGTCCTCACAGGGGGTCACCCGGTCCTCACAGATGGTCACCCGGTCCTCACAGGGGGTCACCCGGATCTCGCAGGTGGTCACCCGGTCCTCATAGGGGGTCACCCGGTCTTCACAAGTGGTCACATGGTCCTTACAGATGGTCACCCAGTCCTCACAGGGGGTCACCCGGTCCTCACAGAGAGTCACCCAGTCCTCTCATGTGGTCATCCGGCCCTCACAGGGAGTCACCCGGTCCTCACAGGGGGTCACCCGGTCCTCAGATGTGGTCACCCGGTCCTCAGATGTGGTCACCCGGTCCTCACAGATGGTGTCCTCACAGGTGGTCACCCTATCCTCACAGGGGGTCACCCGGTCCTCACAGGGGGTCACCCGGTCCTCACAGGTGGTCACCCGGTCCTCACAGGTGGTCACCCGGTCCTCACAGGTGGTGTCCTCACAGGGGGTCACCCGGTCCTCATATGTGGTGTCCTCACAGGGGGTCACCCGGTTCTCACAGGTGGTCACCTGGTCCTAACAGGTGTTGTCCTCACAGGTGGTCACCCGGTCCTCACAGGGGGTCACCCGGTCCTCACAGGTGGTCACCCGGTCCTCACAAGGGGCCACCCGGTCATCACAGGGGGTCACCCGGTCCTCACAGGTGGTCACCCGGTCCTCACAGGTGGTCACCCGGTCCTCACAGGTGGTCACCCTGTCCTCACAGGTGGTCACCCCGTCGTCACAGGGGTTCACCCTGTCCACGCAGGGGGTCACCCGGTCCTGACAGGTGGTCACCCGGTCCTCACAGGTGGTGTCCTCCCAGGAGGTCACCTGGTCCTCACAGGGGGTTACCTGGTCCTCACAGGGGGTCACCCGGTCCTCAAAGGGGGTCACCCGGTCCTCTCAGATGGTCACCCGATCCTCACAGGGGGTCACCCAGTCCTCGCAGGTGGTCAACCGGTCCTCACAGGGAGTCACCCGGTCCTCACAGGGGTTCACCCGGTCCTCACAGGGAGTCACCCGGTTCTCACAGGTGGTCACCTGGTACTAACAGGTGTTGTCCTCACAGGTGGTCACCCGGTCCTCACAGGGGGTCACCCGGTCCTCACAGGTGGTCACCCGGTCCTCACAGGGGGTCACCCGGTCCTCACAGGGGGTCACCCGGTCCTCACAGGTGGTCACCCGGTCCTCACAGGTGGTCACACGGTCCTCACAAGGGGATCACCCGGTCCTCACAGGTGGTCACCCCGTCGTCACAGGGGTTCACCCGGTCCTCATAGGGGGTCACCCGGTCCTCACAGGTGGTCACACGGTCCTCACAGGTGGTGTCCTCACAGGTGGTCACCTAGTCCTCACAGGGGGTTACTTGGTCCTCACAGGGGGTCACCCTGTCCTCGCAGGTGGTCGCCCGGTCCTCACAGATGGTCACCCGGTCCTCACAGGGTGTCACCCGGTCCTCGCAGGTGGTCACCCGGTCCTCACAGGTGGTCACACGGTCCTCATAGGGGGTCACCCGGTCCTCACAGGTGGTCACACGTTCCTCACAGGTGGTCACCCGGTCCTCACAGGGGGTCACTCGGTCCTCACAGGGGGTCACCCGGTCCTCACAGGGAGTCTCCCGGTCCTCACAGGGGGTCACCCGGTCCTCACAGGGGGTCACCCGGTCCTCACAAGTGGTCACCCGGTCCTCACAGGGGTCACCCGGTCCTCACAGATGGTCACCCGGTCCTCACAGGGGATCACCCGGTCCTCACAGGGGGTCACCGGGTCCTCACAGGTGGTCACCCGGTCCTCACAGGTGGTCACCCGGTCCTCACAGGTGGTCACCCGGTCCTCACAGGTGGTCACCCGGTCCTCACAGGTGGTCACCGGTCCTCACAGGGGGTCGGTCCTCACAGGTGTCACCCGGTCCTCACAGGGGTCACCCGGTCCTCACAGGGGGTCACCCGGTCCTCACAGGGGTCACCCGGTCCTCACAGGGGGTCACCCGGTCCTCACAGGTGGTACCCGGTCCTCACAGGTGGTCACCCGGTCCTCACAGGTGGTCACCGGTCCTCACAGGGGGTCACCCGGTCCTCACAGGGGGTCACCCGGCCCTCACGGGGGG
The DNA here is from genome assembly GCA_032716605.1 of Paralithodes platypus. Lineage (NCBI taxonomy): Eukaryota > Metazoa > Arthropoda > Malacostraca > Decapoda > Lithodidae > Paralithodes > Paralithodes platypus. The sequence goes on from CM064551.1 coordinate 9,696,156, forward strand.
TGTCCTCACGGGGGGCCACCCGGTCCTCACAGGTGGTCACCCGGTCCTCACAGGGGGTCACCCGGTCTCCTCACAGGTGGTCATCCCACAGGTCCTCATAGGAGGTCACCCGGTCCTCACCGGTGGTCACACGTTCCTCACAGGTGGTCACCCGGTCCTCACAGGTGGTCACCCGGTCCTCAAAGGGGGTCACCCGGTCCTCACAGATGGTCACCCGGTCCTCAAAGGGGGTCACCCGGTCCTCACAGGTGGTCACACGGTCCTCACAGGGAGTCACCAGGTCCTCACAGGGGGTCACCCGGTCCTCACAGGGAGTCACCCGGTCCTCACAGGGGGTCACCCGGTCCTCACAGGGGGTCACCCGGTCCTCACAGGTGGTCACCCGGTCCTCACAGGGAGTCACCCGGTCCTCACAGGGGGTCACCCGGTCCTCACAGGGGGTCACCCGGTCCTCACAGGTGGTCACCCGGTCCTCACAGGTGGTCACACGGTCCTCACAAGGGGATCACCCGGTCCTCACAGGTGGTCACCCGTCCTCACAGGGTCCTCACAGGTGTCCTCACAGGGGGTCACCCGGTCCTCACAGGGGTCAACCCGGTCCTCACAGGGGGTCACCCAGTCCTCACAGGGATTCACCCTGTCCTCACAGGGGGTCACCCGGTCCTCACAGGTGGTCACCCGGTCCTCACAGGTGGTCACCCGGTCCTCACAGGGGGTCACCCGGTCCTCACAGATGGTCACCCGGTCCTCACAGGGGGTCACCCGGTCCTCACAGGGGTCACCCGGTCCTCGCAGGTGGTCACCCGGTTCTCACAGGTGGTTACACGGTCCTCACAGGTGGTCACACTGTCCTCACAGGTGGTGTCCTCACAGGTGGTCACCTGGTCCTCACATGGGGTCACCCGGTCCTCACAGATGGTCACCCGGTCCTCACAGGGGTCACCCAGTCCTCACAGGGGGTCACCCGGTCCTCACAGAGAGTCACATGGTCCTCACATGGGGTCATCCGGTCCTCACAGGGAGTCACTTGGTCCTCACAGGGCCTCACCCGGTCCTCAGAGGTGGTCACTCGGTCCTCACATGTGGTCACCCAGTCCTCACAGGTGGTGTCCTCACAGGTGGTCACCCGATCCTCACAGGGGGTCATCCGGTCCTCACAGGTGGACACCCGGTCCTAACAGGCGGTCACCCAGTCCTCACAGGTGGTGTCCTCACAGGAGGTCACCCGGTCCTCACAGGGGGTCGCCCGGTCCTCACAGGGGGTGACCTGGTCCTCAAAGGGGGTCACCCGGTCCTCACAGATGGTCACCCGGTCCTCACAGGGGGTCACCCAGTCCTCGCAGGTGGTCACCCGATCCTCACAGGCAGTCACCAGGTCCTCACAGGGAGTCACCAGGTCCTCACAGGGGGTTACCCGGTCCTCACAGGGGGTCACCCGGTCCTCACAGGTGGTCACCCGGTCCTCACAGGCTGTCACCCGGTCCTCACAGGGGGTCACCCGGTCCTCACAGGTGGTGTCCTCACAGGAGGTCACCAGGTCCTCACAGGGGGTTACCCGGTCCTCACAGGTGGTCACCCGATCCTCACAAGGGGTCACCCGGTCCTCACAGGTGGATACCCGGTCCTCCCAGGTGGTATCCTCACAGGAGGTCACCCGGTCCTCACAGGGGGTCACCCGGTCCTCACAGGGGGTGACCCTGTCCTCAAAGGGGGTCACCCGGTCCTCACAGATGGTCACCCGGTCCTCACAGGGGGTCACCCAGTCCTCGCAGGTGGTCACCCGGTCCTCATAGGAAGTCACCAGGTCCTCACAGGGGGTCACCCGGTCCTCACAGGGAGTCACCCGGTCCTCACAGGGGGTTACCCGGTCCTCACAGGGGGTCACCCGGTCCTCACAGGTGGTCACTCGGTCCTCACAGGTGGTCACCCGGTCCTCACAGGGGTCACCCGGTCCTCGCAGGTGGTCGCCCAGTCCTCATAGGGGGTCACCCGGTCCCCTCAGGTGGTCACACGGTCCTCACAGGTGGTGTCCTCACAGGTGGTCACCCGGTCCTCACAGGGGGTCACTCGGTCCTCACAGGGGGTCACCCTGTCCTCGCAGGTTGTCGCCCGGTCGTCATAGGGGGTCACCCAGTCCTCACAGGTGGTCACACGGTCCTCACAGGTGGTCACCCGGTCCTCACAGGGGGTCACTCAGTCCTAACAGGGGGTCACCCGGTCCTCAGAGGGATTCACCCGGTCCTCACAGGGAGTCACCCGGTCCTCACAGGTGGTCACCCGGTCCTCACAGGGGGTCACCCGGTCCTCACAGGGGGTCACCTGGTCCTCACAGGTGGTGTCCTCACAGGTGGTCACCCGGTCCTCACAGGGGGTCACCCGGTCCTCAAAGGTGGTCACCCGGTCCTCACAGGTGGTCACCCGGTCCTCACAGGGGGTCACCTGGTCCTCACAGATGGTCACCCGGTCCTCACAGGGGGTCACCCGGTCCTCACAGGGGGTCACCCTGTCCTCACAGGGGGTCACCCTGTCCTCACAGGGGGTCACCCGGTCCTCACAGGGGTCATCCGGTTCTCACAGGTGGTCACCCGGTCCTCACAGGTGGTCACCCGGTCCTCACAGGGGGTCACCCGGTCCTCACAGGGGGTCACCCTGTCCTCACAGGGGGTCACCCAGTCCTCACAGGGGGTCACCCGGTCCTCACAGGTGGTGTCCTCACAGGTGGTCACCCGGTCCTCACAGGGGGTCACCCGGTCCTCAAAGGTGGTCACCCGGTCCTCACAGGTGGTCACCCGGTCCTCACAGGGGGTCACTTGGTCCTCACAGATGGTCACCCGGTCCTCACAGGGGGTCACCCGGTCCTCACAGGTGTCACCCGGTCCTCGCAGGTGGTCACCCGGTCCTCACAGGTGGTTACACGGTCCTCACAGGTGGTCACACTGTCCTCACAGGTGGTGTCCTCACAGGTGGTCACCTGGTCCTCACATGGGGTCACCCGGTCCTCACAGATGGTCACCCGGTCCTCACAGGGGGTCACCCAGTCCTCACAGGGGGTCACCCGGTCCTCACAGAGAGTCACCCGGTCCTCACATGGGGTCATCCGGTCCTCACAGGGAGTCACTCGGTCCTCACAGGGCCTCACCCGGTCCTCAGAGGTGGTCACTCGGTCCTCACATGTGGTCACCCAGTCCTCACAGGTGGTGTCCTCACAGGTGGTCACCCGATCCTCACAGGGGGTCATCCGGTCCTCACAGGTGGACACCCGGTCCTAACAGGTGGTCACCCAGTCCTCACAGGTGGTGTCCTCACAGGAGGTCACCCGGTCCTCACAGGGGGTCGCCCGGTCCTCACAGGGGGTGACCTGGTCCTCAAAGGGGGTCACCCGGTCCTCACAGATGGTCACCCGGTCCTCACAGGGGGTCACCCGGTCCTCGCAGGTGGTCACCCGATCCTCACAGGCAGTCACCAGGTCCTCACAGGGAGTCACCCGGTCCTCACAGGGGGTTACCCGGTCCTCACAGGGGGTCACCCGGTCCTCACAGGTGGTCACCCGGTCCTCACAGGCTGTCACCCGGTCCTCACAGGGGGTCACCCGGTCCTCACAGGTGGTGTCCTCACAGGAGGTCACCCGGTCCTCACAGGGGGTTACCCGGTCCTCACAGGTGGTCACCCGATCCTCACAAGGGGTCACCCGGTCCTCACAGGTGGATACCCGGTCCTCCCAGGTGGTATCCTCACAGGAGGTCACCCGGTCCTCACAGGGGGTCACCCGGTCCTCGCAGGGGGTGACCCTGTCCTCATAGGGGGTCACCCGGTCCTCACAGATGGTCACCCGGTCCTCACAGGGGGTCACCCAGTCCTCGCAGGTGGTCACCCGGTCCTCATAGGAAGTCACCAGGTCCTCACAGGGGGTTACCCGGTCCTCACAGGGGGTCACCCGGTCCTCACAGGTGGTCACTCGGTCCTCACAGGTGGTCACCCGGTCCTCACAGGGGTCACCCGGTCCTCGCAGGTGGTCGCCCAGTCCTCATAGGGGGTCACCCGGTCCCCTCAGGAGGTCACACGGTCCTCACAGGTGGTGTCCTCACAGGTGGTCGCCCGGTCCTCTCAGGGGGTCACTCGGTCCTCACAGGGGGTCACCCTGTCCTCGCAGGTTGTCGCCCGGTCATCATAGGGGGTCACCCAGTCCTCACAGGTGGTCACACGGTCCTCACAGGTGGTCACCCGGTCCTCACAGGGGGTCACTCAGTCCTAACAGGGGGTCACCCGGTCCTCACAGGGATTCACCCGGTCCTCACAGGGAGTCACCCGGTCCTCACAGGTGGTCACCCGGTCCTCACAGGTGGTGTCCTCACAGGTGGTCACCCGGTCCTCACAGGGGGTCATCAGGTCCTCACAGGTGGTCACCCAGTCCTCACAGGTAGTCACCCGGTCCTCACAGGGGGTCACCCGGTCCTCACAGGGATTCACCCGGTCCTCGCAGGGGGTCACCCGGTCCTCACAGGCGGTCACCCGGTCCTCGCAGGTGGTCACCCGGTCCTCGCAGGGGGTCACCCGGTCCTGACAGGTGGTCACCCGGTCCTCACAGGTGGTGTCCTCACAGGAGGTCACCTGGTCCTCACAGGGGGTCACCCAGTCCTCGCAGGTGGTCACCCGGTCCTCACAGGGAGTCACCAGGTCCTCACAGGGAGTCACCCGGTCGTTACAGGGGGTTACCCGGTCCTCGCAGGGGGTCACCCGGTCCTCACAGATGGTCACCCGGTCCTCACAGGTGGTCACCCGGTCCTCACAGGGGGTCACCCGGTCCTCGCAGGTGGTGGCCCGATCCTCATAGGGGGTCACCCGGTCCTCACAGGTGGTCACACGTTCCTCACAGGTGGTCACCCGGTCCTCACAGGGGGTCACTCGGTCCTCACAGGGGGTCACCCGGTCCTCACAGGTGGTCGCCGGTCCTCACAGGGGGTCACCCGGTCCTCACAGGGGGTCACTCGGTCCTCACAGGGGGTCACCCGGTCCTCACAGGGAGTCTCCCGGTCCTCACAGGGAGTCACCCGGTCCTCACAGGTGGTCACCCGGTCCTCACAGGTGGTGTCCTCACAGGTGGTCACCCGGTCCTCACAGGGGGTCATCCGGTCCTCACAGGTGGTCACCCGGTCCTCACAGGTGGTCACCCGGTCCTCACAGGGGGTCACTCGGTCCTCACAGGGATTCATTCGGTCCTCACAGGGGGTCACTTGGTCCTCACAGGCGTTCACCCGGTCCTCCCAGGTGGTGTCCTCACAGGTGGTCACCCGGTCCTCACAGGGGGTCACCCGGTCCTCACAGGTGGTCACCCGGTCCTCACAGGTGGTCACCCGGTCCTCACAGGGGGTCACCCAGTCCTCACAGGGGGTCACCCGGTCCCCTCAGGTGGTCACACGGTCCTCACAGGTGGTGTCCTCACAGGTGGTCACCCGGTCCTCACAGGGGGTCATCCGGTCCTCACAGGGGGTCACCCGGTCCTCACAGGTGGTCACCCGGTCCTCACAGGGGGTCACCCGTGCCCCACAAGTGGGCACCCGGTCCTCACAGGTGGTCACCCGGTCCTCACAGGGGGTCACTCAGTCCTAACAGGGGGTCACCCGGTCCTCAGAGGGATTCACCCGGTCCTCACAGGGAGTCACCCGGTCCTCACAGGTGGTCACCCGGTCCTCACAGGGGGTCACCCGGTCCTCACATGGGGTCACCTGGTCCTCACAGGTGGTGTCCTCACAGGTGGTCACCCGGTCCTCACAGGGGGTCACCCGGTCCTCAAAGGTGGTCACCCGGTCCTCACAGGTGGTCACCCGGTCCTCACAGGGGGTCACCTGGTCCTCACAGATGGTCACCCGGTCCTCACAGGGGGTCACCCGGTCCTCACAGGGGGTCACCCTGTCCTCACAGGGGGTCACCCTGTCCTCACAGGGGTCATCCGGTCCTCACAGGTGGTCACCCGGTCCTCACAGGTGGTCACCCGGTCCTCACAGGGGGTCACCCGGTCCTCACATGGGGTCACCCTGTCCTCACAGGGGGTCACCCGGTCCTCACAGGGGGTCACCCGGTCCTCACAGGTGGTGTCCTCACAGGTGGTCACCCGGTCCTCACAGGGGGTCACCCGGTCCTCACAGGTGGTCATCCGGTCCTCACAGGTGGTCACCCGGTCCTCACAGGGGGTCACCCGGTCCTCACAGATGGTCACCCGGTCCTCACAGGGGGTCACCCGGTCCTCACAGGGGGTCACCCGGTCCTCGCAGGTGGTCACCCGGTCCTCACAGGTGGTCACACGGTCCTCACTGGTGGTCACACTGTCCTCACAGGTGGTGTCCTCACAGGTGGTCACCTGGTCCTCACAGGGGGTCACCTGGTCCTCACATGGGGTCACCCGGTCCTCACAGGGGGTGACCCAGTCCTCACAGGGGGTCACCCGGTCCTCACAGAGAGTCACCCGGTCCTCACATGGGGTCATCCGGTCCTCACAGGGAGTCACTCGGTCCTCACCCGGTCCTCAGAGGTGGTCACTCGGTCCTCACATGTGGTCACCCAGTCCTCACAGGTGGTGTCCTCACATGTGGTCACCCGATTCTCACAGGGGGTCATCCGGTCCTCACAGGTGGACACCCGGTCCTCACAGGTGGTCACCCAGTCCTCACAGGTGGTGTCCTCACAGGAGGTCACCCGGTCCTCACAGGGGGTAACCCGGTCCTCACAGGGGGTGACCTGGTCCTCTAAGGGGGTCACCCGGTCCTCACAGATGGTCACCCGGTCCTCACAGGGAGTCACCCGGTCCTCACAGATGGTCACCCGGTCCTCACAGGGAGTCACCAGGTCGTCACAGGGGGTCACCTGGTCCTCACAGGGAGTCACCCGGTCCTCACAGGGGGTTACCCGGTCCTCACAGGGGTTCACCCGGTCCTCACAGGTGGTCACCCGGTCCTCACAGGTGGTCACCCGGTCCTCACAGGGGGTCACCCGGTCCTCACAGGGAGTCACCCGGTCCTCACAGGTGGTCACCCTATCCTCACAGGTGGTCACCCGGTCCCCACAGGGGGTCACCCGGTCCTCACACGTGGTATCCTCACAGGTGGTCACCCGGTCCTCACAGGAGGTCACCCGGTCCTCACAGATCGTCACATGGCCCTCGCAGGTGGTCGCCCTTTCCTCATGAGGGGTCACCCGCTCCTCACAGGTGGTGTTACGACCTGGCACTCGGGTACACAAGGGCTCTCAATCAGGACTCTAATACGGCTCGCTGCCACAACGGAAACACACGATCCCAACCCCTGAGTACTGCCAGCCGAACAAAAAACACCAATACCCTCCAGAGTTCAATCTGCTATAACGGGGTATACAAGAACTCGGTACTAGTGTTCAACAACAGACTAATAAAGAGACAGGAATTCTCTAGTCTGGTCAACAATCAAACAAAGAAGTAAGAAACAACAACACCAAAGAATAGTGTTGGCCGAAGCCGAAGTAATCCACCCTTGACTAAGAACTTAAGAAGTCCTCCACCCTCTACTTCGGATCGGCACTATTACGTTACGTTAATTAATAGTCCTTAAGCATCGAGCAAGGAATCTTCTGAAAAAGTTAGATGCTTCTCGGATGCTCGTAAGAAGTACGTATCGGATTTTGAACAGTAATTCAATAAGAAAAACACTGGCAATTAAATACTATTACAGGTTTAAATTGGCATAAGAATAATTAAAAGAATATGCAATAGTAAATGGCAAACATTAAAAGAAGTACTCCGCAAATGCAACGGCAATAGCCTACTCGGATTGTGCTCGTGGGCCACTAATCACTAAAGTAGCCAAGCTTGCAACACATGAAATCAATAGTGCATAAACAATATCATACATAAGGAAAGCTTCAATACTATTCTGTATCTACTAATCGAGTAAAGTCTAGCTGGGGTACTGTGGGCAAAAGGTAGCAGTGACTGAGCAAAAACGGCTCGTAGCCTAGCGAAGTCCTCACAACTGTTTAAAGTATTACGTTAACACTAACAAGTGCACTTTGAGAAATCCAGATCCCTTGTATCTGGTTTTCTCCCGGCTCCTTGACAAAGTAAAAACAAGCTGTTAATAAAATACAGGGTGGTTAGGCTCTTGCCCTCACGCACTGTAAATTATTAACTCAACACAGTCAGCCGCGAAGACAACCTAGGCTTCACTGAACCGAAACGAGTATGCAGGTTTATCGCTTAACCACTGCATCAAACAACAACTCGTAACACAGAAAAGCCTTACCCCAGTCTAGCATTACCTAGACTAGCAGAAACCAGGAATAATAATAATAACACACAGGGAAATGCATAGACAAGTGCAACAAACATAAATCAATCCTATTCTAAGTTAACCCTTCCAAAATAGGCTATCTAATAGGCATGTATCTCATGAGAACTCAAGCGATAATACGTTGGCTGACTAGCTCTGCACCAACGGGACCATGGAAGTTAAAAAGGGTAGGGAAAAGAGGAGATAAGAATGTAAGGTAGTAGAGAAAGTTCACATCAGTCAGAAGAATATATATAGTTAGCAAGGGAAATGAGAAGTCGCTCTGCCTAATGAGTTCTGATCAAAAAATGGCTAGACTTCCCTTTTTATACTCGGCCCTCTAGTGAGCCCAACGTGAACTACTAAGGACCGCCCACTGACAATCATTACGTAATTTCTCTCTCTCCTCTGGGATAGACAAAGGCTTTCCTAGCACTGAGGGGAGGGGGGAGGGGGGGGGGAGTGCTAGTGAGTTAGGCCCACCTCCCGCATGGCGCACCCACTGACCCCCAACTGTGGCTGCCGCTTCTCCCATCATTACAAATAAGTTTTACACACAATACTTATAACTAATGATATAAAATAGAACTCGTTGACTCAGATGAAAACAAAATACATATTCATATTACTTATAGTACAACGGCTCACATGAACTAAGTTAGGAAACTCTACATAGACTACAGCCAAAGTTCCTGCCCTGACGATCCTAGCGAGAGTGGGGCATGACTAGGCGTTCTGTACAGCATGCTCACACTGGACATGCGTCACACCTCCCCCAAGATTTTACTTGCTCAACCCTGAGCTAAAATCTGACAAACACAGAACCCCATCAAGCCCCTCACACCCAGCGACCCAGCGACCGCATGGCACTAAAACAAAGCTGAGTTTATCACCAAAACGCATCTTATTATTAACCAAAAATTCACATTTTATAACTCCTCCCAACAATAGCAAAAAGACACAATATCATGCTCCCAGAGCGAGCTTACAGCAGCTCAGCCGTTTGATAGTTTGTGGACTACTCAAACTCTATAGGCTATGACAAACTTATACGATTACCTATATCAAAAGAAAGAGTTTTTATATGATTTTTATATTTTAATATGTTTTTCCCGGCTGCACTATAAGGGCAGCCTATTTTCCTCCACTCAAACCCACACACCTGTGATAGCCTACGACTGATCATCCACCCTTGATAAACAATCCGCGATCACATTGTCACATCCAGCAATATGACGGATGTCCAGGTTATACTCCTGCAACATCAAAGACCACCTGGTCAGTCTCATATTGTGATTGTGAAATTGATTCAGGAATCTCAAAGGGTGATGATCAGTGTAGATAACCACGACTGGGCCATAGGCTGGAACATACACCTCGAAGTGCCTGAGCGACAGCACAATCGCCAGTAATTCCTTTTCTATTGTAGAATAGTTCTTTTGTGCAGCATTGAACTTCTTAGAAAAGAAACTTACTGGGTGTTCCACACCTTCATTGTCTGTCTGTAGCAAGACGGCACCAGCCCCTACACCACTAGCATCTGTTGCCAGCTGAAAAGGCCTGTTAAAGTCTGGGGCCCTGAGTATCGGGTGAGTACATAGCAAATGTTTCACCAAAGTGAAAGCCTTTTCACACTCAGGTGCCCACAAAAACTTTTTGTCTTTAGATAACAAATCTGTGAGAGGTGCCAACACCGTTGAGTAACCTTTTATGAAGCGTCTGTAGTAGCCTATCATACCCAAGAATCTCATAATCTGCTTCTTGGTTGTTGGGTGCGGAAATTTATTGATAGCCTGTACCTTGTTCTGAGGAGGGCACACCTGTCCCCTTCCCACTACAAACCCAAGGTACTGCACAGTGGCTTTTACGAAGTCACACTTTGCCAAATTTACTACCAGACCTGCTTCACTAAGTTTCCGGAACAAGGTCTCAAGGTGCTCACAATGGCTCTCAAAGTCGTCATCATAAATGATTACATCGTCCAAATATACGGTGCAATTTGGAATGTCCTTTACAATTTCATTCATCAGGTTCTGAAACGTTGCTGGTGCATTCTTAAGCCCGTAAGGCATAACATTGCACCGGTAGGTACTCCCGTCCACAACAAAACCACATACCTCTTTAGCACGCTCGGACAAAGGTACTTGCCAGTAACCTTTTACTAAATCTACTTTAGACAAAAAACGAGCATTACCAATTTTGTCAACACTATCATCAACCCGAGGAAGAGGATATGGGTTAGTTGGAGTCAAACCGTTTAACCTACGGAAATCAATACAAAAGCGTACCTTGCCATCTGGCTTAGGCTGCAGTGTTACAGGGGAAGTCCACTTAACTGTGCCTTTCTCTATCAACCCTCTACCGAGCATATACTCCAACTCATCCCTCAGAGCTGGTAGTTTTATGGGGGGCACACGGTACGGGATTGACTTAAAGGGTAGATGGTCCCCCACGTCAACATCATGCATAGCCTGAGTAGTGAGGCCTGGGTGTTCAGCAAATACAGTGGGGTATGAACCGAACAACTGACGGATAGCATCAAACTGCGGCTCAGGCAAATGAGCTATAGCCTCGTCAGCCCTTAGGCTCGAGTTCCCCGCCCACTGATCCGCTGAAACATGTTGATCCCAGCTATCCTCCTCTGAAGCTTGACTGTCCCCCTCTCCTTCTCCACCACGGCCGCAACAAGCCAACACAGGGACAGTGAGAGGCTCAGAGGGGCGCCTCACATACTCTTTAATAAGGTTCACGTGACATAACTGGTTCTTTTTCCTCCTGTCTGGAGTGGCAACAAGGTAATCTAAGTCTGAAATTTTTTCTACAATTTTATAAGGTCCAGTGTACTTCGCAGAGAGGGGGTTACCAACCAAAGGCAACAAAATTAATACCTCTTGTCCTACAGTGAACTTCCGGAGCCTCACTTTGCGATCATACCTGTCCTTCATCAAAGCTTGTGATTCTGTCAAATTTCTACCTGCCATCTCCAGACTCTTAAGCATGCGCTCACGGCTTTCAAGCACATACTTTAATAATGGACAAGGCTGCACAGTCCCCTCCCAAATTTCTTTCAGCATGTTAAGGGGGCCCCTGACACGGTGTCCAAAAATCAGCTCGTTTGGACTAAATCCCAGGCTCTCACCAGGTACCTCCCGAGCAGCAAACAGCACATAAGGCAATCCAAGATCCCAATCCATACCGTTGTCAGCACAATAACACCTGAGCATGCTTTTAAGTGTAGCATGCCACCGCTCAAGCACCCCTTGACTCTCAGGGTGATACGCTGACGATACTACTGCTCGTATCCCATGCTGTTGCATTGTTTGCTTGAACATGTTGGAGGTGAAATTAGATCCCTGATCAGACTGAATCTCCTCCGGGTACCCGTACCTTGAGAAGTACCACAACAAGTTACTGACTACCGTCTTAGCCATTCCATTTTTCATAGGGTATGCATCGGGGTATCTAGTGGCAACATCCATTATGGTTAACAAAAATGTATTTCCCGCCTTAGTGGGAGGGAGTGGACCAACCATGTCAACAATAATTTTACTAAAGGGTGGCCCAATCACAGGAATAGGGTGTAACGGAGCCTTAGGAATAACTTGGTTCGGTTTCCCGACACGTTGACAAATATCACAGGAGTTTATCCATGACTGCACATGAGACTTCATCCCCGGCCACCAAAACAATTTCCCCAAAGCCGCCACCGTTTTTCTCACCCCTAGATGTCCTGCCAGTGGTGTGTCATGCGCCAACCTCAGTAGGCTATCCCTGCACTCCCGTGGCACCACCAACTGGTCCACTACTCCGGACCCCTTTTGCCAACTACGTTTAGGGTCTTGAAAACGCCTATAAAGGATGCCTTCTAAATAAAAAAAATCTCCTGGCTGTGCATCGCCGTCCTCGTCGAGCTCTACAGCTCCATTAGCACACGTTTGGAGCTCAGGGTCCTCTAGTTGCAACCGACTTATATCTGAGGGTGCCAAGCGATCTAACTGCTCCCGGAGCAATGCATGACCTTCCCCGATACTGGGCTGCTCCCTCTGTCTCTCTCGATGTACATAACGTTGCTGTCGTGGAGACTCGTCATGCCCAGCCTCGTCACTCTCGATGACAGGCCCAGGGGCTACTCCAGAATTAAGTAATGGTGCTAATACTGAATCACCCAGGAGAGCCGCCGAGTCAAAACTCTTAAAACCAACTCCAGCTTTAGCCTCCTCCTGTTGATCGTTCCTCCGCTGGTCTGAAGGCGGAGGACTAGGCTGTGACACTTTAGCTGCCCGAGCTCGGGTGACAACACACGCCATGGGTTGTGTCTGGCACCGCTCGACCCACTCTTGCTCTTCCCTACTCACGTCGGCCGGCCTCTCGGCAACGACTAAGGGTAGAACCTCGGAAGCGGGCATTGCAAAGTCGTTGCCGAGAAGAAGGTCGACGCCCTCCACTGGCAGTTTCTCCACAATCCCGACATCCAATTCACGTGCCACACCATCCACCTCCAACTCCAACCGCACCAGCGGGTATGACCGAGTTGCATTAATACCCTGCACCACTACCACCCGAGCCGCGTTTATAGGGTAGCCAGTCAAGTTTTTCATCAGAGTCTGGGAAGCACCTGTATCACGCAAGACCTCTACTCCATGCTTGCGCCCCGCCCACATCACGCAACCCCGCCCTCTATGGTCGCAAAAAACATCCTGAGCAGGGTTCGAGCCTCCCAGGTGCTTCTGCATTGGCTGTGCCTCAGCCTCTGACGAACTGCCCCAGGCAAACTCAGATGACTTCGGAGACACACCAATGTTGCAGGCCAAAGACACAGCTGCTGTAGGTGGTTTGCTAGGACAGACTCTTGCAAAGTGCCCCTTTTTATGACAATGATAACACTCCACCTCCCCTTTGGGCTTCCCTTGGTACTGGGAAGGGCCCGGCCCCTTCTTAAATGGGACGGTGCTAGTCTTGTGGTCAGTCTTGGTATCATGGCTCTTGTACTTGTTTGCATAAGGTATATCCCTAACTCGGGGGGGTGGGGCGTCACGCCCCTTGTTACCTGCCTCACTACGCTGGGCAGACCCGCACCCACGAATTAGTGATAGCCGGAGGTCAGCCATCTCAGCTGCCTCCTGTAGAGTTTTTGGGTTCTTTTCTTTAATAGTTAAAGTCATTTCTGCACCAGTACACTTATAAAACTGCTCGAGCAGAAACAGCTCAGTCAACTGTTCGGCCGTCTCAGCTTTCTCAGAACGTGTCCAGTTTTTAAGTGCATCTTTTAAGTCCCGGGCATGTTCAAGAAAGGTCACCTCCCTAGTCTTTGTAACACCCCGAAACTTCAATCGATATGTTTCCGGTTGCAACTCGTATGCCCGTAGGACAGCTCTCTTCAATTCTGGGTAGTCAATGCAAGACTCTAAAGGCAGTGCATCATAAGCCTTCAGACCCTTACCCGTAAGTCTTGAGGAGACTAGAGCTGCCCACTTCTCTTCAGGCCAATTATGCTCCCTACATTTCTTCTCAAAACGATTAAAAAATTCTGTGACTTCAGTTTCACTAAATACCGGCACCAATTTGACTAATTGGGCCAAGGACTGTTCTCTTACTTGGCCCTCACGGCCCATCCAAGTCCCTGTCGACTCTGCACGAGACTTATCTAAATCTAATTTAGCACAATATTTCTCCGAGTCGTACTTAAGCTCAGCCTCATGCCTCCTAACCTCAATCTCATGCCTCCTCGTCTCATCCTCCTGCCTCCTGGTCTCATTTTCATGCCTCCTGGTCTCATCCTCCTGCTTCCTAGCCTCAATCTTAGCAAGCTCAAGTCTAAATACCATATCTGGAGACAGACAGGAAGAGGGAGCTGCCACTACTGAAGGAGGGGGGGCAAAAACTGGGGAACCACCATGTGCACCACCCGAGGGCACTCCAATCTGCCAATTCTCATCCCTCTGTGGGAGAGTGCTAACCTCCGGTAACTGAGTGGACGGCACTGTGGGAGTCGAGTGAGAGGGGATCTGGGGAGGAACCCCCCCAAACGCCCTCTCCTCCGAAACCCCATGTCGCCCACGCAACACCCAGGAAATCAGCTCCCCCTTGGACATCCCTACTACATTGGAAATTCCCAAAACCTTGGCTATCAGGTGCAAGCCACAAACATCCACCCCAGTCAGCCTCTCCTCCGTCACGTGGTACCGCTTACTCACAAAAACTCTAGCATCCTCCTCACTGGTTACTAACGGCACACCTTCAAATGGCATCTCTCGCTCATCGTCAGTGCTAATGCACGACATACTGAAGTCCACAAAAAAATTCTCGAGACAAAAGTGTTTAACTTCCTATGCAAGCACTAATTACTAAATTAACTGGAGTCTCTTAAATGCTTTACTAATTGCCATACAAAAACAAATATTCTTCAATATGCACGCTAAAATACAAACAAACAAATGTTGTACAACTCTGCAAAAATTTATACTGTTCACAAAATCCTAAGCAAGGTCGCCATTTGTTACGACCTGGCACTCGGGTACACAAGGGCTCTCAATCAGGACTCTAATACGGCTCGCTGCCACAACGGAAACACACGATCCCAACCCCTGAGTACTGCCAGCCGAACAAAAACACCAATACCCTCCAGAGTTCAATCTGCTATAACGGGGTATACAAGAACTCGGTACTAGTGTTCAACAACAGACTAATAAAGAGACAGGAATTCTCTAGTCTGGTCAACAATCAAACAAAGAAGTAAGAAACAACAACACCAAAGAATAGTGTTGGCCGAAGCCGAAGTAATCCACCCTTGACTAAGAACTTAAGAAGTCCTCCACCCTCTACTTCGGATCGGCACTATTACGTTACGTTAATTAATAGTCCTTAAGCATCGAGCAAGGAATCTTCTGAAAAAAGTTAGATGCTTCTCGGATGCTCGTAAGAAGTACGTATCGGATTTTGAACAGTAATTCAATAAGAAAAACACTGGCAATTAAATACTATTACAGGTTTAAATTGGCATAAGAATAATTAAAAGAATATGCAATAGTAAATGGCAAACATTAAAAAGAAGTACTCCGCAAATGCAACGGCAATAGCCTACTCGGATTGTGCTCGTGGGCCACTAATCACTAAAGTAGCCAAGCTTGCAACACATGAAATCAATAGTGCATAAACAATATCATACATAAGGAAAGCTTCAATACTATTCTGTATCTACTAATCGAGTAAAGTCTAGCTGGGGTACTGTGGGCAAAAGGTAGCAGTGACTGAGCAAAAACGGCTCGTAGCCTAGCGAAGTCCTCACAACTGTTTAAAGTATTACGTTAACACTAACAAGTGCACTTTGAGAAATCCAGATCCCTTGTATCTGGTTTTCTCCCGGCTCCTTGACAAAGTAAAAACAAGCTGTTAATAAAATACAGGGTGGTTAGGCTCTTGCCCTCACGCACTGTAAATTATTAACTCAACACAGTCAGCCGCGAAGACAACCTAGGCTTCACTGAACCGAAACGAGTATGCAGGTTTATCGCTTAACCACTGCATCAAACAACAACTCGTAACACAGAAAAGCCTTACCCCAGTCTAGCATTACCTAGACTAGCAGAAACCAGGAATAATAATAATAACACACAGGGAAATGCATAGACAAGTGCAACAAACATAAATCAATCCTATTCTAAGTTAACCCTTCCAAAATAGGCTATCTAATAGGCATGTATCTCATGAGAACTCAAGCGATAATACGTTGGCTGACTAGCTCTGCACCAACGGGACCATGGAAGTTAAAAAGGGTAGGGAAAAGAGGAGATAAGAATGTAAGGTAGTAGAGAAAGTTCACATCAGTCAGAAGAATATATATAGTTAGCAAGGGAAATGAGAAGTCGCTCTGCCTAATGAGTTCTGATCAAAAAATGGCTAGACTTCCCTTTTTATACTCGGCCCTCTAGTGAGCCCAACGTGAACTACTAAGGACCGCCCACTGACAATCATTACGTAATTTCTCTCTCTCCTCTGGGATAGACAAAGGCTTTCCTAGCACTGAGGGGAGGGGGGAGGGGGGGGGGAGTGCTAGTGAGTTAGGCCCACCTCCCGCATGGCGCACCCACTGACCCCCAACTGTGGCTGCCGCTTCTCCCATCATTACAAATAAGTTTTACACACAATACTTATAACTAATGATATAAAATAGAACTCGTTGACTCAGATGAAAACAAAATACATATTCATATTACTTATAGTACAACGGCTCACATGAACTAAGTTAGGAAACTCTACATAGACTACAGCCAAAGTTCCTGCCCTGACGATCCTAGCGAGAGTGGGGCATGACTAGGCGTTCTGTACAGCATGCTCACACTGGACATGCGTCACAGTGGTCACAGGGTCCTCACAGGTGGTGTCCTCACAGGGGGTCATCCGGTCCTCACAGAGAGTCACCCAGTCCTCACATGTGGTCACCCGGCCCTCACAGGGAGTCACCCGGTCCTCACAGGGGGTCACCCGGTCCTCAGATGTGGTCACCCGGTCCTCAGATGTGGTCACCCGGTCCTCACAGGTGGTCACCCTATCCTCACAGGGGGTCACCCGGTCCTCACAGGGGGTCACCCGGTCCTCACAGGTGGTCACCCGGTCCTCACAGGTGGTCACCCGGTCCTCACAGGTGGTGTCCTCACAGGGGGTCACCCGGTCCTCATATGTGGTGTCCTCACAGGGGGTCACCCGGTTCTCACAGGGGGTCACCCGGTCCTCATATGTGGTGTCCTCACAGGGGGTCACCCGGTTCTCACAGGTGGTCACCTGGTCCTAACAGGTGTTGTCCTCACAGGTGGTCACCCGGTCCTCACAGGGGGTCACCCGGTCCTCACAGGTGGTCACCCGGTCCTCACAGGGGGCCACCCGGTCCTAACAGGGGGTCACCCGGTCCTCACAGGTGGTCACCCGGTCCTCACAGGTGGTCACCCGGTCCACACAGGTGGTCACCCTGTCCTCACAGGTGGTCACCCGGTCATCACAGGGGGTCACCCAGTCCTCACAGGGGGTCACCCGTCCTCACAGATGGTCACCCTGTCCTCACAGGCGGTCACCCGGTCCTCACAGGGAGTCACCAGGTCCTCACAGGGGGTCACCCGGTCCTCACAGGGAGTCACCCGGTCCTCACAGGGGGTCACCCGGTCCTCACAGGGGGTCACCCGGTCCTGACAGGTGGTCACCCGGTCCTCACAGGTGGTGTCCTCCCAGGAGGTCACCTGGTCCTCACAGGGGGTTACCCGGTCCTCACAGGGGGTCACCCGGTCCTCAAAGGGGGTCACCCGGTCCTCTCAGATGGTCACCCGATCCTCACAGGGGGTCACCCAGTCCTCGCAGGTGGTCAACCGGTCCTCACAGGGAGTCACCCGGTTCTCACAGGGGGTCACCCGGTCCTCACAGGGGGCCACCCGGTCCTAACAGGGGGCCACCCGGTCCTAACAGGGGGTCACCCGGTCCTCACAGGTGACCACCCGGTCCTCACAGGTGGTCACCCGGTCCTCACAGTTGGTCACCCGGTCGTCACAGGGGGTCACCCCGTCCTCACAGATGGTCACCCGGTCCTCAAAGGGGGTCACCTGGTCCTCGCAGGTGGTCACCTGGTCCTCGCAGGGGGTCACCCGGTCCTGACAGGTGGTCACCCGGTCCTCACCGATGGTGTCCTCACATGAGGTCACCCGGTCCTCACAGGGGGTCACCCGGTCCTCACAGGGAGTCAACCGGTCCTCACAGGTGGTCACCCAGTCCTCACAGGGGGTCACCCGGTCCTCACAGGGAGTCACCCGGTCCTCACAGGTGGTCACCCGGTCCTCACAGGTGGTCACCCGGTCCTCACAGGGGGTCACCCGGTCCTCACAGATGGTCACCCGGTCCTCAGAGGGGGTCACCCGGTCCTCACAGGGGTCACCCGGTCCTCGCAGGTGGTTGCCCGGTCCTCATAAGGGGTCACCCGGTCCTCACAGGTGGTCACACGGTCCTCACAGGTGGTGTCCTCACAGGTGGTCACCCGGTCCTCACAGGGGCTCACCCGGTCCTCACAGGGATTCACCCTGTCCTCACAGGGGGTCACCCGGTCCTCACAGGTGGTCACCCGGTCCTCACAGGTGGTGTCCTCACAGGTGGTCACCCGGTCCTCTCAGATGGTCACCCGGTCCTCACAGGGGGTCATCCGGACCTCGCAGGTGGTCACCCGGTCCTCATAGGGGGTCACCCGGTCCTCACAGGTGGTCCCACGGTCCTCACAGATGGTCACCCGGTCCGCACAGGGGGTCACCCAGTCCTCACAGGGGGTCACCCGGTCCTCACAGAGAGTCACCCGGTCCTCACATGTGGTCACCCGGTCCTCACAGGGAGTCACCCGGTCCTCACAGGTGGTCACCCGGTCCTCAGAGGTGGTCACCCGGTCCTCAGATGTGGTCATCCAGTCCTCACAGGTGGTGTCCTCACAGGTGGTCACCCGATCCTCACAGCGGGTCACCCGGTCCTCACAGTGGGTCACCCGGTCCTCACAGGTGGTCACCCGGTCCTCACAGGTAGTCACCCGGTCCTCACAGGTGGTGTCCTCACAGGGGGTCACACGGTCCTCATATGAGGTGTCCTCACAGGGGGTCACTGGGTCCTCACAGGTGGTGTCCTCACAGGTGGTCACCCGGTCCTCACTGGGGGTCACCCGGTCCTCACAGGTGGTCACCCGGTTCTCACAGGGGGCCACCCGGTCCCCACAGGGGGTCACCCGGTCCTCACAGGTGGTCACCCGGTCCTCACAGGTGTACAAAGGAGTACAAAGGAGTACAAAGGAAATCAAGCAACAACAGGTCTAGTGACCCTTCTAGGTTGCTTGTCCTCCAAAACACTGAGGATCAAGTGTCCAAACAGTGGTTTAGAGTGGGTAAGGGAACATTGGAAAGGGAACTACTGCCCTGCCACTAACGTGGCAGGACTAGGAAGTTAGTAGGGGACATATGGGTTAGTAACTGAGGGGAGGATAAAGTTATTCATTTACAAACGCAGTCAGTCGCGGGTTTGATGCGAGATATTTGTCTAGGCGGAATTTAAATGAATCAACGGTGCTGCAGTCTATAACGTCTCGGGGAAGCCCATTCCACAAGTTGACAACTCGATTGAAGAAGAAATTCTTAGATTCGTGCGAGTTAAAAGATTTACCAATAATTTTGCAACCGTTTCCCCGCGTGTAATTAGATTGGTCGATAGTGAAGTACTTACTACAGTTCATATTGTCGATGCCTTTGATGATTTTGAACACTTGAATTAAGTCGCCTCTTAATCTGCGCTGGGTTAAAGGAAATAGATTTAATTCTCTAAGACGCTCTTCGTATGGTTTGTTCTTTAGGCTAGGTATCAGTTTGGTAACTCTACGTTGAACTCGTTCTAGCTTGTTTATATCTTTTTGGTAATAAGGGCACCAGGATTGAACGCAGTATTCCAGAAGAGGGCGGACTAAGGAATTGTAAAGGGTTAGGATCACTTCTTTGGATTTATGCTCAAATGACCTGCCTATAAAGCCAATTATTTTGTTTGCCTTCTTAACAACTTCTGAACATTGTTGACTCGGTTTTAGGTTACTCGATATTGTTATTCCCAGATCAGTTTCTCTGTTTACATTCTTAAGCTGAGTGCCATTCATCGAATAGTTTGCTTTCTCATTTAGGTATCCGACATGTAGTACTTTACATTTATCCGCATTGAAACTCATTTGCCAAATTTGGGCCCAACATGACAATTTATCTAGATTGTGTTGCATATCGTCAACTTGTTCTTTTGAGAGTACGCTATTTGCAATTTTTGTATCGTCAGCAAATTTTGAGATTGTGCAGGTGAGACCCTCATCTATGTCGTTGATGTAAATTAGAAAGAGAATTGGTCCTAGTACCGATCCCTGGGGTACCCCGCTACTTACATTGGTCCATTTAGATGCCTTACCGTTTATGACTACCCTTTGCTTTCTGTTGCTGAGCCAATTTTCTATCCATTTCAACACACCGTCTTGTATTCCATGCGCTTTTAGTTTTAGAAGTAAACGTTTGTGGGGAACTTTGTCAAAGGCCTTTTGAAAATCAAGGTATATAATATCTACAGCTTTACTCTCATCGTAGAGGTTGAGGATATCGTGGAAGAAGTCTAAGAGGTTTGTTAAACAGGAACGTTTTTTACGAAAGCCGTGTTGAGTATCTTTAAGTATGTTATTTTCCTCTAAGTGATTTACGAGTCTGTCTCGTATGACCGTTTCTAGCATTTTACATACAACTGAGGTTAAGCTAATTGGACGATAGTTACTGGGTAGGGATTTGCTGCCTTTTTTGAATATCGGTGTTACGTTGGCTAGCTTCCACTGATCAGGCATAGTTCCAGACTGCAAGGATTTATTGAATAGTAATGTCAGTGGTTTGGAGAGCTCATTCTTAGCTTCCTTTAGAACTCTAGGCGAGATTGTATCAGGTCCTGGCGTTTTATTTACCTTGAGTTTATCTAAACAATTCAATACTTCTCTCTCTGTAACGGTGATATTGCTTAGAACATCTGAATTATCAATCTGAATCGGCGATGGTGTAGGGATATCACTGAGGTCTTCTGTTGTAAAAACTGATGCAAAGAAGGTATTGAGGGCATTACTCATTTGTACTTCGTCTTTGGTGTATTCTCCTTTTTCATCGACTAACGGTCCAACAGTTGAAGTAACTACTTTTTTCTTTCTGATATAACTATAGGTGGTCACATGGTCCTCACAGGTGGTCACCCGGTCATCACAGGGGGTCATCCGGTCCTCACAGGGGGTCACCCGGTCCTCACAGATGGTCATCCGGTCCTCACAGGGGGTCACCCGGTCCTCGCAGGTGGTCACCAGGTCCTCGCAGATGGTCATCCGGTCCTGACAGGTGGTCACCCGGTCCTCACAGGTGGTGTCCTCACAGGAGGTCACCCAGTCCTCACAGGGGGTCACCTGGTCATCACAGGGGGTGACCCGGTCCTCAAAGGGGGTCACCCGGTCCTCACAGATGGTCACCCGGTCCTCACACGGGGTCACCCAGTCCTCGCAGGTGGTCACCCGGTCCTCACAGGGAGTCACCCGGTCCTCACAGGTGGTCACCCGGTCCTCACAGGGAGTCACCCGGTCCTCACAGGGGGTCACCCGGTCCTCACAGGGGGTCACCCGGTCCTCACAGGTGGTCACCCGCTCCTCACAGGTGGTCACCCGGTCCTCACAGGGGGTCACCCGGTCCTCAATTGGGGTCACCCGGTCCTCGCAGGTGGTCGCCCGGTCCTCATAGGGGGTCGCCCGGTCCTCATAGGGGGTCACCCGGTCCTCACAGGTGGTCACACGGTCCTCACAGGTGGTGTCCTCACAGGTGGTCACCCGGTCCTCACATTGGACACTCGGTCCTCACAGGGGGTCACCCGGTCCTCGCAGGTGGTCGCCCGGTCCTCATAGGGGGTCACCCGGTCCTCACAGGTGGTCACACGGTCCTCACAGGTGGTCATCTCACAGGTGGTGTCTTCACAGGTGATCACCCGGTCCTCACAGGTGGTCAGGCGGTCCTCACAGGTGGTCACCCGGTCCTCACAGATGGTCACCCGGTCCTCACAGGGGGTCACCCGGATCTCGCAGGTGGTCACCCGGTCCTCATAGGGGGTCACCCGGTCCTCACAAGTGGTCACACGGTCCTCACAGATGGTCACCCGGTCCTCACAGGGAGTCACCCCGTCCTCACAGGGGGTCACCTGGTTCTCACAGAGAGTCACCAGGTCCTCACATGTGGTCACCTGGTCCTCACAGGGAGTCACCCTGTCCTCACAGGGGGTCACCCGGTCCTCAGAGGTGGTCACCTAGTCCTCAGATGTGGTCACCCAGTCCTCACAGGTGGTGTCCTCACAGGTGGTCACCCTATCCTCACAGGGGGTCACCCGGTCCTCATAGGGGGTCACCCGGTCCTCACAGGTGGTCACCCGGTCCTCACAGGATGTCACCCGGTCCTCACAGGTGGTGTCCTTACAGGGGGTCACCCGGTCCTCATATGTGGTGTCCTCACAGGGGGTCACCCGGTTCTCACAGGTGGTCACCCGGTTCCTCACAGGTGTTGTCCTCACAGGTGGTCACCCGGTCCTCACAGGGGGTCACCTGGTCCTCACAGGTGGTCACCTGGTCCTAACAGGGGGCCACCCGGTCCTAACAGGGGGCCACCCGGTCCTAACAGGGGGTCACCCGGTCCTCACAGGTGGCCACCCGGTCCTCACAGGTGGTCACCCGGTCCTCACAGTTGGTCACCTGGTCGTCACAGGGGGTCACCCCGTCCTCAGATGGGGTCACCCGTCCTCACAGATGGTCACCCGGTCCTCACAGGGGGTCACCTGGTCCTCGCAGGTGGTCACCCGGTCCTCACAGATAGTCACCCGGTCCTCAGAGGGGGTTACCCGGTCCTCACAGAGGTCACCCGGTCCTCGCAGGTGGTCGCCCGGTCCTCATAAGGGGTCACCCGGTCGTCACAGGTGGTCACACGGTCCTCACAGGGGGTGTCCTCACAGGTGGTCACCCGGTCCTCACAGGGGGTCACCCGGTCCTCACAGGGATTCACCCAGTCCTCAAAGGGGGTCACCCGGTCCTCACAGGTGGTCACCCGGTCCTCACAGGTGGTGTCCTCACAGGTGGTCACCCGGTCGTCACAAAGGGTCACCCCGTCCTCACAGGTGGTCACCCGGTCCTCACAGGGGTCACCCAGTCCTCACAGGGATTCACCCTGTCCTCACAGGGGGTCACCTGGTCCTCATAGGGGGTCACCCGGTCCTCACAGGGGGACACCCGGTCCTCACAGGTGGTCACGCGGTCCTCACAGGTGGTCTCCCAGTCCTCACAGGTGGTGTCCTCACAGGTGGTGTCCTCACAGGTGGTGTCCTCACAGGTGGTCACCCGATCCGCACAGGGGGTCACCCTGTCCTCACAGGGGGACACCCGGTCCTCCCAGGTGGTCACCCGGTCCTCACAGATGGTCACCCGGTCCTCACAGGTGGTTACCCGGTCCTCACAGGTGGTGTCCTCACAGAGGTTCACCCGGTCCTCACAGGTGGTGTCCTCACAGGGGGTCATCCGGTCCTCAAAGGTGGTCCCCTGGTCCTTACAGGTGGTGTCCTCACAGGTGGTCACCCGGTCCTCACAGGGGGTCACCCGGTCCTCACAGGTGGTCACCCGGTCCTCACAGAGGGCCACCAGGTCCTCACAGGGGGTCACCCGGTCCTCACAGGTGGTCACCCGATCCTCACAGGTGGTCACCCGGTCCCTACAGGTGGTCAACCGGTCCTCACAGGTGGTCACCCGGTCCTCACAGGGGACACCCGGTCCTCACAGGGGGTCACCCAGTCCTCACAGATGGCCACCCGGTCTTCACAGGGGGTCACCCGGTCCTCGCAGGTGGTCACCCGGTCCTCGCAGGGGGTCACCCGGTCCTCACAGGTGGTCACCCGGTCCTCACAGTAGGTCACCCGGTCCTCACAGGGGGTCACCCGGTCCTCACAGGGGGTCACCCGGTCCTCACAGGTGGTCACATGGTCCTCAAAGGGGGCCACCCGGTCCTCACAGGGGGTCACCCGGTCCTCACAGGTGGTCACCTGGTCCTCACAGGTGGTCACCCGGTCCTCACAGGTGGTTACCCGGTCATCACAGGGGGTCATCCGGTCCTCACAGGGGGTCACCCGGTCCTCACAGATGGTGACCCAGTCCTCACAGGGGGTCACCCGGTCCTCACAGGGATTCACCCGGTCCTCACAGGGAGTCACCCGGTCCTCACAGGTGGTCACCCGGTGCTCACAGGTGGTGTCCTCACAGGTGGTCACCCGGTCCACACAGGGGGTCATTCGGTCCTCACAGGTGGTCACCCGGTCCTCACAGGTGGTCACCCGGTCCTCACAGGGGGTCACCCGGTCCTCACCGGTGGTCACCCGGTCCTCACAGGGGGTCACCCGGTCCTCACAGGGGGTCACCCGGTCCTCACACCCGGTCCTCACAGGTGGTCACCCGGTCCTCACAGGGGGTCACCCGGTCCTCACAGGTGGTCACCCGGTCCTCACAGGGGGTCACCCGGTCCTCACAGATGGTCACCCGGTCCTCGCAGGTGGTCACCCGGTCCTCACAGGTGGTGTCTTCACAGGTGGTCACCCGGTTCTGACAGGGGGTCACCCGGTCCTCACAGGCGGTCCTCACAGGTGTTCACCAGGTCCTCACAGGGGGTCACCCGGTCCTCACAGATGGTCACCCGGTCCTCACAGGGGGTCACCAGGATCTCGCAGGTGGTCACCCGGTCCTCATAGGGGGTCACCCCGTCCTCACAAGTGGTCACATGGTCCTTACAGATGGTCACCCGGTCCTCACAGGGAGTCACCCAGTCCTCACAGGGGGTCACCTGGTCCTCACAGAGAGTCACCCAGTCCTCTCATGTGGTCACCCGGCCCTCACAGGGAGTCACCCGGTCCTCACAGGGGGTCACCCGGTCCTCAGATGTGGTCACCCGGTCCTCAAATGTGGTCACCCGGTCCTCACAGATGGTGTCCTCACAGGTGGTCACCCTATCCTAACAGGGGGTCACCCGGTCCTCACAGGTGGGCACCCGGTCCTCACAGGTGGTGTCCTCACAGGGGGTCACCCGGTCCTCATATGTGGTGTCCTCACAGGGGGTCACCCGGTTCTCACAGGTGGTCACCTGGTCCTAACAGGTGTTGTCCTCACAGGTGGTCACCCGGTCCTCACAGGGGGTCACCCGGTCCTCACAGGTGGTCACCCGGTCCTCACAAGGGGCCACCCGGTCCTAACAGGGGGTCACCCGGTCCTCACAGGTGGTCACCCGGTCCTCACAGGTGGTCACCCGGTCCTCACAGGTGGTCACCCTGTCCTCACAGGTGGTCACCCCGTCGTCACAGGGGGTCACCCAGTCCACGCAGAGGGGTCACCCGGTCCTCACAGGTGGTGTCCTCCCAGGAGGTCACCTGGTCCTCACAGGGGGTTACCTGGTCCTCACAGGGGGTCACCCGGTCCTCAAAGGGGGTCACCCGGTCCTCTCAGATGGTCACCCGATCCTCACAGGGGGTCACCCAGTCCTCGCAGGTGGTCAACCGGTCCTCACAGGGAGTCACCCGGTCCTCACAGGGGGTCACCCGGTCCTCACAGGGAGTCACCCGGTTCTCACAGGGGGTCACCCGGTCCTCACAGGGGGTCACCCGGTCCTCACAGGGAGTCAACCGGTCCTCACAGGTGGTCACCCGGTCCTCACAGGGGGTCACCCGGTCCTCACAGGGAGTCACCCGGTCCTCACAGGTGGTCACCCGGTCCTCACAGGTGGTCACCCGGTCCCCACAGGGGGTCACCCGGTCCTCACAGATAGTCACCCGGTCCTCACAGGGGGTCACCCGGTCCTCACAGGGGGTCACATGGCCCTCGCAGGTGGTCGCCCTTTCCTCATAAGGGGTCACCCGCTCCTCACAGGTGGTCACAGGGTCCTCACAGGTGGTGTCCTCACAGGTGGTCACCCGGTCCTCACAGGGGGGTCACTCGGTCCTCACAGGGGGTCACTCGGTCCTCACAGGGATTCAGCCAGTCCTCACAGGGGTCACCCGGTCCTCACAGGTGGTCACCCGGTCCTCACAGGTGGTCACCCGGTCCTCACAGGGGGTCACCCAGTCCTCACAGGTGGTCACCCGGTCCTCACAGGGGGTCACCCAGTCCTCACAGGGATTCATGCTGTCCTCACAGGGGGTCACCCGGTCCTCACAGGTGGTCACCCGGTCCTCACAGGTGGTCACCCTGTCCTCACAGGTGGTCACCCCGTCGTCACAGGGGGTCACCCAGTCCTCGCAGGGGGTCACCCGGTCCTGACAGGTGGTCACCCGGTCCTCACAGGTGGTGTCCTCCCAGGAGGTCACCTGGTCCTCACAGGGGGTTACCTGGTCCTCACAGGGGGTCACCCGGTCCTCAAAGGGGGTCACCCGGTCCTCTCAGATGGTCACCCGATCCTCACAGGGGGTCACCCAGTCCTCGCAGGTGGTCAACCGGTCCTCACAGGGAGTCACCCGGTCCTCACAGGGGGTCACCCGGTCCTCACAGGGAGTCACCCGGTTCTCACAGGGGGTCACCCGGTCCTCACAGGGGGTCACCCGGTCCTCACAGGGAGTCACCCGGTCCTCACAGGTGGTCACCCGGTCCTCACAGGGGGTCACCCGGTCCTCACAGGGAGTCACCCGGTCCTCACAGATGGTCACCCGGTCCTCACAGGTGGTCACCCGGTCCCCACAGGGGGTCACCCGGTCCTCACAGATAGTCACCCGGTCCTCGCAGGTGGTCACCCGGTCCTCGCAGGGGGTCACCCGGTCCTGACAGGTGGTCACCCGGTCCTCATAGGTGGTGTCCTCACAGGAGGTCACCCGGTACTCACAGAGGGCCACCCGGTCCTCACAGGGGGTCACCCGGTCCTCACAGGTGGTCACCTGATCCTCACAGGTGGTCACCCGGTCCTCACAGGTGGTCACCCGGTCCTCACAGGTGGTCACCCGGTCCTCACAGGGGACACCCGGTCCTCACATTGGGTCACCCGGTCCTCACAGATGGTCACCCGGTCCTCACAGGGGGTCACCCGGTCCTCGCAGGTGGTCACCCGGTCCTCGCACGGGGTCACCCGGTCCTGACAGGTGGTCACCCGGTCCTCACAGGTGGTGTCCTCACAGGGGGTCACCCGGTCCTCGCAGGTGGTCACCCGGTCCTCGCAGGGGGTCACCCGGTCCTCACAGATGGTCACCCGGTCCTCACAGGGGGTCACCCAGTTCTCGCAGGTGGTCACGCGGTCCTCACAGGGAGTCACCAGGTCATCACAGGGGGTCACCCGGTCCTCACAGGGAGTCACCCGGTCCTCACAGGGGGTCACCCGGTCCTCACAGGGGGTCACCCGGTCCTCACAGGGGGTCACCCGGTCCTCACAGGGGGTCACCCGGTCCACGCAGGTGGTCGCCCGGTCCTCATAGGGGGTCACCCGGTCCTCACAGGTGGTCACACGGTCCTCACAGGTGGTCACCCGGTCCTCACAGGGGGTCACTGGGTCCTCACAGGGGGTCACCCGGTCCTCACAGGGATTCACCCGGTCCTCACAGGGAGTCACCCGGTCCTCACAGGTGGTCACCCGGTGCTCACAGGTGGTGTCCTCACAGGTGGTCACCCGGTCCACACAGGGGGTCATCCGGTCCTCACAGGTGGTCACCCGGTCCTCACAGGTGGTCACCTGGTCCTCACAAGGGGTCACCCGGTCCTCACAGGGATTCACCCGGTCCTCAAAGGGAGTCACCCCGTCCTCACAGGTGGTCACCCGGTCCTCACAGGTCGTGTCCTCACAGGTGGTCACCCGGTCCTCACAGGGGGTCACCCGGTCCTCACAGGTGGTCACCCGGTCCTCACAGGGGGTCACCCGGTCCTCACAGATCGTCACCCGGTCCTCGCAGGTGGTCACCCGGTCCTCACAGGTGGTGTCTTCACAGGTGGTCACCCGGTTCTTACAGGGGGTCACCTGGTCCTCACAGGTGGTCAGGCGGTCCTCACAGGTGGTCACCAGGTCCTCACAGGTGGTCACCCGGTCCTCACAGGGGGTCACCCGGTCCTCACAGGTGGTCACCAGGTGCTCACAGGTGGTGTCCTCACAGGTGGTCACCCGGTCCTCACAGGTGGTGTCCTCACAGGGGGTCACCCGGTCCTCATATGTGGTGTCCTCACAGGGGGTCACCCGGTTCTCACAGGGGGTCACCCGGTCCTCATATGTGGTGTCCTCACAGGGGGTCACCCGGTTCTCACAGGTGGTCACCTGGTCCTAACAGGTGTTGTCCTCACAGGTGGTCACCCGGTCCTCACAGGGGGTCACCCGGTCCTCACAGGTGGTCACCCGGTCCTCACAGGGGGCCACCCGGTCCTAACAGGGGGTCACCCGGTCCTCACAGGTGGTCACCCGGTCCTCACAGGTGGTCACCCGGTCCACACAGGTGGTCACCCTGTCCTCACAGGTGGTCACCCGGTCATCACAGGGGGTCACCCAGTCCTCACAGGGGGTCACCCGTCCTCACAGATGGTCACCCAGTCCTCACAGGCGGTCACCCGGTCCTCACAGGGAGTCACCAGGTCCTCACAGGGGGTCACCCGGTCCTCACAGGGAGTCACCCGGTCCTCACAGGGGGTCACCCGGTCCTCACAGGGGGTCACCCGGTCCTGACAGGTGGTCACCCGGTCCTCACAGGTGGTCACCCGGTCCACGCAGGTCACCTCACAGGGGGTCACCCGGTCCTCACACAGGGGGTCCCCCGGTCCTCACAGGTGGTCGCCCGGTCCTCATAGGGGGTCACCCGGTCCTCACAGGTGGTCACACGTTCCTCACAGGTGGTCACCCGGTCCTCACAGGGGGTCACCCGGTCCTCACAGGGAGTCTCCCGGTCCTCACAGGGAGCCACCCGGTCCTCACAGGTGATCACCCGGTCCTCACAGGTGGTCACCCGGTCCTCACAGGTGGTCACCCGGTCCTCACAGGTGGTCACCCGGTCCTCACAGGGGGTCACTCGGTCCTCACAGGGATTCACCTGGTCGTCACAGGGGGTCACCCGGTCCTCACAGGTGGTCACCCGGTCCTCACAGGGGGTCATCCGGTCCTCACAGGTGGTCACCCGGTCCTCACAGGTGGTCACCCGGTCCTCACAGGGGGTCACCCGGTCCTCACAGGTGGTCACCCGGTCCTCACAGGTGGTCACCCGGTCCTCACAGGGGGTCACCCGGTCCTCACAGGGGGTCACCCGGTCCTCACAGGTGGTCACCCGGTCCTCACAGGTGGTCACACGGTCCTCACAAGGTGATCACCCGTCCTCACAGGTGGTCACCCGGTCCTCACAGGGGTCACCCGGTCCTCACAGGTGGTCACCCGGTCCTCACAGGTGGTCACCCGGTCCTCACAGGTGGTCACCCGGTCCTCACAGGGGGTCACCCGGTCCTCACAGGTGGTCACCCGGTCCTCACAGGTGGTCACCCGGTCCACACAGATGGTCACCCGTCCTCACAGGTGGTCACCCGGTCCTCACAGGTGGTCACCCGTCCTCACAGGGGGTCACCCGGTCCTCACAGGGGGTCCACCGGCCTCACAGTGGTTCCTCACAGGTGGTCACCCAGTCCTCACAGGGGTCACCCAGTCCTCACAGGTGGTCACCCGGTCCTCAAAGGTGGTCACCCGGTCCTCACAGGGGGTCACCCGGTCCTCACCGGTGGTCACCCGGTCCTCACAGGGGGTCACCCGGTCCTCACATGGGGTCACCCGGTCCTCACAGGTGGTCACCCAGTCCTCACAGGTGGTCACCCGGTCCTCAAAGGTGGTCACCCGGTCCTCACAGGGGGTCACCCGGTCCTCACAGGGGGTCACCCGGTCCTCACAGATGGTCACCCGGTCCTCACAGGGTGTCACCCGGTCCTCGCAGGTGGTCACCCGGTCCTCACAGGTGGTCACACGGTCCACACAGGTGGTCACCCGGTCCTCACAGGTGGTCACACGGTCCACACAGGTGGTCACCCGGTCCTCACAGGGGGTCACCCGGTCCTCACAGGTGGTCACCCGGTCCTAACAGGGGGTCACCCGGTCCTCACAGGTGGTCACACGGTCCTCACAGGTGGTGTCCTCACAGGGGGTCACCCGGTCCTCACAGGGAGTCAACCGGTCCTCACAGGTGGTCACCCGGTCCTCACAGGGGTCACCGGTCCTCACAGGGAGTCACCCGGTCCTCACAGGTGGTCACCCGGTCCTCACAGGTGGTCACCCGGTCCTCACAGGGGGTCACCCGGTCCTCACAGGTGGTCACCCGGTCCTCACAGATGGTCACCCGATCCTCACAGGGGGTCACCCAGTCCTCGCAGGTGGTCACCCGGTCCTCACAGGGAGTCACCCGGTCCTCACAGGGGGTCACCCGGTCCTCACAGGGGGTCACCGGTCCTCACAGGGGTCACCCGGTCCTCACAGGTGGTCACCCGGTCCTCACAGGGGTCACCCGGTCCTCACAGGTGGTCACCCAGTCCACACAGGGGGTCATCCGGTCCTCACAGGTGGTCACCCGGTCCTCACAGGGGGTCACCCAGTCCTCACAGGTGGTCACCCGGTCCTCACAGGTGGTCACCCGGTCCTCACAGGGGGTCACCCGGTCCTCACAGATGGTCACCCGGTCCTCACAAGGGGTCACCCGGATCTCACATGTGGTCACCCGGTCCTCACAGGGGGTCACCCGGTCCTCACAGATGGTCACCCGGTCCTCACAGGGTGTCACCCGGTCCTCGCAGGTGGTCACCCGGTCCTCACAGGGGGTCATCCGGTCCTCACAGGTGGTCACCCGGTCCTCACAGGTGGTCACCCGGTCCTCACAGGGGGTCACTCGGTCCTCACAGGGATTCACCCGGTCCTCACAGGGGATTCACCGGTCCTCCTCACAGGGGGTCACCCGGTCCTCACAGGTGGTCACCCGGTCCTCACAGGTGGTGTCCTCACAGGTGGTCACCCGGTCCTCACAGGGGGTCACCCGGTCCTCACAGGTGGTCACCCGGTCCTCACAGGTGGTCACCTGGTCCTCACAGATGGTCACCCGGTCCTCACAGGGGGTCATCCGGTCCTCGCAGGTGGTCACCCGGTCCTCACAGGTGGTCACACGGTCCTCACAGGTCACCCGGTCCTCACAGGTGGTCACCCGGTCCTCACAGGGGGTCACCGGTCCTCACAGGTGGTCACCCGGTCCTCACAGGGGGTCACCCGGTCCTCACAGGGAGTCACCCGGTCCTCACAGGGGGTCACCCGGTCCTCACAGGGGGTCACCCGGTCCTCACAGGTGGTCACCGTCCTCACAGGTGGTCACCCGGTCCTCACAGGGGGTCACCCGGTCCTCACAGGTGGTCACCCGGTCCTCACAGGTGGTCACCCGGTCCTCACAGGTGGTCACCCGGTCCTCACAGGGGGTCATCCGGTCCTCACAGGTGGTCACCCGGTCCTCACAGGGGTCACCCAGTCCTCACAGGTGGTCACCCGGTCCTCACAGGTGGTCACCCGGTCCTCACAGGGGGTCACCCGGTCCTCACAGGTGGTGTCCTCACAGGTGGTCACCCGGTCCTCAAAGGGGGTCACCCGGTCCTCACAGGTGTGCTGTCCTCACAGGGGGTCACCCGGTCCTCACAGGTGGTCACCCGGTCCTCACAGGTGGTGTCCTCACAGGTGGTCACCCGGTCCTCACAGGGGGTCACCCGGTCCTCACAGGTGGTCACCCGGTCCTCACAGGTGGTCACACGGTCCTCACAAGGGGGTCACCCGGTCCTCACAGGTGGTCACCTGGTCCTCGCAGGTGGTCGCCCGGTCCTCATAGGGGGTCACCCGGTCCTCACAGGGGGTCACCCGGTCCTCACAGGGAGTCACCCGGTCCTCACAGGGGGTCACCCGGTCCTCACAGGGGGTCACTCGGTCCTCACAGGGAGTCACCCGGTCCTCACAGGTGGTCACCGGTCCTCACAGGGGGTCACCCGGTCCTCACAGGTGGTCACCCGGTCCTCACAGGTGGTCACCTAGTCCTCACAGGGGGTTACTTGGTCCTCACAGGGAGTCACCCTGTCCTCGCAGGTGGTCGCCCGGTCCTCATAGGGGGTCACCCGGTCCTCACAGGGGGTCACCCGGTCCTCACAGGTGGTCACCCAGTCCTCACAGGTGGTCACCGGGGCCTCACAGGTCCTCACAGGGGTCACCCGGTCCTCACAGGGGGTGACCCGGTGCTGACAGGGGGACACCCGGTCCTCACAGGTGGTCACCCGGTCCACACAGATGGTCACCCGGTCCTCACATGGGGTCACCCGGTCCTCGCAGGTGGTCACCCGGTCCTCACAGGTGGTCACACGGTCCACACAGGTGGTCACCCGATCCTCACAGGTGGTCACCCGGTCCTCACAGGGGGTCACCCGGTCCTCACAGGTGGTCACCCGGTCCTCACAGGGGGTCACCCGGTCCTCACAGGGGGTCACCCGGTCCTCACAGGTGGTCACCCGGTCCTCACAGCGGGTCACCTGGTCCTCACAGATGGTCACCCGGTCCTCACAGGTGGTCACCCGGTCCTCACAGGTGGTCACCCGGTCCTCACAGGGGGTGTCCTCACAGGTGGTCACCCGGTCCTCACAGGGGGTCACCCGGTCCTCACAGGGTCACCCGGTCCTCGCAGGGGGTGACCCTGTCCTCACAGGGGTCACCCGGTCCTCACAGGTGGTCACCGGTCCTCACAGGTGGTCACCCGGTCCTCACAGGGGGTCACCCGGTCCTCACAGGGTCACCCGGTCCTCGCAGGGGGTGACCCTGTCCTCACAGGGGTCACCGGTCCTCACAGGTGGTCACCCGGTCCTCACAGGGGGTCACCCGGTCCTCACAGGTGGTCACCCGGTGCTCACAGGTGGTGTCCTCACAGGTGGTCACCCAGTCCACACAGGGGGTCACCCGGTCCTCTCAGATGGTCACCCGATCCTCACAGGGGGTCACCCGGTCCTCACAGGGGTCACCCGGTCCTCACAGGTGGTCACGTCCTCACAGGTGGTCACCCGGTCCTCACAGGGGGTCACCCGGTCCTCACAGGTGGTCACCCGGTCCTCACAGGGGGTCACCCGGTCCTCACAGGGGGTCACCCGGTCCTCACAGGGGGTCACCCGGTCCTCAGATGTGGTCACCCGGTCCTCACAGGTGGTCACCCGGTCCACGCAGGTGGTCGCCCGGTCCTCACATGGGACACCCGGTCCACACAGGGGGTCACCCGTCCTCACAGGTGGTCACCGGTCCTCACAGGGGGTCACCCGGTCCTCACAGGGGTCACCCGGTCCTCACAGGTGGTCACCGTCCTCACAGGGTCACCCGGTCCTCACAGGGGGTCACCCGGTCCTCACAGGGAGTCACCCGGTCCTCACAGGTGGTCACCCGGTCCTCACAGGTGGTCACCCGGTCCTCACAGGGGTCACCCGGTCCTCACAGGTGGTCACCCGGTCCTCACAGGTGGTCACCCGGTCCTCACAGGTGGTCACCCGGTCCTCACAGGGGGTCACTCGGTCCTCACAGGTGGTCACCCGGTGCTCACAGGGGTCACCCGGTCCTCACAGGTGGTCACCCGGTCCTCACAGGGGGTCACCCGGTCCTCACAGGGAGTCACCCGGTCCTCACAGGTGGTCACCCGGTCCTCACAGGGGGTCACCCGGTCCTCACAGGTGGTCACCCGGTCCTCACAGGGGGTCACCCGGTCCTCACAGGGGGTCACCCGGTCCTCACAGGTGGTCACCCGGTCCTCACAGGGGGTCACCCGGTCCTCACAGATCGTCACCCGTCCTCACAGGGGGTCACGGTCCTCACAGGGGGTCACCCGGTCCTCACAGGTGGTCACCCGTCCTCACAGGTGGTCACCGGTCCTCACAGGGGGTCACCCGGTCCTCACAGGGGGTCACCCGGTCCTCACAGGGGTCACCGGCCCTCACAGGGGGTCACCCGGTCCTCACAGGTGGTCACCCGGTCCTCACAGGGGGTCACCCGGTCCTCACAGGTGGTCACCCGGTCCTCACAGGTGGTCACCCGGTCCTCACAGGTGGTCACCCGGTCCTCACAGGGGGTCACCCGGTCCTCACAGGGGGTCACCCGGTCCTCACAGGGAGTCACCCGGTCCTCACAGGGGGTCACCCGGTCCTCACAGGGAGTCACCCGGTCCTCACAGGGGGTCATCCGGTCCTCACAGGTAGTCACCCGTCCTCACAGGGGGTCACCCGGTCCTCACAGGTGGTCACCCGGTCCTCACAGGGGGTCACCCGGTCCTCACAGGGGGTCACCCGGTCCTCACAGGGGGTCACCCGGTCCTCACAGGTGGTCACCCAGTCCTCACAGGTGGTCACCCGGTCCACACAGGGGGTCACCCGCACCTCACAGAAGGTCACCCGTCCTCACAGGGGTCACCCGGTCCTCACAGGGGGTCACCCGGTCCTCACAGGGGGTCACCCGGTCCTCACAGGGGTCACCCGGTCCTCGCAGGTGGTCACCCGGTCCTCACAGGTGGTCACACGGTCCACACAGGTGGTCACCCGATCCTCACAGGTAGTGTCTTCACAGGTGGTCACCCGGTTCTGACAGGGGGTCACCCGGTCCTCACAGGGGGTCACCCGGTCCTCAAAGGGGGTCACCCGGTCCTCACAGGGGGTCACCCGGTCCTCACAGACCGGTCCTCACAGGTGGTCACACGTTCCTTACAGGTGGTCACCCGGTCCTCACAGGGGGTCACTCGGTCCTCACAGGTCCTCACAGGGGTCACCGGTCCTCACAGGTGGTCACCCAGTCCTCACAGGGGGTCACCCGGTCCTCACAGGTGATCACCCGGTCCTCACAGGTGGTCACCCGGTCCTCACAGGGGGTCATCCGGTCCTCACAGGTGGTCACCCGGTCCTCACAGGTGGTCACCCGGTCCTCACAGGTGGTCAACCGGTCCTCACAGGGAGTCACCCGGTCCTCACAGGGATTCACCCGGTCCTCACAGGGGGTCACCCGGTCCTCACAGGTGGTCACCCGGTCCTCACAGGTGGTGTCCTCACAGGTGGTCACCCGGTCCTCACAGGGGGTCACCCGGTCCTCACAGGTGGTCACCCGGTCCTCACAGGGGGTCACCCGGTCCTCACAGGTGGTCACCCGGTCCTCACAGGTGGTCACCCGGCCCTCACAGGTGGTCACCCGGTCCTCACAGGTGGTCACCCGGTCCTCACAGGTGGTCACCCGGTCCTCACAGGTGGTCACCCGGTCCTCACAGGGGGTCACCCGGTCCTCACAGGGGGTCACCCGGTCCTCACAGGTGGTCACCCGGTCCTCACAGGTGGTCCTCACAGGTGGTCACCCGTTCCTCACAGGTGATCACCCGGTCCTCACAGGGGGTCACTCGGTCCTCACAGGGGGTCACCCGGTCCTCACAGGTGGTGTCCACACAGGGGGTCACCCAGTCCTCACAGGGGGTCACCCGGTCCTCACAGGGAGTCTACCGGTCCTCACAGGTGGTCACCCGGTCCTCACAGGGGGTCACCCAGTCCTCACAGGTGGTCACCCGGTCCTCAAAGGTGGTCACCCGGTCCTCACAGGGGGTCACCCGGTCCTCACCGGTGGTCACCCGGTCCTCACAGGTGGTCACCCGGTCCTCACAGGTGGTCACACGGTCCACACAGGTGGTCACCCGGTCCTCACAGGGGGTCACCCTGTCCTCACAGGGGGTCACCCGGTCCTCACCGGTGGTCACCCGGTCCTCACAGGGGGTCACCCGGTCCTCACAGGGGGTCACCCGGTCCTCACAGGTGGTCACCCGGTCCTCACAGGTGGTCACCCGGTGCTCACAGGTGGTGTCCTCACAGGGGTCACCCGGTCCTCACAGGGGTCACCCGGTCCTCACAGGTGGTCACCCCTTCCACACAGGGGGTCATCCGGTCCTCACAGGTGGTCACCCGGTCCTCACAGGGGGTCACCCAGTCCTCACAGGTGGTCACCTGGTCCTCACAGGGGGTCACCCTGTCCTCACAGGGGGTCACCCGGTCCTCACAGATGGTCACCCGGTCCTCACAGGGTGTCACCCGGTCCTCGCAGGTGGTCACCCGGTCCTCACAGGTGGTCACACGGTCCAGACAGGTGGTCACCCGGTCCTCACAGGGTCACCCGGTCCTCACAGGGGGTCACCCGGTCCTCACAGTGGTCACCGGTCCTCACAGGTGGTCACCCGGTCCTCACAGGGGGTCACCCGGTCCTCACCGGTGGTCACCCGGTCCTCACAGGGGGTCACCCGGTCCTCACAGATGGTCACCCGGTCCTCACAGGTGGTCACCGGTCCTCACAGGGGTCACCCGGTCCTCACAGGGGGTTACGCGGTCATCACAGGGGGTCATCCGGTCCTCACAGGGGGTCACCCGGTCCTCACAGGGGGTCACCCGGTCCTCACAGGTGGTCACCCGGTCCTCACAGGTGGTCACCCGGTCCTCACAGGTGGTTACCCGGTCATCACAGGTGGTCTCCCGGTCCTCACAGGTGGTGTCCTCACAGGAGGTAACCCGGTCCTCACAGGGGGTCACCCGGTCCTCGCAGGTGGTCACCCGGTCCTCGCAGGGGGTCACCCGGTCCTCACAGGTGGTCACCCGGTCCTCACAGGTGGTGTCCTCACAGGTGGTCACCCGGTCCTCACAGGGGGTCACCCGGTCCTCACAGGGGGTCACCCGGTCCTCACAGGGGGTCACCCGGTCCTCACAGGTGGTCACCCGGTCCTCACAGGTGGTGTCCTCACAGGTGGTCACCCGGTCCTCACAGGTGGTCACCCGGTCCTCACAGGTGGTCACCCGGTCCTCACAGGGGGTCACTCGGTCCTCACAGGGATTCACCTGGTCGTCACAGGGGGTCACCCGGTCCTCACAGGTGGTCACCCGGTCCTCACAGGTGGTGTCCTCACAGGTGGTCCTCACAGGTGGTCACACGTTCCTCACAGGTGGTCACCCGGTCCTCACAGGGGGTCACTCGGTCCTCACAGGGGGTCACCCGGTCCTCACAGGGGGTCACCCGGTCCTCACAGGTGGTCACCCGGTCCTCACAGGTGGTCACCCGGTCCACACAGATGGTCACCCGGTCCTCACAGGGGGTCACCCGGTCCTCGCAGGTGGTCACCCGGTCCTCACAGGTGGTCACACGGTCCACACAGGGGGTCACCCGGTCCTCACAGGGGGTCACCCGGTCCTCAAAGGGGGTCACCCGGTCCTCTCAGATGGTCATCCGATCCTCACAGGGGGTCACCCAGTCCTCACAGGGGTAGTCCTCACAGGTGGTCACCGGTCCTCACAAGGGGTCACTCGGTCCTCACAGGGGGTCACCCGGTCCTCACAGGTGGTCACCCGGTCCTCACAGGGGGTCACCCGGTCCTCACAGGGGGTCACCCGGTCCTCACAGGGAGTCACCCGGTCCTCACAGGGGGTCACCCGGTCCTCGCAGGTGGTTGCCCGGTCCTCAAAATGGGGTCACCCGGTCCTCACAGGTGGTCACAGGGTCCTCACAGGTGGTGTCCTCACAGGTGGTCACCCGGTCCTCACAGGGGGTCACCCAGTCCTCACAGGGATTCACCCTGTCCTCACAGGGGGTCACCCGGTCCTCACAGGTGGTCACCCGGTCCTCACAGGTGGTGTCCTCACAGGTAGTCACCCGTCCTCACAGGGGGTCACCCGGTCCTCACAGGGGTCACCCGGTCCTCACAGGGGTCACCCTGTCCTCACAGGGGGTCACCCGTCCTCACAGGGGGTCACCCGGTCCTCCAGGGGTCACCCCGTCCTCACACAGGTGGTCACCCGGTCCTCACAGGTGGTCACCCGGTCCTCACAGGGGGTCACCCGGTCCTCACAGGTGTCACCCGGTCCTCACAGGGGTCACACCGGTCTCACAGGGGGTCACCCGGTCCTCACAGGGGTCCCCCGGTCCTAACAGGTGGTCACCCGGTCCAAGGTGGTCACCGGTCCTCACAGGGGGTCACCCGGTCCTCACAGGGGGCACCCGGTCCTAAGGGCCCTCACAGGTGGTCACCCGGACACAGGGGTCAGTCCCATCATCCTCACAGGGGGTCACCGGTCCTCACAGGTGTCACCGGTCCTCACAGGTGGTCACCCGGTCCTCACAGGGGGTCACCCTCACTCAGGTGGTGGTCCTCACATGAGGTCACCCGGTCCTCACAGGGGGTCACCCGGTCCTCACAGGTCATCCAGGTGGTCCGCTCACAGTCCCCCAGTGTCCTCACAGGGGTCACCCGGTCCTCACAGGGGGTCACCCGGTCCTCACAGGTGGTTCACCCGGGTCCTCACAGGTGGTCACCCGGTCCCAGGGGGTCACCCGGTCCTCACAGGGGTCACCCGGTCCTCACAGATGGTCACCCGGTCCTCACAGGGGGGGTCACCGGTCCTCACACGCAGGTGGTCACCTCACAGGGGTCACCCGCAGGTGGTCACCCGGTCCAAAGGTTCTCACAGGGGTCACCCGGTCCTTCCTCACAGGGGTCACACGGTCTCACACAGGGTGTCCTCACAGGTGGTCACCCGGTCCTCACAGGGGGTCACCCGGTCCTCACAGGAGTTCACCCCGGTCCTCACAGGGGGACACCCGGTCCTCACAGGTGGTCACCCGGTCCTCACAGGTGGGGTCCTCACCGCAGGTGGTCACCCGGTCCTCACAGGGTCACCAAGTCCTCACAGGGGGTCACCCTGGTCCTCACAGGTGGTCCTCACCCATATCCTCACA
>CM064551.1:11046885-11184385 GCA_032716605.1 Paralithodes platypus
AGAAAAAAAAAAAAAAAAAAATACAAGTATATGCGAACTTGAAACAAAGAGTGAAGAGGACGATACAAGACATTAAAAGGAAGGAAGATGAGGAATATGGGAAGAAGATTAGTGAACAGTTTCTGAGTGACAAGAAAGCATACTACAGAGCTGTGAATGAAGCCAGAGGGAGGAAGACCGAGAGTCTTTCAGGTGGTAGAATGAGGGACATGAAGGGGAAGGTGGTGGAGGGTGATGGTGTGGTGGATATGAGGAAAGCAAGAGTTTAGTAGTTTACCTGTAAAGAGTAGGGGGAAGGCAAATATCTCATCCATAGGAATAGAGAAAGGTAAGATAAACAGGGTAGATGAAAGACAGATACACAGAAAAGAAATAAAAGAAGCAATCAATCGACTAAAATGGGTAAAGCTGCTGGAGTAGATAACATCCCAGGTGAAATACTGAGATATGGGGGAGATAAAGCTGTAGACATAATTCAAAGGTTATGTAAATTAGCATGGGAAATGGAAAGTGTCCCAGAGGACTGGAGGAAAGTAGTGACTGTACCCCTGTACAAAGGGAAGGGTAGTAAAGAGGAATGTACGAGTTATAGGGGAATTAGCTTGCTTGGCATACCCGGAAAGGTATACACCAGTAGTATCAGAGATACTGCAGAAGATAACGGATGACAAAATAGGAGAAGAGCAGGGAGGTCTCAGAAAGGGCAGGAGCTGCATTGACCAGATAAACTCAGTGCGTTTGTTGGTAGGGAAGTATTTGGCCAAGAACAAAAAACTCTATGCAGCATTCATGGATTTGGAGAAAGCCTACAACAAAGTAGATTGGGAGGGTCTGCGGGATGTGTTAACAGTATATGGTGTGGGAGGAAAGTTGATAATGGCATTACAACAACATTATAGGATTACAATGGCAAGTGTGAAGGTAGGAGATAGGTTAAGTGAGAGTTTGAGGTTAATGTAGAAGTAAGACAGGGATGTGTCATGTCACCTAGGCTGTTTAATATATACACGGATGGAGTGATTGAAGAATGTAGGGTGGTATCAATAGGTGTAGGAGTTAGGCTGGAATCAGAGGGAAGAGAGTGGAAGATTTTAACATGCCTATATAAGAACATAAGAACATAAGAAAATGGGAGTCTGCAGAAAGCCGATTGGCCTACACAAGGCAGATCCCTGTATGCGGATGATGCAGTCCTGTTGGTGGAACATGTGGAAGAACTTCAGAGAGTAGTCACAGACTTTGGTATGTGCAAAGAGGAGGTTAAAGGTCAATGTAGGGAAATGTAAGGTTTGAGAGAAGAATGCATGACACTATAGATTTTAAGGCAAAATATAGAGTTAAGAAAGAACATGAGAACAGTTGTAAAATTAAAATGAGAAATGAAGTATTCGAAAAGGATGAAAGTTTAAATTATTTGGGAGCTGTACTATACAAATATGGGAACATGGAGAGCGAGATATAAGAGCGAAAACACGCAAGGGAGAAAGGTAGTTGGAGAACTTGACTGTATTCTGAAAGGAAGAATGGTTAGTCAAGAAGTGAAAAAGTCACTGAGGAACAGTGTGCTGCTCCCAACACTCATGTATGGAAGTGAGCCATGGACAGCAAATGAGGAGGACCTCTCCAAACTGAGAGTTGTGGAGATGAACTTTTTCAGAATGGCAGCTGGCATGAATAGTCTAGATGGGCCAAGTAATATGTATGAGATTTATGTAATGGAAGAGCAAGCTTTTGGCATTGAATGTGGAGTGGTTGAGTTGATAAAGAGAAGTACTTTGAGGTGGTATGGTCATGTTCAGAGAATGGATGAAGACAGAATGCCAAGTAGTGGTGCCTGGTGTAAGTGTGTGTGTGTGTGTGTGTGTGTGTGTGTGTAATGGACACTGCTAGTGTAAGTACATTAATAATATATGCTGTTACTTACTCTTTTATGTGTACATACAAGTTTGTGTGTCTGTGTGTGTGTTGTTTACTTGCGTAATCTGAGCGCGTAATTGGAGGTAATTTTCTGTTACAAAAAGCTCTTTCACGTAGCATTTAAAACTTGCTTCTATCTTTCTCACTCACACACACACTTATATAATTATGTAAAAAAACGTAATAAATGTGATGCTAAAGTCAAAGTGAAAACGATAACAGTATACAATATCACTAACTTAAGACAAGCTTATATTAAATTATCTTATTAAATATTATTTACTTACAACTATATTTATACTTCATATTTATAGTTAGCTATGAATTTGTTCTTTATGTTTGTATATTGTTGTTTTGGAAAATTTAAATATCAAAGCTTAAACTAATTCACATATTTATCAATAGTATTTATATGTGAAAGAACGTTGGAAGTGGCTGGTTCCGTGTGATTAAGGTGCAATAACAGCTGCTCAGGGAATGTCTGAGGTACCCTAGTGTTGTAGGTGGCAGCACGTGGTGGAAGCTATAAAGGCACCAGAAGCACTACCTTCAACACATTCGCCTTGTAGTACAATGTCAAGACTCCAAAATTTCTTCCATGTTGCAAAGTGTCTAAAGATGTGCCTTGCTGATGATTTGCTCCAAATCCATCTGGCATACTCATCTCTCACTCTCCAGATATCTATCTATCTGATATATCTCTGTCTTAATCTGATCTGTATAAATATCTATGTATCTTTCTGTCTATATACCTACTGTATGTATACTGTATGCCCATCATTTTATATATCTAGCATTTTCATCTATAATTATAATTGATTTCCATTAGAAAAAGGCCTACAGCATCATATCAATACAAAAAGTAGATGCGAAGGGAAGTGCAAGGGATCTTAGTACAGCGCCACATGTTTCAATACAACAAGGACGCATTAGCCTTCCGCTCCCCTCCTATGTGTGTACCCTTTACCCCTACAACAGTAGATGTGAAGGGAAGTGCAAGGGATCTTAGTACAGCACCACATGTTTCAATACAATAAGGACGCATTAGCTTCCGCTCCCTCCTATGTGTGTACCCTTTACCCTTACAACAGTAGATGTGAAGGGAAGTGCAAGGGATCTTAGTACAGCACCATATGTTTCAATACAACAAAGACGCATTAGCCTTCCGCTCCCCTCCTATGTGTGTACCCTTTACCCCTACAACAGTAGATGTGAAGGGAAGTGCAAGGGATCTTAGTACAGCACCATAT
Organism: Paralithodes platypus; assembly: GCA_032716605.1. Lineage (NCBI taxonomy): Eukaryota > Metazoa > Arthropoda > Malacostraca > Decapoda > Lithodidae > Paralithodes > Paralithodes platypus. The sequence continues at coordinate 11,050,053 of CM064551.1, forward strand.
GTTTCAATATAACAAGGATGCATTAGCCTTCCGCTCCCCTCCTATGTGTGTACCCTTTACCCCTACAACAGTAGATGTGAAGGGAAGTGCAAGGGATCTTAGTACAGCGCCACATGTTTCAATACAACAAGGACGCATTAGCCTTCCACTCCCCTCCTATGTGTGTACCCTTTACCCCTACAACAGTAGATGTGAAGGGAAGTGCAAGGGATCTTAGTACAGCGCCGCATGTTTCAATACAACAAGGACGCATTAGCCTTCCGCTCCCCTCCTATGTGTGTACCCTTTACCCCTACAACAGTAGATGTGAAGGGAAGTGCAAGGGATCTTAGTACAGCGCCGCATGTTTCAATACAACAAGGACGCATTAGCCTTGCGCTCCCCTCCTATGTGTGTACCCTTTACCCCTACAACATGGGGACTCCAACCAAAACACTAAGATTTTTCCCAAAAACCGTGAACTGAAACAGGATAGGGACACCTGTGCAGCAAACTGCTTAAAGAAGCCTGATAAGAACACCAGGCAAATAGGGCCCCAAGAAGTTGCATGTCTTGCTGTCACCACCATTTTTTATACCAGACAAGTCTATGCAAATGTAACACTCTAAAAGGCCAGTGCTGCCTTTATAAACAAAAGGTATGTGACTCACTAGTTACACTGCATGTCTCACCATCCTCACAGTGTTGTTAATTGGAGTCACTGGCACGATAATAACATACCAGGAATAATAACAATGAGCCGTCTCCTATGTGTTGCATCAGAACGGTTTCAGACTTCAATCAGAACGATGCCAAATTGATCAACCACGACACCGATGGATTGTTTAATGGATTTCCAAGCACAGCGCTGTGAGGTTCCTTACGCCAACAACAACGCCAAGATTAGTGTCGCCTCTCAAATCGCCACCTTCTACACTCAAACAACTTGTTACTTTTATGGACAGCATACCTTTGGGACCTATGGTGAGACATTGGCCCAAACATTTGACATACTAATCTCATTCCAATTATTGTGTCCAATAAATAGATACCCTTAATAGTGGGGGCTGTTAACCCGGGATTGGCTCCGAGTCTCTTATGTGGTTTTACTGGGCGAAGCTGACGGGAGTCTTAAGATCCAAGGCCTAAGAAAAAAACTTTTAAAAGACCCCAGTGGCACTCACAACAAAGGAATATGTGATTGACTGAGATATTTCCCCTCCATACCTCCCATCACTCCTCCACATCTGTCCAAGCCCCCACCTTCCCCCCTTCAATTATCACCTATTTTCCCTCTTTTTCCCTTGTTTATCGGTTTATTTTCCGCGCCAATATCCCCCACCCGGTTTCAAGGTCGAAGAAAAGGCATATAGAGATCGTGGCAAGAGAGAGACTTCACTAGCAAGACATCAGTGTGTCGATCGATAAGTGAGAAGGGGAGGGTGTGTGCCGCAATGGCTCTCCTCTCATGAATGAATCGGTCAGCAATACATCGTGTTTTTCACCCCCCAAATACTATTCCCACTTGTTTTATTGCTGTTACATGTTAATATCTTCATATTAAACGTGAAATAGGCACATATGATTAAGTAATAATGATATTTATCGGATAATGACAATTTTAGTCGGGAATGTATCTAAATATCTTCACCTGGCGGGCACTTTCAAATACCATAGGTTCGCCATTTAAAGGTTAAGGGAATGAGGGGGACAGTTTGGACAAAAGCACAACTTGGTGTGAGGTTTTGTTTGGTCCTATACATAAAATTTTGGGTAAGCCCCACGTGATCAGGGTTATGGATTACGTCACGACACATCAAAAATCGAACTAAGTGAACGATGTACGCATTTTGGTTAACTTTTCTAGAAACTGCCTGAACATTTTAACATTAAAATTTGACCTTAAAATAAGATAAATAAAGGAAAATCAAAGACAAAAATGTGCATTTTGAAATTACATTTGATAAAATGTGATGTTATTCACTCCTCATGAAGCATAATAACATTTATGTTAGCTGATCGTATGAATGGATAGGTCTCAAATGAAGAAAGAAACATAAATCACACTGAACTGCCTGTCAAGGGACACACACACATACACACACACACATGTGAAAAGAGTTGAAATGAATATAGATATATGAAAAATATAGAGATACAGTCAAACACCCACTCCAAGGCAAAATAGAGAGGTGGATGGACTTCATCAGGCCACAGCCATCTGCTGTAATCGGTGTTCTGTTATAACTGTAGACCGGCTATCACACACACACACACACACACACACACACCGTCTTTCAGGTTTTGACGCAATTGCACTTGCAAAGTTCGGTGGAGGTCCACACCGCCTTGAAACCATCTCTGAAAGAAAGGTGAACAAAACCTGCTTGTTGTCTGTATTACTCAGGAAGTGTTTCCATTGTCCTGGGATCTTGGTTTGACTTGTTACTTTTTAAGAAAAAACTGAGCTTCAACTATCTATCTATCTATCTATATGCTCAGGCCCAATCCCCATTTTGGGGGTAGCCGACTCAAGACAGAGCAAGAACAGGGAAAACACAAAAACAACATAAAACAACAAATAAACACAGATAAAAAGTACAAACGCACACACATCCAGGTCATCCATGAGAAGACCCAGAGACCAGGGTCACCAAGGTCGCTCCAGCACTCCCCCGGCCCCCGACCACCCGGAGAGGATCCGATCTCGGCAGGCAGACATGCAGCGGAGCCAAAGCCACAAGCCCTCCCACCACACTTCCAGGCGCACCCTTCATATTAATCGTCTCCCCGGGCCAGGTGCCTGATGGACTATTATCTAGTCCAACTTGCGCCCGACCCCTTACTCCAAAATCACGTGTTCACTCAACTATTCACAAGCATTCTCCATTCACTCCTGTCCACCACCACTTTCCCTGCCTGATCTATAGTCATTCCTCTATCATCCGAAGCCTTTCTTACACAGTCTCTCCATCTCAATGGGGGTCTTCCTGCCCTTCTATCTCCCCTTGTACCTGACTCACATATTCTCTTTGTAAGCCTTTCATCTCCCATTCGTTCAACATGACCATACCAGCTCAGCACCCTTCTGTCCACTCTGGCTAACAAATGTTCCTGCTGCCCCACTCTTTCAACACCATACAGAATTAACCCCTTCTGTACCGCGACTCCTTTGTCATTTTATTCTAGCTACATTTTGACGATTTTATGTAGTTTAAGAAGGATCTGTGGTAGTAGAAAGGTTTAAGTGATATAGTTCGAAGCCTGTTGATTGCTGGGAGGCCATTTTTAAACTGAATAAAATCGTCCAATAGTAGCCAGAATAAAGTGAAAAAGACGTCGCGGTACAGAAGGGGTTTAATCATGACACAGCTATGACTCATATATACGACCAGCAACCCCTGTATGATGCAATAAACATACATAAGACATAATAGTAATGATTTAGTTGTGTAGTTAACTATATTGTAATAGAGTACTGTTGGAGTGCTGTCGCCCTGTCGTCCGTCACCTTAAGGGAGACCACCTCGCTTGTTTTATCTTTCTCTCCCTCTCTCTTTGGCTTGTATATATTCGGCCCCATTCAGCCTACTGGTTTAAGACGTTTACCCCCATCCAGGTGTCAATATTTTCCTGGCGAGCGGTTGCGAGTCAGCATATATATATTTTTGTTTTGACAACAAGCTAAATTTGTAAATTTTTCGATAGAAAAATGTCTCCGGCAAAGCCGCATTTCTCCATACAATGCTGGCTCGCTTTCGCTCGCCAGGAAGAAATCGACACCTGGATGGGGACAAACGTCTTAAACCAGTTGGCTGAATGGGGCCGAATGGATACAAGCCAGGGAAAGAGAAAAGGAGAGAAAGATAAAACAATCCGGTGACCCCCTTAAATTAGAAATTTGCCCATAACTCATGACTATTGCCCCGATCTCGTGGGTCCTACACAAAATCTTAAGGGGGGTCACCGTTTTTTTTTATCTCACTCTCCTTTTCTCTCTTTCCCTGGCTTGTATCCATTCGGCCCCATTCAGCAAACTGTTTTAAGACGTTTATCCCCACCCAGGTGTTAATTTCTTCCTGGCGAGCGATAGCGAGCCATCATTGTATGGAGAAATCCGGCTTCGCCGGAGAAATGTTTATATAGAAAAATGTAAAAATTTAGCTTGCTGTCAGAACAAAAATATATATAATTATGCTGGCTCGTTACCGCTCGCCAGGAACATATTGACACATGGATGGGGGTAAAAGTCTTAAAACAGTAGGCTGAATGGGGCCGAATGGATACAAGCCAGAGAAAGAGAGAAAAGGAGAGAAAGATAAACAAAACGGTGACCCCCCTTAACCCTTGTTTAGCGGGACCCGACTTAAGTCGGCCTAGAGAACCAAGGACTAAGTGGCGGGGCCCGACTTAAGTCTGTGTGCAATTTTTGAGCAATAATGGCTCTGAGAGAGAGACGAGCGATGGGAGGAGCGTAGGTCGGCTCATGACCGCTCGGCACGGGTCCCGCGCGACTACTGACGTTCCCTCCACACACATCCACACTCACTGCCTCGCTACACAGGGAATTTTGTAAGGATATTACCGTATTTTAGGGATTTTGCACTCGTATTGCACGATCGTTGCAAGAGAACGCGTGGTCGTAGAAGGATGGTTCTGGTGTCATTGGAAAGCTCAATTATCGCCCTTTCACGGACACATAATTGTATTACGCTCTGGCTCTTGTTTATCATGAAAAAGAGCACGGAAACAAGGTCGTTTAGGGTAAAACCACCCGCTTGCCAGGTAGTAGAAGTTACCGACCTAGCTGCTCGTGGAGTGTTAACAGCCCCCACTATAACCAGTGTAATTACTGAAGTCATTGTATGCACAGATTATCAATAATATATATATATTTATCTCAACTGGATTTTTAAATTCTTACTTACTTCGTATTTTATTTCTCTCTCTCTCTCTCTCTCTCTCTCTCTCTCTCTCTCTCTCCTCTCGCCACCTTCATTCCGTCTTCTGCAGAACGGAACAATTGATTGAACTATATATCTGGATGTCACCGAGAGAGAGAGAGACAGAGAGAGAGAGAGAGAGAGATAGAGAGTGAGTACGGTGGCGCTAATAAGTCATGTCCAAGCTGTCATTATGTTTGGCTTGCTCCGTGCTGTATTAATGTCTGTCAGATGTTGAATAGGGTGGGTAAGTGTAGGAAAATGTTTGTATATTTCACTCGATATGAAGAAATGAAGCTCAGATATTGCCGATACCAATTATTGATCAACACATACTTGGTGCCGAGACATCACTTATTAGCGCGATTGTACAAAGGAAAAGTAGCAACAACAGATGTATTGATCTCTACGAGGCTGCTTGTAACTAATCTACCTGTAACAAACAGTGAAGAGTGGTTCTATTAATTTGTAAGCACATTTAATCGGGGGTTAAGGGGAGGCTGACCGTTTGTTTGGTCTATTAATTAATGTATTCATATATTTTTTTAGTTTCCTCCCTAGACCTCCATCAAGTTTAGAAAAACACACCCTATTTATACAATTTTTGATAGAAAAATTTCCCGGCCTGTTGCTCTTAAAATTGAAGGCTCGCTACCGCTCGTCAGGAAATAATCGACACCTAAATGGCACGAAAGGTCTCAAAATTGACAACGAAATGGGGCAAAAGGTGTTAAAATCGCCAAACTAATGGGCCGAACGTCTTATAATCTCAAAACAAGTGGGGCTAAACATTAGGGAGAAGGGGGTCTTGAAAAACGGTCTGCCTCCCCTTAAGAGCAAGATATTTACCTAGTCGTTTTGTGAAATGTTGAACAGTACTACACCTAATGACATTACTATAGTCTGTTCCTCTCCAGCTGGTGATAAATGTTGAACAGTACTACACTCAATGACATTACTATAGTCTGTTCCTTCCAGCTGGTGGTAAATGTTGAACAGTACTACACTCAATGACATTACTATAGTCTGTTCCTTCCAGCTGGTGGTAAATGTTGAACAGTACTACACTCAATGACATTACTATAGTCTGTTCCTCTCCAGCTGGTGGTAAATGTTGAACAGTACTCCACTCAATGACATTACTATAGTCTGTTCCTCTCCAGCTGGTGGTAAATGTTGAACAGTACTACACTCAATGACATTACTATAGTCTGTTCCTCTCCAGCTGGAGGTAAATGTTGAACAGTACTCCACTCAATGACATTACTATAGTCTGTTCCTCTCCAGCTGGTGGTAAATGTTGAACAGTACTACACTCAATGACATTACTATAGTCTGTTCCTCTCCAGCTGGTGGTAAATGTTGAACAGTACTACACTCAATGACATTACTATAGTCTGTTCCTTCCAGCTGGTGGTAAATGTTGAACAGTACTACACTCAATTACATTACTATAGTACAAAGGAGTACAAAGGAAATCAAGCAACACAAGATCCAGTGACCCCTCTAGGCTGCTTGTCCTCCAAAACACTGAGGATTAAGTGTCCAAACAGTGGTTTAGAGTGGGTAAGGGAACATTGGAAAGGGAACTACTGCCCTGGAACTAATGTCCGTGGCAGGACTAGGAAGTTAGTAGGGGACATATGGGTTAGTAACTGAGGGGAGGATAAAATAAAGTTATTCATTTACAAACGCAGTCAGTCACGGGTTTGATGCGAGATATTTGTCTACGCGGAATTTAAATTAATCAACGGTGCTGCAGTCTATAACGTCTCGGGGAAGCCCATTCCACAAGTTGACAACTCGATTGAAGAAGAAATTCTTAGATTCGTGTGAGTTAAAAGATTTACCAATAATTTTGCAACCGTTTCCCCGCGTGTAATTAGATTGGTCGATAGTGAAGTACTTACTACAGTTCATAATGTCGATGCCTTTGATGATTTTGAACACTTGAATTAAGTCACCTCTTAATCTGTGCTGGGTTAAAGGAAATAGATTTAATTCTCTAAGACGCTCTTCGTATGGTTTGTTCTTTAGGCTAGGTATCATTTTGGTAACTCTACATTGGACTCGTTCTAGCTTGTTTATGTCTTTTTGGTAATAAGGGCACCAGCATTGAACGCAGTATTCCAGAAGAGGGCGGACTAAGGAATTGTAAAGGGTTAGGATAACGTTTTTGGATTTATGCTCAAATGATCTGCCTATAAAGCCAATTATTTTGTTTGCCTTCTTAACAACTTCTGAACATTGTTGACTCGGTTTTAGGTTACTCGATATTGTTACTCCCAGATTGGTTTCTCTGTTTACATTCTTAAGCTGAGTGCCATTCATCGAATAGTTTGCTTTCTCATTTAGGTATCCGATATGTAGTACTTTACATTTATCCGCATTGAAACTCATTTGCCAAATTTGGGCCCAATGTGACAATTTATCTAGATTGTGTTGCATATCGTCAACTTGATCTTTTGAGAGTACGCTATTTGCAATTTTTGTATCGTCAGCAAATTTTGAGATTGTACAGGTGAAACCCTCATCTATGTCGTTGATGTAAATTAGAAAGAAAATTGGTCCTAGTACCGATCCTGGGGTACCCCGCTACTTACATTGGTCCATTTAGATGCCTTACCGTTTATGACTACTCTTTGCTTTCTGTCGCTGAACCAATTTTCTATCCATTTCAACACACCGTCTTGTATTCCATGCGCTTTTAGTTTTAGCAGTAAAGGTTTGTGGGGAACTTTGTCAAAGGCCTTTTGAAAATCAAGGTATATAATATCTACAGCTTTACTCTCATCGTAGAGGTTGAGGATATCGTGGAAGAAGTCTAAGAGGTTTGTTAAACAGGAACGTTTTTTACGAAAGCCGTGTTGAGTATCTATAAGTATGTTATTTTCCTCTAAGTGATTTACGAGTCTGTCTCTTATGACCGTTTCTAGCATTTTACATACAACTGAGGTTAAGCTAATTGGACGATAGTTACTGGGTAGGGATTTGCTGCCTTTTTTGAATATCGGTGTTACGTTGGCTATCTTCCACTGATCAGGCATAGTTCCAGACTGCAAGGATTTATTGAATAGTAATGTCAGTGGTTTGGAGAGCTCATCCTTAGCTTCCTTTAGAACTCTAGGCGAGATTGTATCAGGTCCAGGCGTTTTATTTACCTTTAGTTTATCTAAACAATTCAATACTTCTCTCTCTGTAACGGTGATATTGCTTAGAACATCTGAATTATCAATCTGAATTGGCGATGGTGTAGGGATATCACTGAGGTCTTCTGTTGTAAAAACTGATGCAAAGAAGGTATTGAGGGCATTACTCATTTGTACTTCGTCGTTGGTGTATTCTCCATTTTCATCGACTAACGGTCCAACAGTTGAAGTAACTACTTTTTTCTTTCTGATATAACTATAGAATTCTTTCGGGTTTGTTTTACTTTGATTCGCAATATGTAACTCTAGGGTCTTTTTACTTTGCTTAATTAACTTTTTGGCTTTGAGTCGTAGCTCTACAAATTTCACCCGTTCTTCGTCATTTTGTGAGGATTTTAATCTATCATGAGCAAATTTTTTAGCAAGCAGGCAGTTTGAAATATCTTTATTCCACCATTTGGGCTTATTATTATGGCCTGGACGCCGTATTTTCGATGGTATGCAGTCTTGCACTGCTTTTAGGTAAGTGGTTTCGAATAACTTCCAAGATGTATTTATGTCGTTATTGTTAATTAAAAAGTTCCAGTCAGTTTCTTTAAACATAGCTCTAAGTTTATGAAAGTTTGCTTTCTTGAAATTAGGGACTTTTTCGATGCTACTATTTGGTTCGTTACTAGTACAGTTTAAAGTGAAGTTATCGTACGATGGTCGCTGTTACTGAATTCATCACCAACATTCAAATTCTCTATTAATTCTTCTTTTGTTGCAAGTACAATGTCAAGAACGTTATTACCACGGGTCAGTGTTCGAACAAATTGATAAAGCGAACTCTCTTGCAAGTTCGTATACAAGTCATGTCCGGAGTGTGAAGTAAGAGTATCGCCCCACTTGGTCACAGGTAAATTAAAGTCGCCAAAAAATACGGTATCTTGTGAGTTACTTACATCTGCAATTTGTTCATAAATTTCTCGGTCAGTTTGCACTGATTGAGCTGGAGGTCTGTATATTAATGCAAGTATTATTTTTGTACCTTTATTATTCTTTATTAGCACAAAAGATGTGTCGACGTTCACAATTTGAGGTTTTGACAAGAGGGTCGGGTTAAGACTTTCTTTGATATAAAATAAAACACCACCTCCATTTTAATTTATTCGGCTTTTCTCAAACATTACATAACCGGGAAGTGAATACTCTACTAAAAAGTCTCTATCTACTGTATTGAGCCAAGATTCTGTTATACCAATCACATCATAATTTTCAGTAAACACTAGTTCCTCTAAATCTGAAAATGTATTGCGTATGCTACGAGCGTTTGCATAGAAAACCTTTAAAGTTGCGGTTTTAGAACTCACAGAACGTTCTTTAATCAAATTTTTGGTTCTGATCGGATCTACATTTACATTCATGGCTGACATCGGTCCTCGGTCGTTATCCCTGGCGGTTTTGAATTTGGGTCGTGTTGGTGGAGCTTCATCCAAATTCGCGGTTCTTGACAGATTAGCATTTAATTCCTTCGCAGGTTTCCGCCCTCGCTGTCTTCGGTCCTCCTTCCTGGTTGTCCTGTGCTGAGTCGATTTCTTCTCCGAAAATCCTTCACCGCATCGTTGAGAAGACGCCCAAAACGTGCTGCTCCCACCTGGTTCAGATGAACTCCATCGTCCGAAAACAAATAGTCATCGTAGTAGAAATTGTCCCAGGTGTCGACGAATCCCACGTTTTCATTCCTGCAGAGGTTTGCTAGACAACGATTTGTGCTGGTGGCTATGTTGTAAAATCGGCTCTCTACACCACGCCGGGGGACGATTCCTGAGACGATGATCCTTGATGACTTCTCCTTAAACGACTTGATCAGCTGCTGGTACTTTAAAAGCAAATCTTCCGACCGGGTTCGCTGTACATCGTTGGATCCAACGTGGATGACGTACATTGTATTAGCAGGGGCCAGCTTAGATACTTCGTCAACTGCAGCAACTACGTCGTCCACACCACCACCAGGGATACAAAACGCTTCCTGGTCTTAGGTGCTCTGGCGCAAAACTCTGTGAGCTGACCACGTATCATCGAGTCTCCTACGAGCCGGACTTCTTCTATTTCCGCTTCGTCATCTGAGTCTGCGAGTATCTGGAAGCGGTTTTGACACTCGGCAATCGGTATGGGTTTCCTGGTCTTGGGGCAAACGTTGTTCCTCACGACACGGAAGTTGTCTTGAGGGGGAAGAGAGTTACTATTTGTTTCTTGAGTATCGGAACCATCAGATGAAATGGCTACTGCAGCCGTTGAATTGTTGGCAGTTGACGTTGGGGCGTTGGTTGCTGCTGGAGTTGCAGTGACAATTGAAGTTTGTGGTACTCCAACGTTGAGTGTTACTAGTCTGTTCCCTCCAGCTGGTGGTAAATGTTGAACAGTACTACACTCAATGACATTACTATAGTCTGTTCCTTCCCTGCTGGTGGTAAATGTTGAACAGTACTACACTCAATGACATTACTATAGTCTGTTCCTCTCCAGCTGGTGGTAAATGTTGAATAGTACTACACCTAATGACATTACTATAGTCTGTTCCTCTCCAGCTGGTGGTAAATGTTGAACAGTACTACACTCAATGACATTACTATAGTCTGTTCCTCTCCAGCTGGTGGTAAATGTTGAACAGTACTACACTCAATGACATTACTATAGTCTGTTCCTCTCCAGCTGGTGGTAAATGTTGAACAGTACTACACTCAATGACATTACTATAGTCTGTTCCTCTCCAGCTGGTGGTAAACTGTCATGTCCTCATCTTGATTACTCAAACATACTTTGTAGAGAAATATGTTGATAATTATAAAAACTTGGCCCTTATGCAACACAAACATATAGGCCTGAATTCAGAACAGTCGTATAGGGGGGGATGGTTACTTTTGGGAGATTTTTGCATGTATTCATTATTTTCTAGTTTCCTCCCTAGTCCTCCATCAAATTTATAAATTTGTAAATTTTTCGGTAGAAAAATTTCCCGGCCGAAGGCCGATTCTTCCAACATTTCAGGCTCACTATCGTCAGCCAGGGAAAAAATTGACACCTAAGGTCTAAATATTGACGACGAAATGGGGCGAAAGGTCTTAAAATCGACTAACTAATGGGGCAAACATCCTAATATCATATAGTTGTATTACATTTATTCTTTAACCCCTTCTGTACCGGTGACGTCTTTTTAACTTTATTCTAAATATATTTAGATGATTTTGTGCAGTTTAAGAAGGATCTGTGGTAGTAAAAAGAGGTAAATGAGATAGTTCGAAGCCTGTTAATTGCTGGAGAGCTTTTTGAAACTGAATAAAATCGTCAAATAGTAGCCAGAATAAAGTTAAAAGACGTCGCCGGTAATGAAGGGGTTAACTATTGAGTAATCAGTTGTTAACACTATTAGGTGCAACGTCTTGGGGGTTATTATGATATTTTATTGAGGGTTTTCATTGTTTTAGCCATTTTTGAACAATGTGTTTTTAGTTTACCCCCAAGACTTAGAAACACGCCTCTCCAGACCCCTTCAAACTAAAAAACGTTCCGCAGACCCCATTCAAGATAAATATGTGGTAGAAATATGTACCGGCTGAAGGCCGGTTTCTCCAAAATTGCAGGCTCGCTATCGCTTGCCCAGGAAAAATGAATACCTTATTGGGTTGAAGCATCTTATAATCGCCAAACTAATGAGGTGAAACGTCTTAAAATCTACAAACTAATGGAGTAACGCAGAGAGGATGGAAATTGGCCCGCCCTGCACCTAATAGGGTTAATTAGCTTTACCGGCAGCTGAAGTAATACCGACTATAGGTAATTATAGTGATAATGATAATACCGACTATAGGTATAATACCGACTATAGGTAATTATAGTGATAATGATAATACCGACTATAGGTATAATACCGACTATAGGTAATTATAGTGATAATGATAATACCGACTATAGGTATAATAGATATAGAGTTAACAGATATAACAAAATAAATCGTAGTTTAATAACTAGGGCGCTGGCGACGATGTCCAGCTCATTAATACTTATAAATCAGTATCAGTGATCGTGTCTGAACGAGTTAGCAGAACGACGGGAATAGAAATACACAGGCACAATTAGTGTATGTTGAGTGGATGTATATAATAGAAATACACAGGCACAATTAGTGTATGTTGAGTGGATGTATATAATAGAAATACACAGGCACAATTAGTGTATGTTGAGTGGATGTATATAATAGAAATACACAGGCACAATTAGTGTATGTTGAGTGGATGTATATAATAGAAATACACAGGCACAATTAGTGTATGTTGAGTGGATGTATATAATAGAAATACACAGGCACAATTAGTGTATGTTGAGTGGATGTATATAATTGCAATATGAATTTTATGTGGAAGAATTCCTAAACATTAAACTCGAATATCACTACATCAATAATCATCAGAACATAAATTAACGTTCATAAAATAACTTCACAAATGATTAGTAAGATAAAGTACGGGAATTAATAAAGGATTACTCTATGACTCGTTGGCAAATCGGGCGTAGGTCTTAGGTAAAAGAGTGATAAGAGAATGAATCAATTACGGAATACACTGCGACTTCAACTCACGAATAATAAATCACAACACATATAGTTAGTAAATCTGTGAGCGTGTGGCCGGTACGAAAAGAATTAAACACGATGTATAATTATAACGTATGCGTGATTATATAAAAGGCAAACAGGTTTTAACATAGATCAAGGCTGAATGGCAAAATTAACACTGGGTAATACAAGTTCAGAAGGATGACTTTATCACGGACATACGGGATCTTGGGCACAGATCACAATTACATAAGTACACAGCACCGTTCACATATTTACGTAATCAATACCTCAATAACAATAGCCAACAAAAGAAACATAGAAACACTTAGGTAGTTGGAGGGCAGGGGTTCGAGAGTACAGGTCTGGCCGGCCGGGAGTGAGGGTAGAGGACAGCTCTCCAGGGCTGTTAACGTTACTCGAGCAGGGGTCCTAGGTCCAGGGCGTCAGGCAACAGACGGGCAGTACCTCAGTAACACAACAGGTGGTACTTCAGGAGGTACTCTTGAGGGGCAGGAGGGGAGGCTGGGGCAGACCGAAGCATTTTTTCATGGAAGTCCGGGCCCGAGGGTTTTAGACTTAAGGGAGGTGTGGTTTGCATACATTACTCAGGGTTTTCTGAAATACTATGCTAAATTGTTTGTGACTCCTGAGTCAAGGTTTTCAGGTTTATAGGGCTATGAAGAAAAAGGTTAAGTTGGCTGTTATGAGGTACATATTAATCCTAGCCTTGGAAATAAGATAGAAATACATGGGCCTATCTCCAAGGTATCATCTTAATATTACATTTAGCATTGGTGAGGCCGTATGTTGCTATAATCGAATTAAATTACTTATAACCTTCATTCCTCTGATGTCCCTTCCGGGGTTATAACTCTTTGCTGAGGACTCACTATGAAACTCTACTTGTACCGTCACAAGCAGAGTCTTGCAGGGTAGATGCTAGTCCCATTTGTTCCTATAGCATTTAGGTTGTTGATGTTTATTTGCATAACCCCTGTTCATTCGTGTCCTCCATATCCAGGAGCTGAGTACATGTAGTCCATGCAGGCTGCGAGGGGGCGTGACCCGAGCAGGTAGCATGACCTCCCATACCTTTGTCTCGTCGTAGAAAACGGTGGAAACAGGGGTCGCTTGGGTATCTGTCCAGGCCTAGAGCATGGGAGAATTGGGGTGTCTCTGCTATTTTCTTGTCTGGATTATGGGGGTCTTGGAGTTGCAGACTGGCTATTCTGTAGCTGTTATTTGGGCGGCTCGTCTTCAGACCGGTCATCTCAATACTGTATATATATATATATATATATATATATATATATATATATGACGGTGTCCGGCTAACAAAAGCCAAAACCAGTCAAGCACCTGCTCCCGTCTACAGATATTAATAAAATCATTCAATGCCACATTGCTAACATAAAAAGTAAATCACACGCTATCAGACTCCCACACCCCCAGACTCAACTTGAACAATACCCCGTGACTAACGCAATAGAAAATGCGCCCCTCACCCTCCACCAAGACCTACCCAAATCTTAGCCAGACTTAACTCCTTGCAACATATATGACGCGATCGCGTCATATGGAACTTATAACCAAAAACTCATATGACGCGATCGCGTCATATGGACTTATCTCTATGCCTCTACAATAAGTTTATGACGCGATTTTGCATTATATGAGCTCAGTAAGTCCGATAAGTTAGCTTACGATAAAACCGTTGGTGGCAACCTCAGCCTCCTCCGATAATTCTAACGGCCGGCCGCAGTGTTGTTGTGAGTGTAGTGCGAGGCAGTGGCAATGATCCTGGGGCTCCCGCCTCCTCGGACTTATTGGAACATAATATGTCTGAAGGAGTTTTAAACTATAGCGAAGAACTATTTATGCAAACTTGCCACCATCCCCCTCAATATCTTCACTTCCAGCCTGATCATCACGAGCGCAATAACGTCAGCCAAGTGAGCAAAAAAAAAAAAAAAATCTATTCCCCTTCCCTCCGTAGAACATACAAATTACCTGCCTATACCCCAAACAGAAATTCTTTTTTCATCACCCCAACGAGACATTTCCAAGCTCAAAACAAATACCAACAAATGGAGAATGTCCACCCCGTCACAGAGATATCCTTCGCATAATTTTAGTGCGACTCCTAACCTCAGGATAAATCAGAAACCCCATAACACCATGCCCCTACTTTCCCGAGAAGCCAGCTCCCTAACCCCAGCCGAAAAAGGAATAGGACTTACTCGTGCCCAGGGTAAAGTTAGGCAAAACTGAATCAATTCTAGGCGAGTACCTCTTCTTAGGAAGGACGTGCTTAGCTAGTAAATTCAGTTCGGATCGAGACTTCCGTAGGGATTAGCCATATATCCCCTTAAAAAGTTATAAACCAGTGCAAACTAGTGTAGCTAGTGACCCCGAAGAAAGAAAGGAAGAGAGAGAGAGAGCATCGCCTACCTGTAGTGCGTGAAGTCGCAGAGCCCTTTGTGCAAAGAGGAAGGACAACCGACGCTGTTACCACGTGCTCGCCAGATACTCTACCAGGCTTCTATCTTTCTTCTCAAACCTTTAAGTGATCTTTGTTTTGTTAAGTGTAACGGTGATTGCAACAAGGTTTAACAAGATATGTTGAGATTCACGCTAACGTAATAAGAAAGATTTTCCATTCTCTCCTTCTCCTAGTATTCGTTGCTCGATTTCTAGAGAACATAACACACTTCTATCAGTGGGATAAATATATATATATATATATATAATTCTTCGGATATAGGCTCCTAATTCTTATGAAGAGTAATACATATATTTGTTCGTGAAATTATACATAAACCTTTTACACGTAAAACTATTGAACACTTGTTCAGATTTTGTTTGTATGTAACATAATCATTTGGGTACGTAATTCATAGATAAGTTGTTCACAGAGTGTTTTACTATTCAGTCTCTTAATTTGACTATTGTTATTATCACGCTTCGTGACTTATAATTTATGTTGTGTATTATTTGAGTTATTTCCAACTCTTGACCTTCACGTCGCATTAACTTCTCACCCGGCGAGGATATTCAGTCACGCATACATGATTAATATATTTGTTTAACCTATTTGTGAAATTATATTCATTATTGTTACTCTTTGAGTTACTTGAGTTTAATCTACTGTCTATATTGAATTAACGTAAAAGTTATTCATTAATCAAACAATATCTTAATTTCCAAAAACTCAGTGCTGTGTGTATGCTATCGCAGTAACTATTATTTACCTTCAGTGGGAAGCTACCTCGTGTTTGCCATTTTCTATTAGGATACTGTTTATTGTTTTGAGACTAACATCTCTGTGTATATTTACTTGTGGTTATTGTAATAACATTGTATTTATTCATATGTACTATTTATAATCTGATTTTGTGTATTCCTAGAACTCTATTATTCTAGGATCTCTTATATTCATCATTCTATATACAGTATATGTTTGATCGCAAAGCTCATCCCCATATATGAGACTCAATCTAATTAAAAGTTTATCTAATCTATGATTGTACCCAATGTACCCTAGCTGTTAAAGAATAAAACTTGTGAACCTTGATTGTGTATTCTGTGTCCATTGATTATAATTGTTGTGTAACTTATAATATAGAAGTTCGTTGTGTACCAGTGAGATAGTTGTACTTCCTGTTCTTTCCTAAGGTGGAAAACTGAATTACCATAAAGCACGTTAAATTATAACGTCGCAAAACACTGGCGGCAGCGGTGTCTCAACTCGGCATAGCAACTTCGATTTATAAATTCACCCAATATAACCAAAAGCACAAATCACCATGGCGGGTAAATCACTCAAAATTATTCCTTTCAAGCAAGAAGATCACGACATTGCTACTTATCTTGAAGTCGTTAAACCAGTCCTTGATATTGTGTTCAAGGATGATGATGCCTCCAAAATCCACACAGTTGTGATGAAGTTGGGCCGGTATATGTCCCTCATTTCAGGTTATGTGCGTGATACCCCACAATTGACCTGGGCTCAATTTGAAAGGCATACCAAGGGAGCCATTAACCCTTCTCTCGGTAAAATAATTGCTAATCAGCAATTTCAGTGTCAAGTTTTCAGGTAATCTCGACCACACCATCAGCCAATTAAATCAACTGGTGGTCACTGCATTCCCTGACGACACTGCCATCAACAGAAAAGAGAGTGTGTTTAATGCCTTACTTAGGATATTGCCCACGTCAGTGCGAGATAATTTCGCAATCACCGAGCCCAAGGGTTATGACGAGGACTTACCTATCATCCGCCGTATCTTGGCCTTATAAAAGAGTCAAGAAAATGACGACATCACTGCAATTAGCCGTGCCACCACCCAACCTCAAACTTCTTCAGCGCCTTCTTCAAACACGTCATATCTCCGTCCAGTAGGAAAGATGGAGGATTGGTCAAGAATCCGACCCTCAGATTGGAAACCTTGCAACCGCAAATGCCCTCTTTTGTCTCTGAAAAAGTCATTCAGTGAATTGGTGAAACGTCGCCCCAAACTACCTCAATCCTGGGGCCAGATCCCATGGATTAAACCTCGACATGTGGCCACCATCAATGAAGATGGGACTGCAAGGATAGATGACGCCCCTGAGGAAGGACTACCCGAAGAAGTAGTGGAAGTAGAGGACAGTGCAGAACTTCAAGATAACCTGGATTTTTAATCCGCCCCCGCCCACCGGTCGTCAAACTGGCGGCGGCTCGTGATGGAACAATCTCAGATAAACCCCCCATATATAATCACCTCACAATTCAAGGTGTGAAAGCTAAACTTCTGATTGACACGGGAGCCTCCCGTTCATGCTTATTTTCTTCATTCTTTCACAAACACAAGGCCACTTTTGGGCCTTTACAACCCTCAACCATCGTCGTAATTTATGCGAACGATGACATAATTCCAAACAGTGGGGAAACTGCTCCCCTTTACGTTTCTACCAACATCCCTGATTCCGGTCACCACCATCCCTTCATGATATTCCCCTCTAAAGAAGTAAAATACGATGGATACCTCGGTTTTGATCTACTCACTTCTCCTCATGCCACCATCGACTGAGTCCAAAGAGTAATAACATTTGCCCCTCAAAAAAAAAAAAAAAAAAAAAATGCAAACCTAACGTAACTCCGGCCATCCGCCATGAAGTTAACATAACGCAACCCGTTCGCACCATCAAAACCACTCAGGCTATTATTTCCAAATCTGTTACGCTACCTCCCCATCATGAACAATGGATTCCTATCCTACCTACCTTGCCTGGTGATGTAAACATCACTCGGAACCTCCAAAGCCCCTTTGATAGAGACTGCCTTACCGCTCAAGCCATCATGCCTGAAAAACTAAATTGTATCAAAATTGCCAACATTTCAGATCACCCCCTTACTTTGCTAAAAGGATTAGCTGTAGGAGAGCTAGAAAATCGCGATGAAGAACTATCATTACCTGAAGATAAAGAATCCTTCTCCCCTCCTTAATTCCCTGAGATTCCCTCCCAACTAACTCCTTAACAAAGACAAGACCTACAAGACTTGATGACTTCATTTCAAAACATCTTCGCCACATCTAGCCACGACATAGGAAAAACCAACTTGCTTCACCACCAAATTCACACCGTAGGACAGGCTATTCGTCAACCATTTCGCAGAAGAAACCCTATTCAAAGACAAGAGGAAGACAATCAAGTGCAAGAAATGCTAAATACTGGAGTCATTTGACCCTCTACCAGCCCTTGGTCTTCCCTGGTAGTTCTAGTGAGAAAAAAAGACGGATCTACCCGATTCTACACTGACTATAGGCAGCTTCATGACGTAACCATCAAATATGCAACACCACTCCCCCGCATTGACGATTCTTTAGACTCCCTGCTAGGCGCCAGATGGTTCACCACCTTAGACCTCCAAACCGGATATTAGCAAGTGCCCGTACTTCCGGAGCACCAACAGAAAATGGCCTTCTCTACCAGTCAAGGGAGACTGTACAAATTCACCATACAACCCTTTGGACTATGCAACGGACCCGCAACCTTCTCCAGGCTCATGGAATCCGTGTTGCAAGGACTAACTTGGGAAACTTGTTTTGCCTACCTTGATGACATCATCGTTTTCGGGAAAACTTGGGCCGAACATCTGCATCGTTTACGTCAAGTGTTCCAACGGATCCGGGATGCCAACTTAAAATTCAAGCCCTCCAAATGTACCATAGCACAGAAAGAAGTCAAATTCCTCGGCCAAATAATCTCAGAAGAAGGCATTTCACCTGACCCCGCAAAACTCCAAGCAATAAGTGCCATAACCCCACCTACCAACGTAAAAGGAGTCCGAGCTTTTTTAGGATTAGCATCTTATTACCGTCGTTTCGTAAGGAACTTTGCCACGATAGCCAAACCACTCCATGACCTCATCAGAAAAGAAGAGCCCTTCCTTTGGACAACCCAATGCCTACAAGCCTTCCACACCCTCAAAGACCTACTCATAACCGCAGCAGTCGTTTCATTCCCGGACTATACCCAACCTTTCCGCCTTTACACCGACGTATCAATATTAGGAATTGGAGCCGTCCTAGCCCGAAAAGCACGCTACACCCGAAACTGACCCTGCCCCGATACGTGCCATTCACCATCAAGACTCTACAGATCAAGATCAACAACACCTCTTGCAACAATTCCAACTGCAACAGAAACCAGACATCTCTTTTCCCAATTACAAAGAAGAGATAACCTCTACGCCACCGAGGGAAAAATCGTCATCAGCCCCAACTATCTACCATGCAATCCCTACATTTCCATAATGGCATCCATTTAGGACAAAGGAAACTGGTCTCCACCTTCCAAGAAGTTTACTGGACACCCTCAACCTACCTAACCCCCAAGAAAGTAACAGAAGCATGCCGAGCCTGTGCCCTTGGGAAGGACAAAACACGCACTCCAGGACCCTCAGGAAAACTCGTAGCATCCAAGCCCTGGCAATTACTCGCTGTCGATGTTATGGGACCCATAGAGGTGTCAAAGGTTTTAAATATATAATTACCTTTGTTGATACATACTCCAAATATGTAATAGCTTGCCCAGCTAAAGAACACACCGCATTTGCAGTAGCCGAAGCCATGCTCCAACATGTGTTCCCATATTTTGGATTACCTCAAACCATCCTCTCCGAGTTCACCAGACTAATCTGGACACAAATATCCCAAATGTTCAGGTTCAAGATTAGCCATTCTTCTCCTTACTGGCCCCAAAGAAGTTATATCTGCGAGAGAAGCCACCGCACCATTGCCAACCAAGTAAGAACCCGGTTGCAACAAATGAACACAACCGACTGGCCCAGCCAGGTCAAAATCGTGCAATGGGGTATTAACACCTGCCCTCGTCAGGATGGAATCTCCCTCCATAAACGAATCTTTGGAGAACCACCTCTACTACTTCCCTTATGTCATTTGTCTGTTCCATACGATCCTTCGTCTAATTTAAATCAGTCCCTAGTCCACTTGAAAAACAGACTGAGACAACTACAATACATGCATGATCTTCAACCTAACGAGACCCCCAAAATCAACACACACCATGTAGGCGATCTTGTCATGGTGGCCCAACTTCCTGTGCCCTCTAAACTCAAGCCAAGATACAAAGGTCCGTTCGAGGTTTTAACAGTACCAAATTGCTATCAGGCCACGGTTAATTACCAAGGGGAATCCCGCACATACCGTAACCGTTATGTACGCCGTTTCCAACCTTTAGATGAAAATTTATCTATGTTACGGGGCTATCACACTTGGCTATATTTTCGTGGTTTCTGGATCTTCGTTCATAGTTTAGACGACAATACCGTGGTTTCCCTATCACACATGCACCTACATAATCCACGAAGATTTAATTATACGTACATTCTTTCGTTCTCACTTCGAAATTAATTGGTTTTATTTCGGCCGTTTTAGCTTCTCGTCATGCTATTAATACATCTCAATCCCAATGATAAAGCTGAGCATATATAAAAACCATGGTAAGTATGACTATATTGCTCACAATTACCTAAAACAAGCGACGTGAATCCACGTCTGTCGGTAAAAGTGGAAGCCAGTGGAAGCAGCAGCACACTCATGATTGGCTACTTTATCAGTAACCTGATAATTTAGTAATGATCTGTATTGTTCCTTATTTATTCATTAAACTAGATATGTTTAAGTAATTTTAATGATTACTTAATAAATTACAGTGGTATCCGAATCTAAAGAGCTATTAAATATAACAGGAAACAATAATAACGTATATATCATAAAGTAAACACAAGCGAGATAAAACAAATTATAAACACAAGAAGTAGGTGAGAGTGAAGGCTGACTGACTCGGCCCACCCGGCTTAGCCAATCACAGGCCGAACTTTATGTATTATACATTTAAAATAGGCAATGATGGTATTTCTTGCCTTGCTTGTGTTTACTGTATTATATGTATGATTTTATGTGTTCCATGTCATATTATATAGCTTCTAAGGTTCGAATATCACCTATCACATATTCATTAGATATATTAAAACTTATATAGTTTAATATATATGGAATATATATATATTAATATGTATTTATACATAAGGAATGTATTTCCACGACATAGCCTACTAATTCACGCCCAAAAATCTCCGTGGATAGACGAAGATCTCCCAAGTTGCTCAGGTAGCGTGGATTGTCGGCAAGACCACGGAAAATAGACGAGAAACCACGGAAATCGTGGAGACCACGGAAATATTGGCAAGTGTGATAGCCCCTTTAGCTAATCCAGATGATGATACCGCATGCCCTGTTGACAGTAATCCGAGCCTTTCTTCCACCAAAACAGAGACCTTGCCCCCTCCCCCAATTCCCCCCATCATCCCTCCCCCTGTTTTACCAACTACGCCTATCCCTAATCTTGAACACTTTCCCCCTATCTTTCCACTTCCTCTCCCAATTTTTACACACTACCTCAACCACCCCACCACCCTAACTCCACCTAACCGCGCCTTCTCAGCCCCTCCTACACTTACCACTACCACTCACCCTAAACTTATATATTCACCTTCCATCCAACGCACCCCACCTTCAGCAAAAAATCCCCTCCCCGCAACCCAAACCTCCTCCATCACCCCAAATTCCACCGATGCTGAGCTTCCAATATTTTCTCCATCACCCATCTCTCAACCAACTTCCCCTTTTTTTTTTTTTTTTTTTTTTTAAGACCTCCGTCTACGTATTGTGAAAAAACCTGTTATAACTTCCCCTTCACTTTCCCTCATTCCCACTCCTTTCCCTTCCAAAACCAAATTTACTCTTCCTTCTCCATTAAAACGCCCTACAGTTAAATCAAACCTCCTTCCAAAGCCCCCAACCTCCAAAACTAAAAAAAAAACAGTTACATTCTTCCCCCCCTTTAACCCCCTCTCCTCCTCCTATTTTACAGCCAATATGTATGAGATCTGGCCACCATGTCGTGAAGACCAAGAGGTGGTCCCCTGCCGTGTCCGAGCCAAAACCTCGGAAAACAACCCCTACCACCACCTGCAGTTCCTGCCCCTCACTACCAGACACCTGTCACCCCAGCTACCACCAAACCAAAACCTATTAAGCCGCCACCTGTCAACCCTGTACCTGCACACCCTCCACCTGTCATCACTACACCTGCGGACCCTCCAGCTTCAAGCAGCCCACCTGCAGATCCCTCACCTACCCTGCCCACACCAGCCGATCACCCCCCAGTGAATTCACAAACAGACACACTTGCAAATATCTCTCCCCCCACCCTTCTCATACACTACCTAGCTCACATGACACTGACCCACCTAAGCTCCTCCCACCTTCACCCGATGTTGCCAGTGACCCTAAATCTCCCAAACCAATCATTCCAAGCCCTGACACAGCTCCAGCAACACCCACCAAGATGAAGATTAACAGTCTCTCACTTAAAATCAATGAGGACATACCTATCCATACCCCTGCCCAACTAGTCGACCTCGCCCAGAGCTCCAGCACACCCCTCCACTTCACTGTGTTCAGAGACGTAGATGCCTCCAACAATATACAAGCCAGAGTATGGTATTGTTTTCTACAGAACCTCACCCCTTACGTCCGCACTAAAACATAAAAAACATACTTGTTACAAGCCCGAGGGCGGGCCTCTTTTCTGGAAGGCGATGGTGAGATCACAGGGTCTGGCCAACAAAAGGCAAGACCAGTCAAGCACCTGCTCCCGTCTACAGATAATAATCAAATCATTCAATGCTGCATTGCTAACATAAAAAGTAAATCACGCGCTATCATACTCCCCCACCCCAAGACTCAGCTTGAACAATAACCAGTGACTAACGTGATAGAAAACGCGCCCCTCACCCTCCACCAAGACCTACACACACTCATTTCGAGGAGGTTGGGGTAATATAAGCTATGCTAAAAAAATAAAAAAGAATCCTTTGTTAAGTATTAGTAGTAATAATTATTTTCCAGATTCTATCTTTGATAATGTATTATCGGTTAAAATGTTCTTATTCTACTGGGGGGCCAATTTTTCCACTTAGTAGCAATTTTCTTAGAATAATCAGAGAAGCATTCATACCTGCTTTAACAAAGAGGCAAGGTGTCACGCAAGAGCTAAGAGATCTATTAGCTCTTCCGCCAAGGTTCGGAGGTATGGGGACCATAAACCCAGTGGAGGCAGCGCTGCGCATTATGAGTACCAAAATTTCCTTAAACTTACTATGTCTCTGACAGAAGAAAAAAAACGGGAGTAAAATTAAAATGATGAGGTGGACGAAGATGAAAACGAAATGCAAGACATGAAATTACAAAGAGCAGAGAAGAGCGACAGAAACATAGCCTAGAACAAATTAAGACCGAATGTAGTGAAGAACTGAAAATGAGAGTTGAGATGGCACAAGGCACGGGGGCTTCAAATTGGCTCACTTCATAATCAATAAAGGAAAAAAAGGTTTCAGCTTTAATAAACAAGAATTCAATGATACCATAGCCTTGAGCTATGAGTGGCCAGTTTCGAATATGCCGCTGAAATGTGCATTTGGTGAAATAAACAACTCGGAACACTGTATGACCTGTAAGAGAGGAGGATTCATCTGTATCCGGCATGATGAAGTACGAGACATCACTGAACAAATGCTGGACGAGGTGTGCCATGATGTCAGAATCGAACCGGAACTTCTGCCTATGGACGGACAGCGCTTAGCTCACAATACTGCAAATACTTCAAACGAAGCAAGAGTGGACGTAAGTGCTCGAGATTTTTGGACGAGGGGACAATGTGCTTTTTTCAACATCAGAATCTTCTACCCAAGAGCACATACATATCGTTAGCGAGTACTCAAGACGGCATACTTTAGAAACAAAAGTGAGAAGAAACACGCTTATGAAGAAAGAACTTTGAAGAGGGATCAAGGGAGCTTTACTCCTATGGTCTTCTCACCGTCAGGAGGAATGGGACCTTCTGCAAGTATCTTTTATGCCAGGTTAGCTGAACAAATATAGAATAAAAAGCGCCACCATAGAAGCCAAGTCATGGCTTGGATGAGATGCTGGCTCTCTTTCTCCCTTCTCAGGTCTGCACTCCTGTGTCTCAGGGGTACAAGGTCCTCCCCGCTACAGAGGACAAGAGTGAGAGACTAGGACTTTTAAATGGCGGGCCAAATTGGGGAGCAACTTGGTTGAATTTAGGGAGGTACAATAAGATAAATTATAAAGGAACTAGAATAAGCTAGATAGAACACCACTTTGTAACTAACATTTAAATAAATACAAAATAATACTACAAAAATAGAAGGAAACATGCTTACATTACTGAAATATATGTGGACATGCAGTAATGCAAGTAATGGTCGCTCTCTTGTAAATCTAAATTGGCTTACTTAACCCGTACAGTACCAGCGACAGAGAGCCGTCAGTAAATAAATCACTCCCCAGTCCTAGCTACGGCAGAGCAGAGAGATGTCAGTAATATACGATCCTTGTAACTGCCAATATCCGGCAGTGCCTGGTACCACGACGTTTGAGCACTGCTCTAGAGTTGGCATCACTTATCAGCTTATATCCAAGCCACTACAGGCTGGGAGAGGCAGTATTCCTCCATCTTTTGAGGTGGGAGGTTGATATATCTTGCCATTTTGGCCACATTGCTTGTGACTGTGGGGGAATTTTGTGGTAGTAACAGGGCCTATGGTACAGTAATAATTCTTAAAGCTAGCGCATGCTAAGCCAGCTAAGGATAGCCCAATAAGGCCGATTAGGCGTATTTCCATTGGGGTTCTGTACTACTATCCCATCCCCTTGCTCATGAGGGATGGTAATGACTCAGTGCTTGTGAAAAATCTTTAATGCGCCGAGCGTGGGCGCGATCCCGGGCCTTCTGGGTGGAAGTCCGAGACGCTAGTCACTACACCAAGCGAGCCGCTTAAGAATGGGAAAGGGGTGGGACCTTCTAGGCTATTTTTTTGTTTTTGTCTAATTAAGTCCAGGCTGCTTAGTAGGGTCACAAGGTATGTGCAGTCTGTGCATCTATGTAACTCTCTATCTTACTCACTCTCACTCTCTCTCTCTCTGGTCATAAAAGTTGCAAATGCCCTTTAATGTTGACAAATCTCAAATTTTGCAACCGTTGGTGCAAAAAAAAAAAAAAAAGTATGCTAATCAAATGAAAGGCCAACCAATAATTGCAAACTCTAAGGTTAAAGATCTCGGGGTTGTAACATCTGTGTCATGCAATTGTTTTAAGGCCTGGGTTTACTGCATGCTCAGCTGGATAACTCAAACAAACGATAATATGGATATACAATTAGTTTATTAACATATAGGTTATGGGGTATATACAATACAAACACAAGAAATACACAGTAATAGCAAACCATACAGAAACCTCAAGTTATACGTATAATACTGAAACTCTGAAGATCACAGTCAATATAATTAATTCTTAGTATATACAGTACATGAGTATTAACTCTTCAACATAAACAGTGATTAACTCTTCAACATAAACAGTAAATATCTCTTTAACATAAGCAAGGATTAACTCTTTAACTTCAAGGGGCAACAATGAAATTAAATTATTAACATAATATATAGCAGTGAATGCTTTTTATCGTGGCAACAATGAACTCCTGTTATTAAATTCGTAAATAGCTCTTCCTGGAGCATTTGTAATTACTATGTAATTATTCAACATGGTTTCAAGCTCCCAAGAAAGTTACTGGTATTATAGTTGAACTTGTGTGACTGTGAGGCTGTTTGAGGGCTGTTTGAGGGCTGTTTGAGGTTGCTTGAGGGCTGTTTTAGGGCTGTTTGAGGGATGAGGCCAAATTCCCAGCAATCTGAAAACCGAAAATCCTCAGATCAATGTGCGGCTGCGGCAAATAAGGCTAACAGATCCTTGGGATTTATCAAATGAAACTTTACCTTTTAAAACAAGATCATTATTGTGTCATTATTCAAAAGCATCATCAATATGGCGTTCAGTTCTGTTCCCGTATCTCAAGAAAGATATTGAATAAAATGAATCCGTGCAGTGTAGAGCCACTAACCTAATTCCCTCGTTGAGAAACAAGCCATTTTAAGAAGATTAAATAACTTAAAGTTGTTCTTGCTGAAGAAAAGAAGGTTACAAGACCAACTTATTGAGTGTTTTAAGATAAATAAAGGCTTTGGCAGAGTAGGTTTCAATGCACCGTTCACGATTAATAGCAATGCAGCAACCTAAGGTAATGGAATCAAATTAAATAGAAAGAAAGCATGCTTAGATGTCACACAAAACTTCTTCACATACAATGTGGTCACAGAGCGGAATAGATTACCAAGGGAGGAGGTTGATATTAATTCAATTGATACGTTTAAGAAGAGACTGAACGATCATCTGATGGAAATTGTATTAACATGAATGAATATATATAAAATCAGTAGGTATGTAAGTATAAATCAGTAGGTATGTAAGTATAAATTCAATATCAGACTTATTTCTATTCAGCCTATATAAAAACGTACCTTGTGGACCATAAGGTTATACTTCCTCCCATTTTCCAGTACGACTTTTTAGCTGGAGAGATTGGAGGGTGGGGAGAGAGCCATTTAATGTGCTGTCCTGATTTTTCTACTGTAAACTGTCCGTGTCTCTAGTAGCATTAAGGCCGGATCACCTAGTAGGGACCCCAAGGTCTGTGTGGTCTGAGTACCTGTGTAACTCTGTGTAACTGCAACTCTCTCTCTCTCTCTCTGTCTAGCTAGAATAGTTTACCAGTTTACCAAGGGAGGCGGTCTATAATAATTCAATTGCTATGTTTAAGAAGATACTGGACGATCATTTTATGGAGATTGGATTAATATGAATGAATCAGCAGGTAAGTTTAAATTCCATTCCAGACTAATTTATTGCTATGCCCTATAACATTTTTCCTTGTTGGCATATCCTGACCCATTTTCCGGTAAGCTTTTTATCCGGAGGTGCCAGAGGGTGAGGAGAGAGAGCCTTCTAATTTGCTATAATATGGTTCTACTATAAACTGTCCTTGTCTAGTACTAATAAAGCCGGACCACCTAGTAGGGACCGCAAGGTCTGTGTGGCCTGAGTGTCTGTGTAACTCTGTGTAACTCTCTCTCTCTCTCATTTTACCTCCCGCTCTATGCTGCTTATTATTTTGTTTTCTTTTTTTCGGGTATAATTTGTGTGGCTCCATCTGTCCTGTTCTTCTCTGTGTCTCTCTCCCCGCCTTCCCCTTATCCCTTATTTTATTGCAGGTTTTAGTGTTATCTGGTCATTCGTCTTCTTGTTCTTCCCTTTATTTTTCTTTCGTCTCAATGTTGTATTTTCTTGCGCTTCAATCTAGTGTTCAATCAGGTTTCCCTATATTCTTCTTCTTTTTTGTCTTGTTCCACTCTTCTTCTCCTTATTTTCTTTTTCTTCTCCTTCTTCTTCTTCTTTGTCTTGTTTCACTCTTCTTCTCCTTATTTTCTTTTTCTTCTCCTTCTTCTTCTTCTTTGTCTTGTTTCACTCTTCTTCTCCTTATTTTCTTTTCATCATCTTCTTCTTTTTCTTCTTCTTCTTCTTTGTCTTCATTTGTAATATTATTTGAGTTTATGAGTCTTGTTTTGTGCTTTTGCATCTTGTTTTTGTTATTTTTCTGTATTACTTGTATTGTTTTTGTTTATCTATACTCTTCTTCTCCTTCCTTATTTACAGCAAGATACACTGTATTCCTCTTCCTCTTCTCTTTCATCATCATCTGCTGCTAATTTAAGGGAGCTCAGACGGTATTGTGCAGCACAATTTACTGGTTCGGCTCAATGGTTTAAGGAGGGATTTAGTTTGCTCTCTAAACCTCCATCAAGCTTAAAGAAACACCCACAAGATCCTTCATCGATATAGATTTGTATATTTTTCAGTAGAAAAATGTCCCGGCCGAAGGCCGATTCCTCTTCAAATACAGGCTCGCTATCGTTCGACAGGAAAAAAATCGACACCTAAATGGCACGAAAGGTCTTAATATTGGCAACAAAATGGGGCAAAGGGTCTGAAAATCGCCAAACTAATGGGGCGAATGTCTTGTAATCTCATAACTAATAGGGCTAAACATGAGGAAGGAGGAGGACTCGAAAAACCAACTGCCTCCCCTTAATCGTGTTGATCATTGATGTCCTACCTTACAGGCCAACTATTGAATACATATTGTTTTCTCGCTTCGTGTTTTCTTCTACTCTCTTACCCATTGCCTTCCCTTCTACCTATAATCTTTTGTATTGCTTCATTTATTGTAGTTTGGTATAGTCTATTCGCTGTAAGTAGGCGAGAAATCATGACCTCTATCCTCTGTAACTTAAAAAGGGCTAGAGCAAATTGGCTGTAAATGTACACATCAATTTCTTGACCGACTCTTCCCGAATGAAGAAACTCACTTGCTCTCGTGTTCCCGATTTTGACTCCTCTGAATTCTCAACTTTATGGCTCAAACTATCCTGTCATTCTCATACTAAATATTTCTGTGCTGTCTATATTTCCCCTAAAAAGTACCGACTTTCCCAAATTCTTTGACTATCTACACTCTAAAGTGAAACACATTCTATCTATCTCTTCCTTCTCGGAAATCTCCATCTTAGGAGATTTCAACGTTCACCACCACCAATGGCTCTCCTCTCTTACTACTGACCAACCTGGTTAACAAGCCTTCGTCTTTTCTATCCTAAATGACCTAGAGTAGCTGGTCCAGCAACCCACCCGTATCCCGGATTGCTTCGGTGATCGGCCCAACATTCTTGACTTATTTCTAACTTCTAACCCTTCCACTTATACTGTAAATCTTTTCTCTCCTTTGGCCTCCTCCGACCATAAACTTATCTCTGTTACATGTACTATCTCTCCAGTACGGCCACCCGATCCTCCCAGCTGGCGGCGCTTGTGGCACTTTGGCGCTGCCAACTGGGAGGCTCTTCTGCAGTACTTCCTTGATTTTCCATGGAATGACTTCTGCTTCCGTGGCCTAGGACCCTCGGAAAGTGCTGAACCCAATACCGAGGTAATTCTCTCGGGCATGGTAGCATATATTCCATTTGCTTTCTCTCAGTCTAATGCAAACAAATCTTGGTTTACTCACGCTTGTTCTACTGCTGTCTGCAACAAGGAGGAAACATTCAAACTGTACCGACGCCTTAAAATTCACGAATCTCATTCATTCTTCCTATGTTTCTGCCCGGAATCAAGCCAAATCTGTTCTACGACTTGACAAGCACTCTTTCTTCAATAATAAATGCACTGAACTATCCAGCTCTAGCTCTTCCCAAGCTTTCTGGCATCTAGCCAAAAACCTCTCAAACAATTTTTCTTCCTCGCCTTTCCATCCCCTTTTCCACTCTGATGGCACAACCATCACTTCTTCCTCTGACAAAGCTGAACTGTTTGCTCAAACTTTTGCTAGAAACTCCACCTTGGATGATTCCGGTGCTATTCCTCCCTCTCCACCCCCCTCTCTCCTACTTATGCTTAATATCCTAATCTCTTCTAAAGATGTGCTTTCTACCCTCTCTGGGCTTATTAATAAGAAGGATTACAGTCTGGACAGTGTTCCTCCTGTTGTACTCAAAAACTGTGCTTCTGTGCTGACTCCCTACCTAGGCAAACTCTTTCATCTCTGTCTCTCCTCTAAAGTCTTCCCTTCATGCTGGAAGTTTGCTCTCATTCAACCTGTCCAAAAGAAGGGTGAAGGGTGACCACTCTCAACCCTCCAACTATCGTCCAATTGCTCTCATCTCTTGTATCTCCAAAGTTTTTGAAACTAAATGCAATGAATTTCGGTGTGAGCATCCTAGGTTCGAATCCCTGGACTGCCACATGTATTTGTTGATTTCATATTTGAGTTTAGGAGTAAAGTCGGTTGATGGAGGTAACATAATAATTCCAAAGTTCTTAAGCATTATTTTCTCTTCACATAATCTGCTCTCAGATCGTCAGTAGGCTATGTCTTCCTTAAGAGTCATTCTACTGGTGATCTTTTTTCATATATTACTAACTCTTGGTCATCCTCCTTTCATGAAATCGGTGAGACCTTTTCTATTGCATATCGGAGGCCTTCGATAGTCTGGCACAAATCTTTAATTTCTAAACTACCCTCCTTCGGTTTCTATCCCTCCATTTGTGCCTTTGTCTCTAATTTCCTTTCCGGCCGTTCCATAGCTGCGGTTGTGGACAGTTATCGCTCACTTCGTAATCCTATCAACTCCGATGTTCCTCAGGGCTCTGTCTTATCTCCTATTCTCTTTCTAATTTTCATAAATGATCTTCTCAACTGTACCTCCAGTCCCATCCATTCATACGCAGCTGACTCTACCTTGCACTACTCAATTAGTTTTCCAGAACGCCCCAGCCAGAAATCCCTCAAAGATAAATGTAATGAGGCCATAGAACACTTATTTTCAGATCTAACTACTATTTCCAGTTGGGGCAGAGAAAACCTTGTTGCCTTTAATGCTTCCAAAACCCAATTTACCCATATATCTCCACGTCCAAAATTCCCAGAGGACTATCCCTTGTTCTTCAAGAATACAAAAATATATCCTTCATCTTCTCAAAATGTTCTTGGTGTCTCTTTTTCTTCTGCTCTCACTTGGAAGGACCATATTACAAGTCTTGCTAAGGCAACCTCCCAGAAGCTGGGTGTGCTCAACTACCTCAAGGGGTTCTTTACCTCTGCGCAGCTTCTTGCTCTGTACAATGCGTCCTTGTATTGAATATTGTTCACATGAGTGGGGAGGATCCTCTCACACCACACTCCTAGACAAGGTAGAAAGGAAGGCGTTTTGTATCATTAATTCCCGCCCACTCACCAGCTCTCTGCAAACTTTCTCTCTTCGCCGCAATGTTGCATCTCCCTCGCTATTCTATCTCTACTACAATAATCAGTGCTCCTCTGAGCTCTCCCAGTGTATACCACCTCCTCTTTGTAGGGTACGTGGTACCCATCTTGCAACACAATCCCACCCCGACTCTGTGCAACTCTCCAACCCAAGAGAGAAACGTTACTCTCAGTCTTTCTTCTATTCAACAGCTGAGCTCTGGAACTCTCTCCCAGAATCAGCCTTTCCCTCCTCCTATGACTTAAATTGCTTCAAACTGTGTGTGTCCAGGCATTTTAGCTCGAACATCCCTTGAATTTGGCCCTGTCCTACTTTCAACTATGGGGGATGCACTCGCTGCAGGCAGTTCTGCCTTTTGCCTCCCTCAGTCACATAGAAAAACAAATAATAACAAATTATGTATCTATACCTGAATTATTTTGAATTAGATAAAATAATGACACCACATGAAGTTTGTCAGCAACTGAAATCTGACAAAGCATGTGGGCCATATTATGGTTTATCTCCAGGAAAATGTAAAGCATAGCCAGGTCCGTGGACACTGGTGTTTACAAAGGCTATGTAAGTAACAAAGTCACTACCCGGTAGATAGGTGTGAATAGCTTGGTATTCATGGTATGTAAATAGGTAAGTTGTTGGTATGTACTGTAGGTAATTGTATACTTGGTTGATTGAATACTCTGGTAGATTCTGGTTGCCTCTATGTCTTCTCATTATTTTAGTATTAAAAAGCTGCCACCGATTCCCTAGTCACCAAAACACAGTAAGGACTATATTTAGGTACTGGAAGAATATTTAGCCATAATAACCAGCCAACTTATTCTATATACTGCATAAGAGTTACAGGAACGAATATGAATTATAGGAACAAATCTTGATTGCAGGAAAGGTGTGTAATAATGGGATCCTTTGATAAGTAGTCAATAGGTAGTTGAAGTATAGTAACATTTTATCTTGAAGTAGTATTATATTATAAACAGAGTATTCCCCATGTAGGAAGAATACCTCAACCTGTCTTGATGACTCCAAGCCTTCTCTCTAAGTGTATCTTATATCTCCAATTCACCTCAAACCTCACATTAACTTCTGGTCAAACCGACCTCTAGTGATAACACAAACAGGAAAACAACTCATCAGTTGACACAGCTTTGATTTCAGTAAAGAGTAGCTGGTCTTAAACCTGAAGGTGGACTCTAAGCATAGAGAGGTGTACAATTGCCTCCTAATAAGTAGTATTATAGTTTCCTATATATAATCCCAAGCATAACATGTGTCCTTATGGTATTTACCCATAGTCTTGTTCGAAAGCAAAAATTATCACCAATTTTAAGAAAAAAAAAATGATAGAAGTGTATGAAATTGTAGAGGTATCTATATAATAAATAGTATAGCTTTGATATTTGACATGGTATTATGTGCGCAGTTGAGACAATGGCTTAAGCCATTTCAGGAGCAGGCAAGAGTTCAAGAAGGAAGAGGATGCTTAGAGCACGCGGTGTCTCTATGTTTGCTGTGCGACATGGCGTGGAGGGTGCCCAGAAGAACATTATTTAGAGTGTTGCGCAGATTTGGATGTGGCTCGATGACGCTCTGTGCCTTGATTGCAACACACATAATTACTGAGAGTTTGATTGAAATCTCCTTAATCATAATAACCTTAGGCGTGAGGTGACAAGTGACAAGTGAGTGTCAATTTTTTTTATATTTTATATAATTTTTCTTGATGACATCATTAGGGACCAGACAGCTTCTTGGCATGATTGCATGTTCTTGTGCTGATTGATGACACTGTACTCTTATCAACGACTAGGCATGGTATTATAGACAAAATATGTTTATTTCAGGATTTCAGTAGAAACTATAAAATAGTAATCAATCAAGCTAAAAAAAAAAGGCTATAAACGGCTGTGAGGCAGACAGAGAGCCGTTTGTGGTGAATGGGTTTGTGGTGGAACATTGTGATATTTATATTTATCTTGGTTCACCCTTCACCAGTGACGGTCGAGCTTCAACTGCTGTTAAAGCACATATAATTGCCAAGATGTCTCATGTTCTGAAATTTGTGTTCTTTGTTAGTCTTAGTAATGATGCGCCGTGTCATTGACACAGCTCTGATGGCTCCTATAATTTATGGTTGTGAATCATGACACTGTGCGGACCTGAACCCTATAATTAAACAGTTCAAATGGTGTTTGAAACATTTATTGGGTGTGAGAAGAACCACAACATTTGTTATATTGATTCTGGATATCCCCTCTTTCAAGATTTAGTAAGACACAAACAGCATAAATTGTTCTCTAAAATGTGGCAAGAAAGGCGAGCAGATCAAGATGATCCATTATCTCATGTAATATATATGGTTACTGATATACATACCGCTACAAGCAGACTTATGCGGGAGTATATATCAAATGATGGGAAAGATCTGAGTGAGGCAATGCAAAGAGTAATAATAGATATTACAGGGAATTATTCCTCAAGGCATATCACATATAAGGATATTAACCCACTGGACCTCAGTGCCGCAGCGTGTGTGTCGGCAATGTATGTAATGCTAATCCCCAGCGCCACAGCACATGCATCAGCACTTTCGACCTTATGGTAGCTAGAGGAATCAAATTTGTATGGGATATACCTTATGATGTTGCCGAACAGTGGCGGTACTCGGCAACCCCCAAGTCCAGCCGCGCGGGTGAGTGGCGCGAGTTTACCCATTTACTTCACCACTACTTTCGACCTTATTTACTCTCGTCCTATGGTACCTAGAGGCTTCAGATTTGTATGGGATATTCCTTAGGATGTTGCAGAACAGTGGCAATACTTGGAAATCCCAAGTCCAGCCGTGCGGGTGGGGATGCGCAGGAGAAGGGGGAAAACAGTGTACCTACTTATTTCACCACAACTTTTGACCTTATTTACTCTTGTCATATGGTAGCTAAAGGCTTCAGATTTGTTTGGAATATTCCTTAGGGTGTTGCCGAACAGTGGCAATACTTGGCAACCCCCAAGTCCAGTTGCGGTGGGGACGCGCGGGAAGATGGGGAAGTCAGTTTTCCCGTTGATCTCGCGAGTGATACATCATGTCCGATTTACCTCCTCGTTACCCACGCAGGGGTGTTAAGCCTCGAGGATGCACTGGCTATACATGAGGAAAGTGATGTGCCTGATAGTGACACTGGATCGTTAGATGAGGATTCAGGGAAGGAGTATCGGCCAACTTTGATGGAGATAGAGGAGATGCAAGAGGAGGAACCCATTGTCCCCATCTCTCGTCGCCTCGCGATGTTGGAACAAAGGGAGGAGAGTGGGTATCGCTCCCCCACTGCTCCCCATGACATAGTTGACTCCCCACCAGAGGCGGAGGAGGAGGATGACCCAGACCCCATGGCATTCCTCAAAATTCCGCCAGGCCATTGTAGGGGTCAGAAGAGACGAGCTGAGGATGAGAGGGGTCAAGTTGTTACACCACAACATGTGTGTCGTGGTCCTCCCCCACGCCTACCTTCACCACCAGCTCGCACAGACACCATCACAACCACCACACTCAGCTTGCAGATACTTTTTAAGGATTATTAGGCTAAACCCCTACGGAAGTATTCTCCGAGTTGACTGGGTCACGTATAATCCAGGTACAGACGGATATGTACCAGACAGTGAATCAACTTTGCCTAACTTTATCCTGTTTTTGGTCAGGTAGTATTACACATTCCAGATAGTGACAAGACTGATGGATTTCAGAACAGTAGAGGCATGAGAATTATACTGTTTGAATTATTGCTCGGTTATACAAAGCCTTAAAAATATAATACTGTACATACATGGTTAGGCTATATGGGGAATAGTATCCTTTATTTATTTATTTTAAAAGTAGGTCTTAGGAGACTTGTATAAGTACAGGATAAATTATTTACAGTTTTCACAGGTTCTTGGTCTAGGGAGGCTTCTATGTAATGTGTTGGTTATCAGATGGAATCTTCTGTTTACAGTTGTTGCCTCTCTTCGTAACATTAATGGTAGTTATTTTCATCTGGGTAACTAGACGGAAATGGAGACGGTTGGTGCGTTAATTGCATAAAATAGGCTTCATCGTAATTAAAATCGGTTTCTAGTTGTGGATTCTGACCCTTTGAGAAGAGCGGCCATATTTTATATCTCCCCTGGGGATCCTTATTGAGGGGGGCCAGGCCGTGGTAAGACACGTATCTTAAGGGTTCCTGTGACCCTCGTTTTCTTTCTGCTTGTGGTAGGGGTGACTGCTGCAGGTGATTCCTCGATTCTAGGGTAGACCGAGGCTTTGATCTTCTGTTGGAAATGGAGGTAATCCTACAGGTTGAGGTTGAGGGCTATTCTGCAGGTGTGGATGGATTATTGATGGTGTTGACTTCCTCTCTTTTTCGCCCTGGCATCTCAATGTGGGTAGGTTGACAAAGACGTCTGTTTCCATTGCACTGCATCTATCAAGGGTGTTGGGGGAGGTGTCGAAAAGGACCTGGTGGAAGGTAGCTGTAAGGCTCTGATACCTGATGACCCCACGAAGGGAGACGGCGGTGTGGCGATCATGGGCGTTCCATCATATCTGTTTTCTCATTTCCAACAGTTTGAATATTGTAAAACCATCAAAACAAGCAATAATAGTTATACAAAAACACAATAACTCCTCCAAACGTCGGATCAGCTAATATTAACACTTATGCTGCGCGCTTATTTGCGCTATTTAGGGCATATTCAGGCACTCCTGAATGATTAATCAAGCATCTGCATTAAATGAACTGTATTCTGTCGAAAACTAGGTGAAAATAGCTTCAAAATGAGACCAGAACGAGCTTTGTAGGTGGCGGGGTTCACCCGCAGCGTTGCCATAGACATTCGGGAAAACTCGCTAATTATTAGCTCTCGCTCACTCGGCAACACTGTTGTGAGACATCCGCGCGAGACACAGTCTCCCTCAGTGAGCGGCTGGCTGCTCTGAGGGTCGGAGGGAGGTCCCTCACGCTCCCGCCCACTGACACTCGATTTCTACGGTTTTTAAAGCCTGTAAATTGCTGTAAATTGCCTATGCATTCCAGAACGTCACCCGCAGGGAATGGGTTAAGTGTGATATATTGAATTTTCTCATTCTGAAGTACAATTATTTTAGTGTAGCAACAGCAAGCGTATAACTACTATAACTTTTACTAATATCATCACCACCATTTAAAATCACCACTATCATTGTCACTTCGACTGATATCATTACTATCACATCTACAATCACTACTGCATCTACCATTCCCACCATTATCATCACTACAACTTTATTCACTACTATTTCTATTACTATCAATATTTTCAACTTATTCATTCAACCATATTCACTATATCTACAATCGTCATCATCACTTATCACCATCATCACTACCATCAACATTTACCATTAACAGCACACTGTTAATATCGACTACATTTACCATAATTCCATTCATTACCATCACTATTACCACCACAAATATCACCACCTCTACCATTACCACTAACTCCACTGCTATTCACCACCATCACTATCTTCACCTTTGCTACTACCACTATCACTATAAATATCACCACCATGATCACTAACTCCACTGCTATTAACCTTCAATAGCACTGCCCCCACTGTACCAAAGCCAACACCATTACCACCATAACTACTACCACCACTACCAACATCACTAACACCACTTCCATTAACCACCAATAATGCCCCCACCACCACAACTACCATAACCACTATCCCCAGAGCTAGTAACCACCAATAGTACCATCACTGCTCCATAACCTAAACCACTACCACCACCACTACAATTACCACCATTGCCAATACCACTACCACCACCACCACTACTACCATCACCACTTCCTCCACCGCAATAACCATCAATAACACCACCACTGCACCATAACCTACTTCACTACCACCACCACCACTACATTGATGTAAAAGACACTTACACTTGTGGCGCTCAGTATAAGGTTGTAAGTTATGGTACCATTAATTAAAATATTTCTCATTTTGCTCCAGGTATTGTGAGTTATGAGGAAGAGTAGAAAAGGAGAAAGAGAAGAAGAGGGAGCGAAGGAGGAGAAAACCAGGAGAAAATGAAGAAGGGGTAAAGAAGAAGAGAAGGCGGGAAAGGAGGATCAGAATCAGACATTCATTTCCATATACACAATGGTTATTCTTTACAACTTAAAAATACACACATTTGCTTATATACAATAGTGTTATGATAAACAATAGTTACGCACAAGTATATTGTCAAAGGTTGAGTAAAAATGCGGTAACATATAATATACAGTATAAACTTACTGATTAAACTGACTGTTTAAAATATGGAGTTTCAGTAGTTTTGTTTAAAGAAGACATAGAATTAACGACTCTAACTTGAAAATATAGAGCATTCCAGAGTTTAGGTCCAGCAACTAAAAGAGACCTGGATCCTACCTCTGTTGACATTGGGAACATAGAAGTTGCATTGCTGTCTCGTGTTTACGTTACACATCATTAACTGTTGGCAGTATGAACAACCAATTTGGTAACTTCTTTCTTACAATGTTAAAAAACAGTTAATGTTGATTCCTACATGTACTTTTGATTTACCTTAAGCCACTCAAGCTCTTTTAGAAAAGGCGTTACATGGTCACGTTTGGGAGCATCATCTAATGCAACTTTTGCAGCAACATTTTGGAGCTTTTGTACACGATGTAGTTGGGTTGCATTGGCTGTGCCCCAGATTGTTATGACATAGTTCATTACACTGAATTACTTAGTACAAGTGATTGTATGACAATTATTCTTGTTTTCTGACTGATGCTATATTTTATGCGGTTAATATACATTATTGTACCACATATCTTTTTACTCATCTCGCCAATGTGTGTTTCAAATTGCATGTAGTTGTCAAAGTATACTCCCAATTTGTTTACAGAGTTACCTGGAACTACTGTATGTAGCTGTCATCAACCTGTAAGCGAGTGTCACCAGGGATCAGTGATAATAATGCCCTGGATCCAACAAACATACACTGGTTTTTGTGTGTGTTTAGCATTAAGCCATTCATATGAAAGTAATCTTTAGCTTTCATTAAGGTTTTTTCACTATTATGAACCAGATAATAAACATTTTCAACGGTACCAATGTGAATGAATTGTGTATTGTTAGCATACTGGATGATGAGACAATCAAAGATAAACTGTGTTAGATCATCAACATTAATTATATATACAATTGGACCCAGAATTGATCCCTGTGGAACTCCATGCGTAATTTCAAGCGATGTAGAAATTTAATTTCCTATACGAACAGACTGTGTTATCTTGGCAAGAAAACTCTGAAACCAAAATGGTTCTAAGTTGACCTTCACACATTTATTAATCAAAATGTTATGATCAACACTGTCAAAAGCCTTGGATAGATAGGAGGAGGAGGAGGAGGAGGAAGAGAGAGAGAGAGAGAGAGAGAAAGGTTCGACCCATGGCAAAGACGGAATTCTATGGACCACCTCTTTCTGCTCCTACTATCCATTTATGTAACATTCATGGCCTTTCCTTTCACTTCCACTGTGTGGATCACCAACTTTCCTCTGCCAATCCTGATCTTCTCGTTCTTACCGAAACTCAATTGTCTGGGACTACTGACAGCAAACCCTTCTTTGTATCCTCCTACTATCTCTATCCTCAGTTTCAATCCAAAGGTGGATATTTATTAGTGGCCCCTCCATCATTGACGATGCGCCTTACAACATTTACGGCCAATCTTTGAACTCATGGCTCGCCGTTCAAACGACCCGCCTAGGAGAGTAAAATGTCAAGATTGCCAAATCTTCGTGAGCGAACGCTCAATAACACTCACGGACTCGTCCGTATAATGATGTGGGTACCACTACTGAAAAAACAGTAAAAAATAAGTAAAAATAAGTAAATAAGTCAAATAAAAATATTAAACGTGATCTAGCAGGTTGCACTTCTCATGCATCTTCTGTTATCTTGCGCATCCCCAGCCCTTATATGGGATGTTATGTCCTTCTTCTCCTAGGCGTCGTGGGGTACGGAGGTGTGTACAGCCTCGCTTCGTTCGTCTCCTACCTTCGGCTTGTGAGCCTTTTGCTCATTTGTACATATTAAGTGCTGAAGTTAGGGTAGCATTATAGATTAGCTAGGCTGTGTACACCTTTCCCACTCGCTCTAGGAGTTGTCCCGTGGGTGTTTGGCAAAACATTTAATAGGATGACCTTGTTGTGATAAGGCAAGGCTTCCACGTGTTTTGTTTTTATGTTTTTTCCTCGCTTCATTTAATATTTGTTAGTTAGACATGAGGCTTCTTTTAGAGGATATGGGGCCCGCTTTTTGGCTACCTAATTGGGTGGGCTAAGCGGTTTCTTCTCTTCGTTGGGGAACATGTGCGTTTCGAGTTGTCCCACATAGTGAGGGGTTTGGCACTTGTGCACGACGCTTTTCAGCCTACATTCCTGTTTATCGTGATGTCGGAAGAAGAGCCATCCTAGGCTATCAGGTTTGTGTTATTGATGATTAATCTACGTCCACATGCCCTCGTCTAGTTGGCCTCCTGTATGAAAGTCTTTATGGCTAGGATGTATTTATTGTGATTTATATACTGTGCCATAAATTGCATGTTGTTACTCGGGTTGCTGTTGGGTTGGGTCCTTACCGGCAAGAGGTAACAGTTAAATTCTGTCACAACGTGCCTCTTGTTTCTTCACGTCATCTCTTATATGCGGTAAGAGACGCTGGAGATGCTACAGCTATGTTGATTTTGTTTTTTCTTTGTTTAGTACTAGATTGGTCGAAATTAGTTTTCCTTGTCTTATGCCGGCGGTGGTTAATATGCGGGAGGTGCATATTTACTTTATTTTGTCTTTTGGGGTCTCCGGTGTTAAGACTCTAGGACATTTCCACCTCGCGAGTCAAGGAAACAGTTCGTAGTTTGGTGCTACAGAAACGCATGCCCGGCGAAAGTGGGGATCCCGCTTCGCCGGGCATCAGCTCTGCCGTACAAAACTCACCTCTTCATATCTTGTTCGTTACTCAGATGCTGTTTAACTATTCCAGGTGTTGGGCGCTGGGACTATTAGGAACTATGTTCTTACTCTTAGATGGGATTAGGTCAGTGTTTGTCACTTTGGTAAGAAGTTATAACTCTAGAGCCATCTGGAATGGCCCTTAAATTCTGTTTATGAAATTCAAAATAATCTGAATATTGATAACTTAATCGATGAACATACCAAGAAAAATATAACATTTGATATTAAACTTTCTGATAAGAACAAGTGCATTGCAAAATTATACATGTTACCTAAATTTCATGAAAGACCTTATAAATATCGCTTTATTGCCGGAGCAAAATTTGCTACCACTAAAACTCTATCAGAACAAGTCGTAAATTGCTTAAAATACATTAAAAGTACTCATAAAAGATATTGTAATACCATCATGAGAAGAACTGGCATTAACTATTATTGGAGTGTTGACAATTCGTTAGAAGTTATTGATAAAATAAATACCATGCCGAAAGTTACCTCGGTACATAGCTTCGACTTTTCAACTTTGTATACCAATTTGCCTTTAGATTTAGTATATTCAGAGCTTTGTTTTATTATAGATTTGCACTTTGACAGGTTCGTTGGGAATGGTAATTATTTCATAAATGTTTATACATATTTTAATAATGCATCACTTAGCTCTACTCCCACTAGTTCAGTATATTTTGATAGAAATAAACTTAAAGATGCCCTTAAATTCCTCCTTTTCAATACTTATGTTAGATTCGGGCCTTAAATTTTCAAACAAATATTAGGAATTCCTATGGGTGGAAATGCTAGCCCTTTAATTGCAGATTTATTCTTGCTTGCTTTAGAATTTAAATATATAAAAGACTTAGTTGACAGTAGCAAGAATAATAAAATTCCAGAAAAATTAGCACTTTCTAAATTGTTAAGTAATAATAGTAGATATATTGATGATATTCTCGTTTGCAGTTTGTTAAATTCTAATCAAGTTGCTAAACTTATTTACCCTAATTCTATTCCCCTCACTCAATGTAACGTAAATTATAAAGTTGATCATTTTCTTGATATAAATATAGAGATTGTTAATGAACAGTGCATACTTAAAGTATATCACAAAGTTGATGAT
This sequence comes from Paralithodes platypus, assembly GCA_032716605.1. Lineage (NCBI taxonomy): Eukaryota > Metazoa > Arthropoda > Malacostraca > Decapoda > Lithodidae > Paralithodes > Paralithodes platypus. The sequence continues at coordinate 11,091,259 of CM064551.1, forward strand.
TTTAATTTTAACGTAATAAACTTTCCTTTCCCTAGTAGTAATATCGATAGTAAAATAACTTATAATTGTTTGTATTCCCAGTTAATAAGATTTTGTAAAATTTGCACTAAAGTAGATGACTTTTGGGCTAGAGCTAGGTTATTATACAGACTCTTAGTAGACAGAGGTTATGAGGCAAGTAAATTGTTACATAAATTTAATCTTTTTAGGGCCAATTATTGTGACTGTATTCTAAAATTTGACATCAATAATTTTAATCAAGCATTATTAACTTGAAGTTTCTTGTATAACCTCTGCTTACTTTTTGTCTGTATTTATTGTTTATCTTTTCTTTTTCTATTATTAATATTAATATTGATTATTTTTTTTTAAATTAATTATTCTTGTTAAAAGAGTACTATTTGTTTAAATGTGTTGTTACTTCTTCATATTTTGCAATTATTTGTCTTTATATTATATGTATTCATTGTCGATAGTATCAATTGATTGCTTTTGCGATTTCCTTTGTTTATTTGGGCGATAAATGTAGGTTATTTGTAGGGTAGTTATTGATAGGGGTCACTTGAGGCATGCTATGCTTACAGGTACCTACCCGATAGCACTATCGTTAGTGAGTGCTGTACTGTATTTTATATATTATTTTGTAATAGTATATAATTATATCTTATCAATATTTGTATTTTGTACTATTGTTAATGTCTTGTCATGTTACAAATTTGATTTTAAATAATATTTTGACATTTAACATGTAGTTTCCTTATTCATGCAGAGTTTAGTAAAAATTTACCAGAACGTCCCGGACTTCCCAAATTTGACTAATTCCTTGAACGTGATGATAGTGCGTTGTTATGTGTGCGATTAGTTTGCTTGGGAAACAGATTAACTTGCTCATGTAGTAATGTACACCCTATGTGGTGGATTGTGTTATTTTTTTTCATAAATTTAATTTTAGTAAGCGTTGTTTCCACATAGCGATTTTGATAATTTAATTTGACTTTATATTGTTGGTTCTTTTTTCTCAATTAAGTTTTAAATTATTTACCTTATCCAACCAAGTGTTTTCTTATGAGCATTGATTCTTGAATCTATTTCATCCTTAGGTGCGGTAGCTAAGTTTCTACCCCCCAGGACGCCTAGGAGGATTTGCACCCCCGTTGGGAGGGAGCTATGGATTCCCCAACAATTCAATTTTGTGAGAGCCCCACTTGTGCGAATCTATCTGTGTTAGGACACAAACGATGCGTGAGATGCGTTGGTTGCTTAGACCATTCAAGGGGTTGGTGGCTATCCAAAACTTGTCAATTTTGCTCTCCCTTACGAAATGGTTTCGTAACCCACTCTGATATCAAGTGTAAGACAATTTTGCTGAATATTAGATCCACTTTTCTTCTTTACTGCAGAGACATAGCCCATTAATCACTTCAATTGGATGATCAATTATTAGAAAACTTTTTGAAACCTACGACTGTCCTCTCTTTGACGGCGGCTCGCCCTAGTACATCCGCTGCTAAGTCTAAAGTTTCTAAAGTGATAAAGACAGTTGTAACCGAGTCCGATGACTAGTGCTCTAGCTCCCTCTCGCCCCACCAAGAGGACCAGGACCTTAGACGGACCTTCGTCGGAGACGCTTGCCCCGAGACCCCGGCGATCTAGGTCTCGTTCGCCTATGGTGGAACTTCGGTCGCTATCACCTCTACTACAACACGAGGTGAAACGATGATGTTCTGACTCTCCATCCTGCCAGAAGAGCAGCGAAGTGAAGTCAAAGGACAAAGGGAAATCCTCTAAGATGTCTCTGGCGAAGTCTTCTAAGAGCTCTAAAATCTCTAATAAGCCGGAATGTCCTCCTGTCTCCCGCCGGGATTCCTCACCAACCACGGATGCTAGTGTAATTGGCCCAACTTTTTCTCCGTGGTGGCCTCAGGCTCCACCACCAAAGAGAAAACAGCCCTATAAGATCCACCGCTGGGAGACACTGCAAGAGTCTCTCGCAATTTCGGTGCTAGGGGAGGATCGTAGCAGTAGTGTCACTTCAGGCAGACAGTCCCATGATGTATCGCAAACTTCGGAGCAACTGAGTGGCTCTGTAGCGGAACACATGGAAGACTCTCCTATCCTTGATCTTTGGTATGACGAGGAGGTTCTGCCCAGTGTTCCGCTTTCACAGACACAAACACAAGACACTGCTGACCGAACTGGGGAGACTTGTTCGGAGGCCTCCACTGTTCCCCCAGCCTGGCCACCAGGTGTCACACCTATGCAACAACATTTAGCAGACTTGGAGGAGCTGCCATCTGGCCAACGGTCGGACTCGGAATCTCCTCGCCCTTCGTCTACGACTGCCCAGCAAGGTGGAATTTTAGTGACCAGTGAACAGTTATAGGAGTGGCTTGACTTTGTCAAGATAGTGAGAGACGAAAAACAATTGAAGGTACAGGCACCTGCGGCTCCGGTGGCGCGACCTCTAGGCCAAGTGCAAGTTTTACCTCAAGTTAGCCTTAATTCTTCCCCCCCCCCCCCTGTCACTGAAACCCTGGCGGCTGCTTCGTCGGTTTCTGCAGCTTTGTTACCTTCCAAGTTCAATATTTTTAGCGGATCTAATTCCACCTCCCCTTGATCGTACAGTGCTATCCAAGAAAGGCCCTATGCCTCTTTTATATGGTCCTGACAAGACCTGGACAGTCATAAAGCCTACTCACCCTGAGGTTGCACAGTCGACAGTCGCCAATGAAATACCTGTGCCTGAACATTGCTTCATAAAAATTAGTGAAGCTTAGAAACTAAGGGCCAAGAACCAAGCCGGAGATGTGTTAGATGTATTGATCAAAGCCATTCCGAGTTTATATAATCCTGAGTACTTTTTCTACTCACATTCCTCAGCCCTACCTCTCGCATCCTCAGTGAAATTGTTTATAGACTGGTAAATAAATGATGGCCTTAATGATGTTAAATTGTTGCAGGGGTTGACCCCCGAACTTAACACTGTCCCACAGAGTGATGATTCAGGTCTTCCAGTGATTAAGATAGAAGAAGAGGGATTGGGGCCGTGGGCTGGGTGGGGACAAGAGGCCCAGCTGTTTGCCAGCACAATTACTAATAAAAGCAGTCACCAGCTGCCGCCTGAGAATAATAATTTGTTCTCTATGCCAGTAGGCCAGGCGAAAGGGGTTCCTAAGTGTATGTTAGACTTCCTGAGTGCCCCTAGTTTATTGTTGTGTCAGTTGGCTGAGCCATTTAGTTCACCTACACGGCTACAATTTGATGAAGACTTTAAATTGAGAGAGAGAGCCTGGAGGTTGTTATCGCAGTTTTTACTCAGTCGTCAACTTGCTGATTCTTTAGCTAGAACGACTGAGTCAGTAACGGATACTAGCACTCACAAGGCGCTGTCTTTGACTAGGCACATCTTGTTACAGAACGCCGTTCAGACTCTTGGGAATGTTCGCACAGCTTTGTTTGAGGCTGTACGGTTACGCCAAGATCTGAGGGTGTATCTGGTCAAGAAGCTCCCTGAGGAGATAGGCAGACACCTAATATTATCAAATGTTTTCACTGCAACTCTTGCCTCCACAGATGCCTGGCGCACCGTAAATTGTGTGTTGGACTCTAGCCGTCCCACTGCTTCGAAACCGAAGAGTGATTCAAGCCATAAGGCACAGTATCCTAAGAGTCCATTTCATGGCACGTTTCAGTTACAGCAGTCTTGTAAGACGCAACCCTGCCCCGGAAGGAGTGGCACAGCGAGAGGCCGCGGTCAGTCCAGGGATAAAGGGAGGTGCTTCAGGGGTCAATCTAAGAGTAAACAGACAGGCAGCAATGATAGCAAAGCCTCTTGCCCCACTACCAGTCATAGTGAGTCAAATCCCTCCCAATAAAAATACTGAAGCACCACGAAGCTCTCTCACTCCCAGGGCCGCGGAATGGCGAGTCGGAAACGAGAGCAGCTCTGCCGGACACAACAAGTCTAGAGACTGGCAACTTCCGGGTAGGTTACCGGGCATGGCCCCGGCGAACATGGGCAAGGACAGTGGTCCGCAAGGGCCTCTCGTGGAGATGGTCCCGGTGACTTTGCTTACGTATCCCAATAGAATCAATCCCTGTTTCATTAGAGGTGGGATCCATCATCCGGAAGATGGTGAACAAGCAGATCATTGTCCCAGTAAATTCCAATCACCCCGTTTATATATCCCGAATATTCTGGGTGCCAAAAAGAGACAGCGTTCAGATGAGGCCGATCATCGATTTCTCTTCTCTGAATCGCTACATCCACAATCAGTCATTCAGGATGCTGACGGTGAATCAGATCAGGCTGACACTGCCGCTGCAAGGTTGGATGTGTTCCTTAGATCTGACAGATGCCGACTGGCACGTCCCTATAAACAAACAATTTCAAAAGTACCTCTCTCTGTGCCAAGGGAATCAAACGTTTGTTTTTCAAAGGTCTAAATCTTGCACCTCGAATTTTCACAAAATTAGTCCGTTAGGCTTTGCTACCATTGCTGAAAATGGGAATCACGATTTTCTGGTACCTCGACGATTGGTTAATAGTAGAAAATTCCCAAATTGCATGCCTAGAAAATGTACATCAGGTAATTTCTCATATCACCACCCTGGGGTTCAAGGTGAACTTGGCAAAGTCCAACTTAAATCTTACGAGGGCCATCCAATGGGTGGGTCTGCTATGGGACACCAAGCTTCTTACTCTGAGTCAGAGTGCAGACAACAGTCAGAGATTCCGCAAGAAACTCTTTCGGTCTCTGCACCCTCTGACTACCACGAGGAGGGTTTGGGAGTATCTTGTAGGGTCACTCAACTGGATCAGGTTGACGGTTCCGTTAGGTCGTCTAAAGGTGAAAAGGCTAACTTTGGAGGGAAACAAGTGCTTTCCGCTGTTGCCGGCAAAAACACTATAGCAAATCCCGAAATTAATCCACAACCTACTGGCAGCCTGGGCGAAGTCAGAAGTGTTACACTCCTCTTTGACATGGACAACTCCTCTGCCGACGGTCTGGATCGACACAGGTGCGTCAGGTACCCTGGGATAGGGGTATCAGTCGAACCTAGGCCATCAAGGTCAGGGTCTATGGTCCAGGTAGAAAGACCTTCACATAAATGCCAAAGAGTTATTAGTCCCCCTATTCTTCTTAAAGGAGCATGGCTCAACTTTAGCGGGAAAGTCAATAGCCTTCAGGATAGACAATCTGAATGCAGTATCATGCATTCAGAAGCAAGGGTCAGCGAGATCTCGAGTGGTACAAGGGTTGCTGGAAAAGATCTTTCTGCTAGCTGCAAAGCAAGAGATTTATCTTCATGCAACATATAGCCCTGGCGTACCGAATGTCTGGGCGAACACTCTGTCTCGGCGACAGAGCACCCTAGTAGAATGGTCTCTAAAGCAAAACATCTTTCAAGAGATGATTGCCGAGCCATACCATCCACAAGGGGATTTGTTCGCGTCAGAGTCAACCGACAAGTTGTCTCAGTTCCTCACACGCCATAGTCAGACCCTGGCGGGAGGAGCAGACGTTTTTCTGGTGGACTGGAACAAATGGAACTCAATTTATCTGCTTCCGCCTCAAGACGCATCCTTAATGTGCAGAGTAGTTCACAAACTACGCGATCATCGGGACATGGTCTCGATGATTACGCCGTTGTGGCCGGCGTAAACCTTTCATCTTCCATTCGTTCAACATGACCATACCAGCTCAGCACCCTTCTGTCCACTCTGGCCAACAAATGTTCCTGCTGCCTCACTCTCCTACGTATCTCTTCATTCCTCAATCTATCTCTATGAGTAACTCCACACATACTCCTCAAGCAGCAAATCTCCATCACATCCAGATTTCTTCTCTCCTTTTCCTTCAGAGCCTATGTCTCAGCCCCATACATCACTGTTGGCACAACGATTCCTTGATACATTGCACTTTTTACTTTCATTCCGAGATTTCTCGTCTTCCACATACTTCCCATTGCTCCGAAAATAAACCTTCCTTCCTTCACACACTCTCTGTTTTGCCTCCATTTCCATACCTCCACTCTTGCTTATCGATCCTCCTAGATATTTAAAACACTATACTTGTTCCAATATTTCCCCATCCAGCCTTACATTTAGATCGCCCTACGATCACCCCGATTACACCCCATTACTTTGCTTTTATTGACGTTCACCTTCAGTTTCCTCCTCCCAAAATCCACACCAAACTCTTTGACTACCTGCTGCAGTTTCTCTTCAGAATCCGCCACCAACGCTGTGTAATCGGCGAACAGCAATTGATTCAACTCCCAATCTCTACTGGGCGGGTGCCCAACCCCAAAAGGGGTTGAAATAGGGGAGCTATCCCCCCGCCAAAGGTGGCTTTCTAGGGCCGTTCCTAGCTGATGCTGAGAGGATTGGGTTCTAGTCATGTGGTGATGGGCTGGTCTGTCAGAGTGAGAGCTGAGCGATCTCTGCCATACCCATAGCTTACTCTGACTGTTCCTTTTACTTATATATTTTCTAGATCTCAGGTGACGGCGTCTCTTCCGTGGATTGACCTCCCAATCTCCCAACCTAGAGGTTGGCAGATTGGAAGCCAAAGCGTCACATTTTTCCTTTGACCCTCAACTTTCTCTTCATAATTGGTGAGGGGAACAGGGCCCTGGGTGGGGCTTTGGTTTCCCGGGCGTTTCCGCGCCCTCCTTAGCTCCCTGCCATGGAGTGGCTTCGGTCACCCAGCCTTTATTGTGGTAGGCAGGGAGGGATCTGTGGGGGTGCTCGGTTATGGCCTTGGCCTTGCTTGGGGCCTTGGGGCTGTTCGGCCAGGCAGCCTGGGGAACAGCAACAACAACAACAATTCTTCCCTACTAAGCCCAATCAATCATCTTCCCATAGTTCTCATTTTCACCTCCCTCACCACACCATACATAAACATATTAAACAGCCATGGTGACATTACACAACCCTGTCGCAAACCTACATTTACCTCAAACATATCTTTCTGCCTCACACATCAGGGGTATCAGGAAAACCCTCTTTATATAACATACACATCCAACTTCACGACATTGCCCTACATCGCTATCCTCTATCCATAAAACACTACTCTTCCCACTACATATCATACATGTAACACCATACACCTTTACCTAATAAATATGGCAGTACAATTGTTAAGAGCAAACCTGGTGGTCCCTCGGATATCCACCCCCGGCAGGGTTGGGTCATTGACACAGGGCCCTCCCGGTCGTCATCATGCGACTGTGTCAAGAGCATTGCAACGTCCCAAAGCTGCTCGTCGGTGCAGATTTTTCTTTAGCAATATAAGGGGACTTCACTCTAACATCAATTCTGTACACCAATTTCTTCAAGCAGAATCCCCTATTCTCCTTTTTTTGACAGAGACTCGAGTAACATCCACATCTGACACGTCTAGATTTAATTTTCCAGGTTATCAACTGCTCCAAAATTTCAGACCTAAAGGATGTGTATGTTGCTTCGCAAAATCTGAAATTGCCCTGGAGGAGGTTACTAGTTTCAATTGTCCCTATTTTGTTTCTATATACAAATTAATTTCTGCTGGTAAATTTAAATACATATGTTGCATCTACCGTTCCCCAAATACTCCTCCAGAGCAAAGTCTTTTTGATTCTCTGTCCTCACAACTCAGTGTCCTCAACTTAAATGCTTCTTCTGAAATCACTGTGTTGGGTGATTTTAATGTCCATAATGTTGAATGGCTCACTCATTCAGCCAGGACTGATGATGCTGGTCTTGAATGTGAGCTATTTGCAGACTCATTTAATCTCACTCAACTAGTCAACCAACCCACCCGTGTACCAGATAATCCTAATCATAATTCCCACCTACTGGACTTATTTTTAACAACCAATTCAGAAAATTATGATGTTACAGTGAGGTCCCCGCTTGGATCTTCTGATCACTGTCTGATACAGGCCACCTGTCTATCACCTACCACACCTTCCCACTCTGAACCTGTTTTGGTGACTAAATGGCATTACGATAGGGCAGACTGGGAGGGTCTTCAAGGTTTCTTTATTGATATTCCCTGGACCTCTTTCTTTTCTAATGATGCACACTCCACCTTGAGCCACATACAAGATTTTGTAAAAATTGGAATGGAAACTTTTATTCTTCATCAAAAGTACAGTAAAAGATCTAATTCACCTAAATGGTTTGACCATAATTGTGCTCGAGTAACTGAACAAAAAGCAATAACCTACAATACATACACACGATCAAAAACACATGAAGCCTTTAATTACTTTAGAAACATCAGAAATCATGCCAAAACTGTATTAAACCTAACTAAATCAAACTTTCTCCACAAGCAGGCAAATAAACTTCTAAATAATCCAAATGATAACAAAATATTTTGGTCTACTCTTAACTCATTCAAATCCAACTTCATTACTGCTTCATCCATTCCACCATTAAAATCTCCTACTGGCAATCTTGTAAGTGACCCATGAGGTAAAGCTAACCTTCTTGCGGATATTTTCTCCACCAACTCAACCTTAGATGAAATAAATCAAGATGTCCCTGTACTTAATTTTAATTCGCCTGAAATTCCCTCACTTAAGATCCACACCAGACATGTCAAAACTATTTTGCAGAATCTCTCAGTAGATAAGGCTCCTGGTCCAGATGAAATTCCTCCAATAGTACTTAAGAATTGCTCCTTGGTGCTCGCTCCTGTATTGACAATTTTTTTCCGTCTGTGTACTCAACCTCATGCTTCCCAGTACCCTGGAAAGAAGCAAACATCCATCCAGTTCCTAAAAAAGGTGCCTCTTCAGATCCATCAAACTACAGACCAATAGCTATAACTTCCACTCTTGGTAAAGTCTTTGAAATTATATTAAATAATCACATAATTAAGCATCTTGAGAATAATAAATTAATCAGTGATAGGCAATATGGTTTTAGACGATGTCGATCAACTGCAGACATTCTTTGCCTTCTTACGCGTCAAATCAACCAAGCTACTGACCAACATTGTGAAACACATACAATAGCACTGGATATATCAAAGGCATTTGATAGAGTCTGGCATCAATCCTTATTGTCGAAGATGTCACACTACGGCCTTGCATAATTAGTTCCACTAATTTCTTCTTATCATCATAACAGAAAAATATGTGTAATGGTAGATGGCCTTTATTCTCAATTTCACTCAATAAATGCTGGTGTTCCCCAGGGATCAGTTTTGGCCCCAACTCTGTTCCTCATTCATATCAATGATCTCATATCTACCACTCATAATCCAATACATTCCTACGCAGATGACTCAACACTCCACAGTTCCTTCACATTTACCAATTCTTTCACCCAACCCGATCTTATAAATTCAAAAATAAACACTGCAATTTCTCTGAACCAGGGCCTTTCTAGAATTAATGAATGGGGACAAAAGAATCTAGTTTCCTTTAATGCACAGAAAACCAAGTACATTCAATTTTCTAACCGACAGAATCTCACTGACTCCCATATATTTTTTAATGATGTAAATATTCCCACTTCCCCTAGTATTGACATTCTCGGTGTAACATTAACTACTAACTTGAGCTGGACACATTATGTTAGAGGCATTGCTAAGAATGCCTCTAAAAAACTGGGACTCCTGTACAGAGTTCGAGAATTCTTCACTGACGAGCAGTTGGCCGTAATATATAAAAGTCATGTGCGTTCTCAGATGGATTACTGTTCACCTCTGTGGAGTGGAAGTGGAGTGGTTGCATTGAGGCAGTTGGACAAAATTCAAAATAAAGCTATTAGATTAATCAATAACCCTGCAATCACACAGGACCTTCCTACATTATCCATACGAAGAAACGTTGCATCCCTTGCATTATTCTACAGATATTTTCACAGCAATTGTACTGAGGAAGTTGCTTCAATTGTGCCGCCTCTCCACATCTTTCCCCGTAGAACTAGGGCAGCTGAGAGCGCCCATGAATTTACACTTTCTCCTCCACAATGCAGAACTTCTGCTTATCAAAATTCATTTATCCCCAGAACTACTACTCTTTGGAATTCACTTCCCTCGAATTGCTTTCCACTCACTTACAATCTACAAATGTTTAAATCCAGTTGTTACAAACATTTTATGAATGGAGGATGCCTTTAGGCACATGGACCTTTTTGTTTTATCTGTGTTTTTCCTTCCTCCGTTCATTGTCTCTTAAAAAAAAAAAAAAAAAAACATTCACTCAATTGACCATTATTTTCCTATTCTAACACACCCTCTGCTCCCTTCAGAAAAACTCTTAACTGCTTTTACCAAATGTCCTCCAATTTCATAAATCCTTAACACCTTCCACATTGTTCACGATCCACACGATCATACGCCTTTTCCAAATCCATAAAAGCCCAAAATATCTCCTTATGCTTCTCTAAAAACTTCTTGCATAACTGTCTTACTGCAAAAATCTGATCCACGCACCCTCTTCCCCTCCTAAAACCGCACTGTTCTTCTCCTATTGCAACTTCCGTACACTTTACTATCCTCTCTATCAACACCCTGCCATACAGCTTTCCAAACATTGATAATAAACTAATACCTCAATAACTTGAACACTCCTGCCGGTCTCCCTTCCCCTTGTACAGGGGCGCAATACACACACTCTTCCAGTCTATTGGTACCATTGACACAACAAAGCACACAATGAAAAGTCTCACCAACCAATCTATTATCACATCTCCACCCTTCTTTATACACTCCACAGCAATACCATCCAAACCTTCTGCTTTTCCCGCTCTCATTTGTTTCACTGCTTCTTTCACCTCATTAACCTCAATCCTTTCATTCATTCCCTGCCACCTGGGTGGCCTGGGTAACCTATCTCTATCAACCACTGCTTCAATCACTGCTTCTCTTCCATCTCTTGCATTTAGCATAGATTAAAAATACTCAGCATATCTTTTCCTCACTTCAACTCCCTCCACGAGTAGTTCTCCATTTTCATCTTTCACTGACTCTTCCCTCTTTTGTCCTCCTTTCCTTACTCTATTTACCTCCTTCCAGAACATCTTCTTTTGTTCTTAAAAATTCTCACTCAACTTTTGACCCCACCTTTCATTTGCATATGTTTTCTCTTTACTATTTATCCGTTTTGCCTCTCTCCTTTTCTCCTTGTACCTCTCCCATACCTCAACACTACCATCCTGTAAAACCCTCTCAAAACACTGTCTCTTCTCCTCAACTGCCTTTCTCACTATATCACTCCACCACTCGCTTCCCTTCCTGATACCTCTGCCTCCTACTTTCCTTTTTTTTTTTTTTTTTTTTCTATGTGAGTGAGGGAGGCAAAAGGCAGAACTGCCTATAGCGAGTGCCTGCCCCATAGTTGAAAGAGTGACAGGGCCCAAATCAAGGGACGTTCGAGCCAAAATGCCAGGACACACAGACTTTGAAGCAATATAAGTCATAGGAAGAGGGAAAGACTGATTCTGGGAGATAGTTCCAGAGCTCAGCTGTTAAATAGAAGAAAGTCTGAGAGTAACGTTTCACTCTTGGGTTGGAGAGTTGCACAGAGTAGGGGTGGGATTGTGTTGCAAGATGGGTACCACATGCTCTACGTAAAGGAGGTGGTATACACTGGGAAAGCTCTGAGGAACACTGATTATTATAGTAGCGATAGAATAGCGAGAGATGCAACATTGTGGCGAAGAGAGAGAGATTGCTGAGAGTTGGTGAGTGGACGGGAGTTAATGATACGAAAGGCCTTCCTTTCAACTTTGTCTAGGAGAGCGGTGTGAGAGGAACCTCCCGACACATGTGAACAATACTCAATACAAGGACGCACTATGCCCCTGTACAGAGCAAGAAGCTGTGCAGGGGTAAAGAACCCCCTAAGGCGGTTGAGCACACCCAGCTTCTGGGAGGCTGCCTTAGCAAGACTGGTAATATGGTCCAAACTGAGAGCAGAAGATAAAGAGACACCAAGAATATTGAGAGATGAAGGATTGATTTTTTGTATTGTTGAATAATAATATTTATTCAGTTAGCAATATACAGAGATGGTACCACATAGTATGTTACAAATATGACATGTACCAGCTTTGAAGAACCAGGTTTTTAGTCTCGTGGAGGACTATGCCTTCGAACACGTGGTGAGTTTATTAGACTTCGACCATGACTATTTTTACGCTCCCTCCCCCCGCCAACTCGGTTAAGTGATATTCAATATTTAATCGTCCTGATACTATTATGGAACCTCTCTGAAATGACAAATATCAATTATGTACGATGGTCGAAGTCTAATAAACTCACCACGTGTTCGAAGGCATAGTCCTCCACAAGACTAAAAACCTGGTTCTTCAAATAAGAACTAAGGTTGCTTTCCTTTAATCCGCTCATGGCCGAGTGGTTACGGTGCCCGACTCTCCCAAATATACCTGGAGTGAGTGGGTTCGAATCCTGGTGAGGATACCTCTTACCCAAAAGAAAATATGCCTACACATACATCGCCAGGAAGAGATAATAACTATTAATTAATTCAGCCTCCACATACATTGCCAGGGAAAGAACAATATACTTTTATATTCCCCAATAGACTAACGGAGAATTGTTTGAAAATTACACTGGGAATAAAAAGCTACCTTTGCCACATAATGACCGTAATAACTTTGTCCACATTTCATGATAAGAGTATAAGATTATAATAGCCTGATGGTAGCCTACCGTCTGTCTTGAGCTTGAACACGGATGTTGACTGTAGCTGACAGTGTTACTACTTTAACCAATAGCCTATATTGATGGATATTATTTATTAAAATGTATTAATTGAAATAAATTGACCGAAAAACGCAAATGTTACAGGGCCTCTCTCTCTCTCTTCTTCTTCACGATGCACAGTGTCAACAGGGATGTAGCCCCCAGATAACTGCGCAAGTAATACAAGACTTAATTAAGGTTCATGGCGAGGGGGCACGATTTCTAGCACGTAACATACTGTAGATGGTGAGGAGTGTGCAGAAGACGAGTAACGGTGAGAAGCGGTAGTTGGAGGGTCGTCAGAGGTTGGAGATCCTCCCTGTAGCAGCGAGGAACGTAGAGAGTCCAGTGGAGATGATATGAAGATCGGTGGTGTTGAGAGGTGCTCCTCCAAGAATATGCTTGATGGTAAACTGTCCTCCCTGGCGGAGAATGCATTCCCTTAAGGCGACCCTGGCACCATGATATCTATGACAATGTAGTAGGAAATGTTCAACAGTTTCAGGGGTATTGCAGTGCTGGCAGTGGCCATCTTGGTGGAGACCTAGGCGATGCATATGTGCCGCCAACCGGGAGTGTCCCAGCCGAAGACATGTGGCTGCCCTATTGAGAGATGGAGACTTATAGCGAGTGTGCCGCCAAACCATCCAGTCATCCTTGACAGTGCCATAACGGGTATTCGTTGTCTGTGCCTTCCAATCGTGGATAAATGTTTGTCGCAATGCGTCGCTAAGGATCACCTTCCTGTCTCGTACTGTGTAGGGGAGCCTAGTGATGTGCTGGAGGGAGTGTAAGTTCTTGGCAAGGGAATCCACGATCTCGTTGTGAAGGTGACCCAAATGGCTCGGAACCCACTGGAGGGACACTGAGGAGCCATTACTCTTATGACGAGCAAGAAGCTGTAGGATCGGGTGGACAAGCTCTTTGTTGGTCTTAGTGGCATAGGAGATGGATTGGAGAGCACTTCGAGAGTCACAGCAGAGGACATAATGACCAGGGGGAAGGGTGACTGTGGTCTCGAGAGCTTTGAAGAGGCCAAAAAGTTCAGCGGTGAATATGGTAGAGCGGTGGGGCAGTCGCCATCCCTGGACTAAATGAAATTTAGGAACCCACAAAGCTGTCGAGACGGAGATACCGGTAGCACCATGGATGAGGGACCCATCAGTGTAGACGTAAGTAGTGTCAGCAGGGAAGGTGGTAAACAACTGGAAAATAGCTTGCTTGATGTGGGACGGGCCGTCAGATTTCCGCATACCAGGTAGAGGGTCTATCGATGCATTCGGAGCCACAAAATCCCATGGAGGGAGAGGGGGTACCAGAGGTGTTGCGTGGCTGTTTCTGAAGATGAAAGTGTGGCGCTGGATGAGAGGGCCTATCCTTTCCCGAATAAAACCTACGCAGACATCGCCAACAAAAATTGAATTTCGCGCTCACAGCCAATGACCAATCAGCGACGAGAATCAATGTTTGGCTATCAATGTCGTTCACCCTGCTCAATCATAAACAGGATTGCTCAAACAGAAACATTATCGCCTGATAGGGTAGACTGAACGCATATATTGTGAGTTTCACTCCGATACCCTTAATTGGGCATGACTAGTTTTGCCGTGCCTCTAAGCATTTTTGTCTCTATAAACATTTGTGTTGAATGAGCCAATAGAGTGTTACTACTTTCGTCTAACCAGTTGTTAGTTAGTGACAGCGCTGTATTTTGCTGCTAGGCGTGGCTGGTCAAGGGAGGAAGGGGAGGATGGAATGTTGCTCTCTGGTGGGGGGGAGGTGGAGGTAGTGTTGCTAAGCAACACAAGTTTAATTGTGTGACCATTGCAAGTTCAGTTGTGTTACAATATAAAGATATACTTTATTTTATCTGCCACATTGTTTTAGTTAATTTGTTAACACAGGAATACTTTAGTACAAGTTATTCTTGTGAAGTGTCTTAGTCTTATCATATCGTGTAGTGAGATATTGCAAACCCCTTAGTTTGAGCTTGGCTCCCGCTAGCTACGCCAGGGCCAGGCGGCGGGCCGCCAGGCCTCGCCATTCTCTCGTTGGCGGCCAGACAGTATAGGTGGTGGTAGCTCTCTCTTGTGGCACCCCAGTCGGCCTGTTTATTTTTCCTTGCTTGCATAATAGTAACGTAACGTAATTAACAGAGAATCCTAGACATTAATTTCTTCATTAAACTATCCTTTTCCTCTGATCGGCATTATATTATCTTTCCATTTTCATCATATATTCTGAACCTCCGGTGGCTACTTCGGAATTCGTGATAGGAAAGAGCTGGGAGGTATGCCGGGGCCCTTACTAATAAGCATGTTAATCCCATAGACAGTCCACACACACACACATCCATAACCCCTACATATTTTTCCCAGTGTTCGTGCTTAGGACCCGGTAACAACCTTGACGGTTCTGCCCCAGCACTTGTGTGTTCCCTATCTCGGATTTCGAACTAAGGCAACGGAGTGTTTAATATTAATTAGGAATCCAGCTTCAGTCTGGACCCCCCCCATAGTTAAGTGAGTGTGGGAGGTGCTCTAAGAGTTCATTGTTTGGGCAGTAACTCACTGGGGGGCCCAGGTTGAAGCAGGATATACTGGTGTGATATTAGAGGTGGTTAGGGCAACTTGCTTCCACTAATATCACCCCGAGGTTAGTAGTCATATTAGGACACTGCCTTGTATTGTTAGAACATTATTATATGCAATATTATTATGTGCAACTCTCTTGGGTTGAGAGTGGATTACCGTTGGCTGGTTTGCGTACAGTTTGGTATTGTCGAGGGCGTGCATAGCCTGTTATGCTCGAAGTACACTGCACTCTTTTTTTTCCTTGATGTCTGCTGGTAGCCTATATGTATTTAACTGTTTTGATTATCCAACCCAGCATTGTTAATCCCGGTGTTGGTTTCGAGTTCTCGTAGCTAGTAAGTTACATGAGTATTTCTGTTCTACTTATTATTCAGAATAGGAGCAGGGCAGTGTGCACCTTAAGCCCTGAGAAGAGCCTGGAAGCGTTCATATAGCTCTTACCTGTTGCGTCGTGGTGTTGTTTGGTAGAGAGACTAGGTGCATTTGCATTAGTCATTATTTTCGTATACCGTCTCTAAGCAACTGAGGTCCAGATGCGTAACAGTGGCGACCTTGCCTAGGATAATCAGAGTTAGTACCAGCAGTATTAACAAGATTTATTTTGATCAGGGGATTTTTTTTTAGAATGGGTGTCTAGCATTTTATTTTACTATGTCTGAACAACAAGCAAGAGAGGAGGGGGAGAGTGTCATGCCGTTGCATATTACCAGTGAGGAGGATGCGAGAGTGTTCCTTCAGAGTTCTCCAGAATGGGCACAGATGCAGTTGAGAAGTGTGGAGGAATTGAGGTTGATTGTATCAGTGTTGGGAGTAGAGGGGTCTCTTCTTACCATGAGGGAAACATGTCAGCAGTATATATGGCAGTATTATTATGATGTTCGAGAGGAGGCTGAGCCAACAACTGTGCCGGCAGGAGGCTATATCACACCTGCACGCTCTCCGCCGCGCACACCCAGTCCTTTTAATGAGAGCATAACGTCTTCCCAGTTTACCTGTCCTACTGTTAATCCCCCGTTGTTGCCTGACGTGCCCTCTGGTGTGCCCCAACTTACTCAACCCCATTTTTATCCTTTACACTCTACTCCTGCCGCTGGCTGGGCGGCACAGAACCAGGTTACACCTCCCCCCCCCCCATTTTCCCAGCCGGACTTTCTACGATTCAGCCACGTTACCGTCCCGCTTATGTTCCTACACCACCCCCTACTTTTGCCCCGGTAGGGCTATCGAGTGATGCTCTAGTACAATTAGAGTTGAAGCAATTGGAAATGCAAGAGAGCGAGAGAGAAAGGCAGGAGAAAAGAGAAGAGAGAGAGATGCAGGAGAGGCTAGAAACACAGAGAATGACAATGGAGTTACAAAGAACCAAAGTTGAGGTAGACGGGGGTAGGTACACAAGGGGACAAGTGGGCACGGTACACAGGGAGGAATCTAGCGAGTTAAAGTTGTCTCGTAGCCTGAAGCTCGTTCCCGCTTTTGATGAGGAAAAAGTCACTGAATGGTTCCAGCGATTTGAAAAGAAAGCACGGGAGTTCGAGTGGCCACGGGAACGCTGGGCGGCATTGGTGGCAAATGTTCTCGAGGGAAAAGCGCTCGAGGCATATGATAGGATGTCAGTGGAGGACTTAGCAAAGTATGATAATTTAAAGCAGGCTATCCTTAACCCATTGAGACCCAGCATCGCACGTGATGCGTCGGCAGTTTGTTATCACCAACTCCCAGCGACGCAACACGTGCGTCCGGCATATTAAAATCATTTACGTGGCTCGTAAGGTAGGAAATGGCGGGAGAATAGGAGGGAGAGGTACCGTAGTGTGTGTGGGAGCTGGGCCGGTAGGTGTGAGCGGGCCAAGACAGCCGCGCGGCCGGGTGTGGTGGGCTTAGTGGGGATACTTTACACCCTTAGTTCACCGCCACTTTGAACCTTAATTACTCCGGTCGTATGGGAGCTAGAGGCTTGAGATTTATGTGAGACACTCCTTAGGATGTATGCCGTATAATGCCATACTCAGTTTTCACCCTAGTGCTCCCGGACGGGTGGTCATGCGGGGGAGACAAACTTTCGACCCCCCCCCCCGCCCCCCAAATGACCGAGGTGAGTTTTTTTTTTAAATTTCTTCATTTCTCACCATTCTCTTCCATTTTGGCTCAACACATTTTTTTGAGGCTCCCCCCCCCAAAAAAAAAAATATCCGAGGTGATTTTTTTTTTTTTTTTTTTTCATTTCTCATCCTTGTCTTCCATTTTAGCAAACCAAAAAAAGAAGTGAAAATGGCTTGGGACTGGGGTGAACAAAATATTATAACTAGCCGGGGCTCAACGGGTTAAGGCTTATGAACTCAGACCAGAAGCCTATCGCCTTAAATTTCGTAATGCAAGGAAGAAGCCTAATCATACTCATGTTGAGTTTGCTAAGTACCTCCGTGACTGTTTGTCTCGTTGGCTTTTGAGTGAAAATGTAACCAATTTAAATGAGGCAGTTGAGCTTTTCCTGCTAGAACACTTTACCAACAATGTCGACAAAGAGCTTTGCCAAAATATCCGTGAGAAGCGCCCCGGCAAGCTGTCTGATGCTGCCGTGTGGGCTGACAATCGAGTGTTGGCAACCAAGGGTTTTACTGATCGTGCCAGATATGCCCCCCTCCCACGACTGCACGTGACGAGAAGTACCGAGCAGGTGGAAGTGGAGGGTACAGTAATAGAGGCCCTGGTCCCACACGTAATAATAACGTGACAAACAAAAACCACAAAATTCAGCCCGACCTGATTCCAGTGTTGTTAGGTGTTATGGGTGTAAACAGACCGGACATAATTATTAAACCAAACTGTCCCAAGGCAAAGTCTTCTGCAGTGCTTGCTAAGCCTGTGTCGTTTGTCGTTGATATCCAGGGAGGAGGGGATGAATCTTTGTTACCGAGGTTGGAGGCAGACCGAAGGGTGAAGCATGGGGTGCCAACGGCCGTGGCACAGCCTGCCCCCGACAAAGTGTCTCAACTAGGTACCAATGCAGGTCCAGAAGCCTCGCTCGCTTGGTGCCAGGCTTTCGTTCATGAGGGTGAAGTAGAGCTGTGTGGGAAGGTGTATCCAGTCAAAGTTCTTGGGGATTCGGGAGCTAAGCAGTCCATGTGTTGGAACTTGACGGGGAAGCCGATAAAATCTGACGAGTTTGTGTTATGTCGAGGTGTAAACACTGAGGCCTGTTATAGCCTCATTCCCGTTCATCTTAAGTGTCCTATAGTCACGGCGACGGCGAAGGTAGCGGTCGTGGACACATTACCTATGGAGGGGATTGATTTTCTGCTTGGAGCAGATATGGCAGGGAGTAGAGTCTTTCCACCTCCGGTAGTGGTGTCGGAGCAGGTACAGCCTAAGGAGAGGAACAAGGAGGCTAAGAAGCTGCCTCCCGATTTGTTTCCGGTGTGTGAGGTCAAGAGATCTATGGCCCAGGTTGCACAGCCGGAGGAATTGTTAGGGGAGGAGATAGATCTGATCGAGGGGATGTACAGTACTGAATCTGCATCACCCATAGATTCGACTGATCTGCAGGGTGCCGAGGGTGTGCAGGACGAAGAGGAAGGCTCAGCGGAAAGCTCCTCACTCGTTTCACCCGGTGCCAGAGGTGATACTGAAGGGAGCGATCGGGTCCCTACGGGAGGACCGGTTGATCCTGTATCATCGAATCAGACCGACTTGGAGGCTATACCTAATCTTACCACCGTGGCACCGGGGGAGATTGGTGAGGTGCCACAGAGTGATGCTTTATTAACACACTTGTTTTCTAAGGTCGGGGAGAGTACTCCAGACAGACATAAGACCCATCAGCTCTGCCATGTTAACGGGGAGTTGTCTGAGGCAGTTTGTGCTACTGTATCCGTTCAGAACGGGTCAGTAGAGAAAGTTGAGTCAGATACGGTCAATTTCTTGCCTATGTTATTGACTGGAGAGTTGGAGTCGGAGGTGCAGGGTGAGCCCGGGCCTGGTGAATGGTGGTTGGATAACCCAGGTCCCGGGGCTAGCGGTTCATGCACTGTGGGAACGCCAGGTAAGGCTCCTGCAGTGCCTCTCAACCCCCCTCTGCACTCTCCTCAATTTTCGGTCCCAGGGACCGGGATGCCGTGTCTCGTTGCCCTGTCCTGGTTGTAGAAGGCATGAAGGAGGAGCAGGAGGAGGAGAGGGAGCTTTTCCCTAGTGAGGCTGTGCCGGCTGGGACATGGGCAGAGAACGGGTACCTGGCCCTGCGGGAGAAATTGACCCATTTACCTCCGGAAAGGGTTGAGGAGATGTTTACTACCTTGTGGGCTTATCCACACATGTTCGGGGATGCACCCAGTTTGACATCTTGTGCGGTGCATAACATCAATGTGGGAAAGAACAAGCCTATAAAATTACCACCTTGCAAAGTAAATTTACTCTCCAAGACAGATACCTACCCTTTACCGAGAGTTGATGACTCGGTACACAAGATTGGGGCTGCCACGTGCATCATAAAAGTGGACTTAGTTAAAGGCTATTTGCAAGTCCCACTACCAGAACGTGCCAAGAAAATCGCTAGTTTTGTGGTGGGGAGAGGAGTGTATCAGTGCCAGGTAATGCCTTAAGGCTTGAAGTATGCTCCCGCCACCATTCAGCAGTTAATGGACAGGGTTGTGCATGATGTCCCCAATTGTTTAGTCTACATGGATGATGTTGAGCACCCGATTTTCTACTTTTCGAAAAAGTTTAACCGAGCACACAAGAATTATTCTGTGATCGAGAGGGAGTTGCTAGCTATTATTTTGAGTTTATACCATTTCGCTGTTTATTTGCCACCATATGGGCCCGTGCTCAGAAGCTACTCTGACCATCATCCTCTGCAGTTTCTTAATAGGCTCAGGGACAAGAACCAGAGACTCGCTGGAGTTTGATGTTGCAAGAATATCATCTCGATGTTAGGCACATCCGTAGTGTGGATAATGTCCTGGCGGACTGTTTGTCCCGTGAGTCCTCTGAGGGGTGATAGGAGAGCACGAGCCTATTTGCGACCTTGGTAACCCTGGTCTCTGGGTCTTCTCCTGGGTGACCTGGATGTGTGAGAGTTTGTGTTTTTTATCTGTGTTTATTTTTTGTTTTATGTTGTTTTTGTGTTTTCCCTGTTCTTGCTCTGTCTTGAGTCGGCTACCCCCAAAATGGGGATTGGGCCTGAGCATATAGATAGATAGATAGAAGTTATATTTACTCATGTTACAAAAATCTATAAAATGTAAAAATACAAAAGACTGTCAATGTACATATTTTGCAGTTGTAAACTAATGATGCAAGTTTTGTTTCAAAGCTCCAAAACTCTCCCCCCCCCCCGTGTGAGGGTGTCACACTGACCAGGGTCTTTTAGGAGTAGATAGACTTTAGTGGTGCCAGACTTCTTGAAAGCAGCGGTGCCAAGTCTATTTGAGAGACCTGGTATTGTGAGTTTCACTCTGATACCCTTCCAATTGGGCATGACTAGTTTTGCCGTGCCTCTAAGCATTTTTGTTTCAATAAACATTTGTGTTGAATGAGCCAATAGAGTGTTACTAGTTTCGTCTAACCAGTTGTTAGTTAGTGACATCGCTGTATTTTGCTGCTAGGCGTGGCTGGTCAAGGGAGGAAGGGGAGGACGGAATGTTGCTCTCTGGTGGGGGGGAGGTGGAGGTAGTGTTGCTAAGCAACACAAGTTTAATTGTGTGACCATTGCAAGGTCAGTTGTGTTACAATATAAAGATATACTTTATTTTATCTGCCACACTGTTTTAGTTAATTTGTTAACACAGGAATACTTTAGTACAAGTTATTCTTGTGAAGTGTCTTAGTCTTATCATATCGTGTAGTCAGATATTGCAAACCCCTTAGTTTGAGCTTGGCTCCCGCTAGCTACGCCAGGGCCAGGCCTCGCCATTCTCTCGTTGGCGGCCAGACAGTATAGGTGGTGGTAGCTCTCTCTTGTGGCACCCCAGTCGGCCTGTTTATTTTTCCTTGCTTGCATAATAGTAACGTAACGTAATTAACAGAGAATCCTAGACATTAATTTCTTCATTTAACTATCCTTTTCCTCTGATCGGCATTATATTATCTTTCCATTTTCATCATATATTCTGAACCTCCGGTGGCTACTTCGGAATTCGTGATAGGGAAGAGCTGGGAGGTTTGCCGGGGTCCTTACTAATAAGCACTGTTAATCCCATAGACAGTCCACACACACACACATCCATAACCCCTACATATTTTTCCCAGTGTTCGTGCTTAGGACCCGGTAACAACCTTGACGGTTCTGCCCCAGCACTTGTGTGTTCCCTATCTCGGGTTTCGAACTGAGGCAACGGAGTGTTTAATATTAATTAGGAATCCAGCTTCAGTCTGGACCCCCCCCCCCCCCCATAGTTAAGTGAGTGTGGGAGGTGGACTCTAAGAGTTCATTGTTTGGGCGGTAACTCACTGGGGGGCCCAGGTTGAAGCAGGATATACTGGTGTGATATTAGAGGTGGTCAGGGCAACTTGCTTCCACTAATATCACCCCGAGGTTAGTAGTTATATTAGGACACTGCCTTGTATTGTTAGAACATTATTATATGCAATATTATTATGTGCAACTCTCTTGGGTTGAGAGTGGATTACCGTTGGCTGGTTTGCGTACAGTTTGGTATTGTCGAGGGCGCGCATAGCCTGTTATGCTCGAAGTACACCTGCACTCTTTTTTCGTTGATGTCTGCTGGTAGCCTATATGTATTTAACTGTTTTGATTATCCAACCCAGCATTGTTACTCCCGGTGTTGGTTTCGAGTTCTCGTAGCTAGTAAGTTACATGAGTATTTCTGCTCTACTTATTATTCAGAATAGGAGCAGGGCAGTGTGCACCTTAAGCCCTGAGAAGAGCCTGGAAACGTTCATAAAGCTCTTACCTGTTGCGTCATGGTGTTGTTTGGTAGAGAGACAAGGTGCATTTGCATTAGTCATTATTTTCGTATACCGTCTCTAAGCAACTGAGGTCCAGATGCGTAACAATATATATATATATATATATATACAGTGTATATATATATATATATATATATTTATATATATATATATATATATATATATATATATATATATATGTTTTATACTTTCAGTGGGGCTCTAACTACCGATAGTCAGATGATTGTGCATGCTTTAACCTTCTCTACCACAGCGTGATATAGGATACTTATCCTTTATCTAATTATATTAGGTAGAAGGGAAATCTTACTTGCATGATTTCATACCTTGTAGCTTAGAAAATATAACCTTATAAACTGTAGGCCTAATCATGTAGATTGTGCTAGTCTTATTCCTTCCAGTAGATTTAAAGGGTTTATCGCATTCCACAAAGTTACAATATTGCCTTCCGAGTACATTAAGTACTTAAGATAAAGCCAGGTACTCGGCAGTTTAGTTAAATATATAATGTATATACTTCCATAGTTGCTCACACCCTGGATACACTGACAGCTTGCTAAGAACAAACCCTATTATCACCAGATAGTATTACTATAAATAATAATATATTATTCAAAATTAGCTAATGTGACAAAGCAACGTTTGTCAGCCAACACGATGTATGTGGCATGATGTAAACAAATAATAACTATTCCAATAGAATCAATTGAATCTACCAACAGTTCTAACGTTCCATAACATTGAAATAATAAACATCGATACAACAACTACTACTACTACTGCAAATACAACAACAACTATTGCTAATAGTTAAATCACTGCTACAACTACTACTCTTACTACTAAAACAATATAATTGCCACCATCACTTGTACCTCAAAT
Source organism: Paralithodes platypus (assembly GCA_032716605.1). NCBI lineage: Eukaryota > Metazoa > Arthropoda > Malacostraca > Decapoda > Lithodidae > Paralithodes > Paralithodes platypus. Next base: position 11,114,375 of record CM064551.1, read on the forward strand.
ACCGATATTTACACAGAACATGAGCGACCTTGGTGACCCTGGTCTCTGGGTCTTCTCCTGGGTGACCTAGATGTGTGTGAATTTGTGTTGCGTCTGTGTTTGTTCGTTGTTTTATGTTGTGTTTTATGTTTTCCCTGTTCTTGCTCTGTCTTGAGTCGGCCACCCCTAAGAAAAAAAATAAATAAACTAGAATTAAATAGAAAATACAAAAAATATAAATAGGAAAAGTGGGGATTGGTCCTGAGCATATAGATAGAATAGATAGTCATAGAACATTATCATCTTTATGCATCTGAGCAGCCCAATACACGATAACCATAAGTTCCAATAAATAGTGACAAATACTCTCTACTTCGCCCACAACGACCGCTTCCCATTCACCGTAATAACAACTACATACTATTAAGGGGGATCACCGGCTTCCCATTCACCGTAATAACAACTACATACTATTAAGGGGATCACCGGCTTCCCATTCACCGTAATAACAACTACATACTATTAAGGGGGGTCACCGGCTTCCCATTCACCGTAATAACAACTACATACTATTAAGGGGATCACCGGCTTCCCATTCACCGTAATAACAACTACTATTAAGTGGGGTCACCGGCTTCCCATTCACCGTAATAACAACTACATACTATTAAGGGGGGTCACCGGCTTCCCATTCACCGTAATAACAACTACATACTATTAAGGGGGGTCACCGGCTTCCCATTCACCATAATAACAACTACATACTATTAAGGGGGTCACCAGCTTCCCATTCACCATAATAACAACTACATACTATTAAGGGGGTCACCAGCTTCCCATTCACCGTAATAACAACTACATACTATTAAGGGGGGTCACCGGCTTCCCATTCACCGTAATAACTACATACTATTAAGGGGGGTCACCGGCTTCCCATTCACCGTAATAACAACTACATACTATTAAGGGGGGTCACCAGCTTCCCATTCACCATAATAACAACTACATACTATTAAGGGGGGTCACCGGCTTCCCATTCACCGTAATAACAACTACATACTATTAAGGGGGGTCACCGGCTTCCCATTCACCGTAATAACAACTACATACTATTAAGGGGGGTCACCGGCTTTCCATTCACCGTAATAACAACTACATACTATTAAGGGGGGTCACCGGCTTCCCATTCACCGTAATAACAACTACATACTATTAAGGGGGGTCACGGCTTCCCATTCACCATAATAACAACTACATACTATTAAGGGGGTCACCGGCTTCCCATTCACCATAATAACAACTACATACTATTAAGGGGGTCACCGGCTTCCCATTCACCGTAATAACAACTACATACTATTAAGGGGGGTCACCGGCTTCCCATTCACCGTAATAACAACTACATACTATTAAGGGGGGTCACCGGCTTCCCATTCACCGTAATAACAACTACATACTATTAAGGGGGGTCACCGGCTTTCCATTCACCGTAATAACAACTACATACTATTAAGGGGGGTCACCGGCTTCCCATTCACCGTAATAACAACTACATACTATTAAGGGGATCACCGGCTTCCCATTCACCGTAATAACAACTACATACTATTAAGGGGGGTCACCGGCTTCCCATTCACCGTAATAACAACTACATACTATTAAGGGGGGTCACCGGCTTCCCATTCACCGTAATAACAACTACATACTATTAAGGGGATCACCGGCTTCCCATTCACCGTAATAACAACTACATACTATTAAGGGGGGTCACCGGCTTTCCATTCACCGTAATAACAACTACATACTATTAAGGGTCACCGGCTTCCCATTCACCGTATAACAACTACATACTATTAGGGGGGTCACCGGCTTCCATTCACCGTAATAACAACTACATACTATTTAGGGGGGTCACCGGCTTTCCATTCACCATAATAACAACTACATACTATTAAGGGGGTCACCGGCTTCCCATTCACCATAATAACAACTACATACTATTAAGGGGGGTCACCGGCTTCCCATTCACCGTAATAACAACTACATACTATTAAGGGGGGTCACCGGCTTCCCATTCACCATAATAACAACTACATACTATTAAGGGGGTCACCGGCTTCCCATTCACCATAATAACAACTACATACTATTAAGGGGGGTCACCGGCTTCCCATTCACCATAATAACAACTACATACTATTAAGGGGATCACCGGCTTCCCATTCACCGTAATAACAACTACATACTATTAAGGGGGGTCACCGGCTTCCCATTCACCGTAATAATAACTACATACTATTAAGGGGGGTCACCGGCTTTTTGTATTTTTTTCTCCTTTTCTCTCTTTCCCTGGCTTGTATCCATTCGGCCCCATTCAGCCAACTGTTTTAAGACGTTTATCCCCATCCAGGTGTCGACTTATTCCTGGCGAGCGATAGCGAGCCAGCATTGTAAGGAGAAATCCGGCTTCGCCAGAGAAATTTTTCTATCGAAAAATTTACAAATTTAGCTTGCTGTCAAAACAAATATATATATATATGCTGGCTCGCTACCGCTCGCCAGGAAAATATTGACACCTGGATGGGGGTAAACGTCTCACAACAGTAGGATGAATGGGGCCGAATGGATACAAGCCAAAGAGAGGGAGAGAAAGATAAAAAAAGCGAGGTGGGCTCCCTAAACCCTTGCAGGAGAATACAACATATTCTTCCTGTGTTTCCCTACCACCCAATCTATCCATATGCATCATTAATCCCTTCTGTACCGATGCCTCTTTTCATTATATCGTAGCATTTATTAGACAATTTAATTCAGTTTAGAACGGACGTGTACGTGTAAGAGGCTACAAACTACCTCAATTAACTCACTTAACTACCACAGATCCTTCATAAGCTGCATACAATTGTCTAAATATAGCTGAAATAATACAACATACATTTCCGGTAGTGAAAGGGTTAACATATGATATATTGTATGCAGAAGGGTAAAAACTGCCTTTATTTTTAATTTCAACATGCATTCTCAATTATTATTTATAATGCCTATAATTATTTGAATACGAACAGGGGCACTAACAAGGACAACGTCTTACAAGTTGTATACCAAACAAACTTAACGTACAACATTCTTCTGCGTACCATATCTTGCATAACAAATGATAAACCTTCAAACATTCTACCTAATGTCTCCTTACTATCCGTATTCCTTAATATACTGTACCATTGTCATTTCTTACAATTTTATATTTGTTTTCTTCATTCACCTTTCAGTACAAACCTCAACGCTCTGAAGAACAAAGTGACTGAAGGCCATGCAAATGCAATAATAGTGAAAGTGACTGAAGACCATGCAAATGCAAAAATAATGAACTGCATCAGCTACACCGAGTACATCTCCATTTAAGTTCCACCATCACCACCACTTACATATTTTAAACTCTATTCCCTTTAACATAATTAATTTAGCATAACCTAACCTACCACTCCTACCATAACACAACAAGTAACACCACTACCAGGATATACTAGATCGTGTGGTAAGAGAGATCGGCCATCCGTTTATTTGGACGACAATTTGGTGCCGCAATCTTGGGGTTGGGGGCAGGGGGGGAGTTGAGCGAAAGTGCCCTCCGGATTCGTCTGCAGAGTTTAGCAGAGTTTGATATACCGGGATATAGTTTGTTTAAATATGACCGAACAAGTAGGAGGGGCGGCGGTATAGCAGTGTTTGTAAGGAGTTCAGAAAGCTGTATTAAATCAGGTATTAGAGTAAATAATGATAATGAAAGTGTTTGGGTAGAGGTTAACGAAGGTAGTGAGACCTTAGTTATTGGAGTTATGTATAGACCGCCAAATATGAGTAGAAATGACGGAACATCATTATGGGAGGAAATTAAAATAGCATCAAGGTTTAGCAACGTGTGCATTATGGGGGATTTTAATTTTCCTAATATAGATTGGCAGCAACAGATAGGCGACTCTGATTCAAAGGAGTTTATTGAGGTAATACAAGATAGTTTCTTATCTCAATTCATAGATACGCCGACTGGAGGTGATAATATTCTCGATTTAGTTTTCAGTAACAATGAACATATAATAAATAGTGTAGAAATCGGGGACCACCTAGGAAATAGTGACCACAGTTCTGTGTATTTTTATATACAATGGAAAGGTAATTCCAGAGAGAATATGACATTAATACCCTGACTTTAGAAAAGCTAATTATGGTGGGTTAAGAAGGGCCCTATTAGCGGACTCTATGGTAAAAAAATTAAGTCTATCCAGGTGTCCAAATGAATGTACCCCTTACCCTTACCCCTAGCTTAAGGCAGGAAGAGACATCAAACTTGGTAGATACATACGATATTTTTATCAAGTCAGTATTCATTGCGCAAAATAAATATATCTCCAAAAGAAAATGTAGATCAACACAGAACAAACCCAAATGGATGAATAATAGACTAGTAGACCTTATAGGAAAAAAGAGAAGAATATACTGTATAGACAAATTAAGAAAGGCGAAATTCACCTACTTGCTTACTATAAAAATTTATCAAGACAGGTAAAACAGGATATTAGGAAGGAAAAGAGAAATTATGAAATCAAGGTTACAAATGACTCAACAAATAATCCTATAGAGCTTTTTACCAACTATATAAATCCAAGGTTAGAGATGTAATTGATCCCCTTAAAACTTCGATAGGGGAAATGACAGAAAGTTACTTAGAAATGTGCAGTACATTAAATAATCAATTTCTTTCCGTTTTCACTAATGAAAATTGGGCACAGTTTCCAGAAGTCCGTTAGGTATATAGCGATAGTATAGAAAATAGGTTAAGTACGGTTACTATAAGTAGAAATGATGTGCTTAAGGAAATTGACAGACTGAAACCTCATAAATCTCCTGGTCCGGATGAGGTATATGCTAGAGTATTAAAAGAATGCAGAGATGAGTTAAGTTACCCATTAACATATCTATTTAACAAGTCATTAGAAACCGGCTTAGTTCCAGAAGCTTGGAAGCATGCAAATGTAGTTCCAATATTAAAAAAGTGATAAATCAATAGCATCCAATTACCGTCCCATTAGTCTCACATCAATCATAGGAAAGCTACTAGAGTCAATTATTGCTACGAAAATTAGAAACCACTTAGAAACATTTAATTTAATAAATTCTTCTCAGCATGGATTCACTCAGGGACGTTCTTGCCTTACTAATTGCTTAGTTTTTTCTCAGAGGTGTATGAAGCGGTAGATAATGACAAGTCATATGATATAATATATTTAGATTTCAGTAAAGCTTTCGACAGAGTCCCCATGAGAGATTGATGAGAAAGGTTGAGGCGCATGGAATAGGTGGATCGTTGTTGGGATGGATTAGGTCATGGCTAATTGGTAGGAAGCAGAGAGTCAGCATAAATGGTACTAAGTCAGAGTGGGGATCAGTCAAGAGTGGTGTCCCCCAGGGATCTGTGGTGGGTCCTCTGTTGTTTATTATATACATAAATGACCTTGATTTAGGTATAACTAGTAGGATAAGTAAATTCGCAGACGATACCAAAATAGGGAGAGCAATAGATTCAGATAGCGACATAGAGTGCCTCCAAAGGGATCTAGATACCTTACACGAATGGTCAGTAAATTGGCAGATGAATTTTAACATTGACAAATGCAAGGTATTAAAGATAGGGAAGACGAACACTAATCCAAAATATAAACTAGCTAATACGGAATTAGAGAACTCAGACTGTGAGAAATATTTGGGTGTGCTTGTTAGCAATGATTTGAAGCCTAGAAAACTGTGTATAAGCGTTCGCTACAAGGCAAACAGGATTCTAGGGTTCATCTCAAGGAGTGTGAGTAACAGAACTGCCGATGTTATCTTGAAACTTTACTTGTCATTAGTGAGACCTCATATGGATTATGCTGTCCAATTTTGGTGTCCTTATTACAGAATGGAAATAGATTCGTTGGAGAGAGTACAGCGAAGAATGACAAAAATGATTCATAATATTAGAAATCTACCATATGAAAAAAGGTTGAACAAATTAGGCTTACATTCGTTAGAAAGACGCAGAGTTAGAGGGGATATGATAGAAGTGTTCAAGTGGGTTAGTGGGATAAATAAAGGAGACATGACAAATGTACTGAAGCTCAGTGATAGCGAAAGAACTCGAACAATTGTTTTCAAATTAGATACATTTCGTTTCAGAAAAGATATAGGCAAATATTGGTTTGGTAACAGAGTTGAAGATGGGTGGAATAGGCTACCAAGTGATATAGTGGGATCAAGAACGATAGGGAGCTTTAAGATAAAATTAGATAGGCATATGGACGAGATGGGTTGGGTGTGAGCGGGATCTGCTGGGTGTTGGCAAATCGGCGCTCAGCAGATCCCCGTAATCTTGTGTTAATCCCTGACCGTTTTGGGGGGGTCAGTGCTCAAGGTATTAGTGAGTTGGGCCTATAATTGGGCCTTGTAATTGGTGTTGGGTGTGACAGGGATCTGCCTTGTGTGGGCCGATCGTCTTTTTGCAGACTCCCATTTACTTATGTTCTTATGTTCTTATCCCTTTCAGTGACCAATCAGAGGCTCTGCTGGTGGGTGACGTCACAGCAATGGCGGCCGACTCTGGAGATACCAAGTGTTGCCTTTTGGACGAGGGAGCGGGCTGGGCTGTAGGAGGAGCTGTTCTCTTTGGCGGGCAAACTGTGGTATTTTGGGATCGGGCTTTTCTAGGGGGAACTGCTGCATTTTGTGGTATAACACCATTCACTATTTTTACATCACAATTTCATTCCAACTCCCCATAACTCAACAACTACCCTCATTTGCCCAACACAACTACCAACATATCTCTCCTACCTACAGTATCACCATTCCAACTATGTATCATATCCTTCTCTATTCTGTCACCCACAACATACACTGGATACCAACCCAACGACCCATCAAAAAGTCTTTGACTTCGGCCTGAAACTCTCGCTATCAACTTCTGCAATATTCGTGGCATTTCCTCTAAATTTTACTCTGTAGAACACCACCTCTCCTCTGCCAACCCAAATGTTGTCTTTCTCACCGAAACTCAGTTGTCTGGGACAACTGACAGCAAACTCTTCTCTGTACCCTCCTACTATCTTTATCCTCGTTTCAAAGCCAAAGGTGGACGTTGTGTACAGGTACACAACAAACTCACTTGTTCTCGTGTTCCGGACTTCGACTCCTCTGAATTCTCAACTTTATAGCTCAAACTGTCCTGTCACTCTCATACTAAATATTTCTGTGTTATCTATCTTTCCCCTAACTCTACTGACTTTCCCAAATTCTTCGACTATCTAAACTCCAAAGTGGAACACATCCTATCCATCTCTCCTTTCTCAGAAATCTCCTTGCTAGGAGATTTCAACGTTTACCACCGCCAATGGCTCTCCTCTCTTTCCACTGACCAATCTGGTGAACAAACCTACATATTTTCTATCCTAAGTGACCTAGAGCAGTTGGTTCAGCTACCCACCCGTATCCCGGATCACTTCAGAGACCGGCCCAACATTCTTGACATGTTTCTAACTTCTAACCCTTCCGCTTATACTGTCGATCTTTTCTCTCCTTTAGGCTTCTCCGACCATAAACTATTCTCTGTCACCTGTCCTATTTTGGCACTTTGGCGCTGCCAACTGGGAGGCTCTTTGGCAGTACTTATTTAATTTCCCATGGAACGATTTTTGCTTCTGTGGCCGGGGACCCTCGAGATTCCTGAATGCATTAGCAAGGTAATCCTTTTGGGCATGGAGGCATGCATTCCATATTCTTTTTCTCATTCTAATGCTAAGAAATCTTTGTTTACTTTTGTTTGTTCTACTGCTGTCCGCAATAAGGAGGAAGCAGCAAAAGGTACAGTCGCCTTCAATCTCAAGAATCTCATTCTTCCTATGTTTCTGCCCGGATATACAGTAAGTCAAATCTGTTCTTCGACTCACCAAATACTCTTTCATGCTAATAAATGCACTGAACTATCTAACTCTAGCTCTTCCCAAGCTTTCTGGCATCTAGCCAAAAACCTCTTCAACACTTTTTCTGGTCGTCTTTCCGTCCCTTTTTCTAGTCTGACTGCACTACCGTCACTTCATCCTCTGTCAAAGCTGAACTCTTTTACCCATGCCTAATATCCTAATCTCTTCTAAAGATGTAATTTATATCCGCTCTGGACTAAATACTAAGAAGGCGTGCGGACTGGACGGTTTTCCTCCTGTTGTACTAAAAAAATGTACTTCCGTGCTGACTCCCTGCCTAGGCAGGCTCTTCCGTCTCTGTCTCTCCTCTAACGCTTTCCCTTCTTCCTGGAAGTTTGCTCTCATTCAACCTGTCCAAAAGAAGGGTGACCGCTCTCAACTTTCCAATTTTTTTTTTTTTTTTTTTTTTGTCTATATTCCAACTTACTTCCTCTCGGGCATAGGCTGAGAGCTTTAACATCCACCGCTTTACAATGAACAGTGAAGCCCGTGAGGTCTTGTTCCAGTCTAGGGAGTGAGACATGTGAAGCACGTAGAGTACAACGAGCACTTGCCATCTTGCCTTCACATGAGGCACGGTGCTCACTCATGGCCCGAAACGACCCCATCTCTGAAGCCACCTCGTTCCCGTGCTTCACTGTCTCACCCCTTACACTCGGACTCTCACACTTACACACACAACGCCACCTGTTGAGCAGATAACTCACCAGTCATTGCACCCCTATCGCATATTTTGAATATGGGAATATTCATACAGTGCTATTTAATTAGGGAACAATGAGGGTATTTTATTGACGTTTCGGTGGGCTTGTGGTAATGCACTGATACTAGGTACAGCACAAATTCCATCCCAATAATATCTTCCCATTGATACATCGGGATTTGAACCCGGGACCTTTGGATTACCAGGCCAGTGGCAAGACCACTCCACCACACCTCCCCTAGAGGTGTTTCCCCTATCGTCCAATTGCTCTCATTTCTTGCATCTCCAAAGTTTTGGAACTATTCTTACTTCGAAATTTCTTAAGTATTTATCTTCTCATAATCTACTCTCAGATCGCCAGTATGGCTTCCCTAGGGATTGCTCTACTGGTGATATTCATTCATATCTTATTAACTCTTGGTCATCCTCCATTCGGGACTTTTTCTATTGCGCTAAATATATTCGATTGAGTCTGGCACACATCTCTAATTTCTAAACTACCCTCCTTTGGCTTCTATCCCTCCATCTGTGCCTTTATCTCTAATTTCCTTTCTGGCTGTTTCATGGCTCCGGTTGTGGACGGTCATCGTTCACTTCCTCATCCTATCAACTCCGGTGTTCCTCAGGGTTCTGTCCTATTTCCAATTCTGTTTCTAATATTCATAAATTATATTCTTAATTGTACCTCCAGTCCTATCCATTCATATGCTGACGACACTACCTTACACTATTCAACTAGTTTTCCAGAACACCACAGCAAACAACCACTCAAAAACTCATGTGATGAATCCATAGAACACTTATCTTCTGATCTAACAACCATTTACAAATTGGGGCAGAGAAAATCTTGTTGCTTTAAATACTTCCAAAACCCAATTTCTCCATTTATATACCTGTCAAGAACTCCCAGAGGACTAGCCCTTATACTTCAACAATATATAAATCGACCCTTCATCTTCTCTCAGTATTCTCAGTGTCTCTTTTTCTTCTGATCTCTCTTGGAAAGACCATATTACCACTTTAATTAAACAGCTTCAAAGAAGCTGGGTGTGCTCAACTTCCTCAGGGGGTTATATACCCCTGCACAGTTTCTTGCTCTGTACAGGGGCACAGTATTGATTATTGTTCGCATATGTCGGGAGGATTCTCTCACACAGCACTTCTAGACAAAGTAGAACAGAAAGCCTTTCGTCTCATTAACTCACATCCACTCACCGATTCTCTGCAATCTTTCTCTCTTCGCCGCAGTGTTGCGTCTCTCGCACTATTCTATTGCTACTACAACCCCGAAAGGAGTTGAAATAGGGGAGCTATCCCCCCGCCAAAGGCGGCTTTCTAGGGCCTTTCCTAGCTGATGCTGAGAGGATTGGGTTCGTCATGTGGTGATGGGCAGAGTGTGAGCTGAGCGATCTCTGCCATACCCATAGCTTACTCTGATTGTTCCTTTTACTTATATATCTTCTAGATCTCAAGTGACGGCGTCTTTTCCGTGGATTGACCTCCCAACTGCCAACCTAGAAGTTGGCAGATTGGGAGCCAAAGCGTCACATTTGTCCCTTGCCCCTCAACTTTCCCTTCATAATTGCTGAGGGGCACAGGGCCTTGGGTGGGGCTTTGGTTTCCTGGGCGTTTCCGCACCCTCCTCAGCTCCCTGCTTTGGAGTGGCTTCGGTCACCCAGGCTTTGTTAGTGGTAAGCAGGGAGGGTTTTGTGGGGGCGCTCATTTATGGCCTTGGCCTTGCTCAAAACCTTGGGGCTATTCGGCCAGACAGCAACAGCAACAACAACAACAACAACAACTACAATAATCAGTGTTCCTCAGAGCTCTCTCAGTGTATACAAACTCTTCTATATTGGGTACGTAGCACCCATCTTGCAACACAATCCCACCCCTACTCTGTGCAACTTCCCAACCCAAGAGTAAAACGATACGCCCAATCGTTCTTCTATTCAACAGCTAAACTCTGAAACTCTCTCCCTGAATCCATCTTTCCCTAAATTCCCTCATCCAATGACTTGCTTCAAACTGCGTGTGTCCACCTAATCGATCAAGTCTTCTTTTGTTGTAAGTACAAGGTCAAGTACATTATTACCTGGGGTTGGGGATTGAATAAATTGATGAAGGGAGCTTTCTTGTAGGTTGGCGTACAGATCGTTTCTGGAGTGTGAAGTAAGAGTGTTGCCCCACTTGGTCACTGGTAAATTAAGGTGGCCAAATATGATAGTATTATGTTTGTTACTTAATTATGCAATTTGCTTGTAAAGTTCTTGGTCGGTTTGCACTGATTGGGCTGGGGGCCTGTGCTGTATATTAATGCTTGGATTATTTTTGTTCCTTTATTGTTTTTTATTAGCACGTAAGATGAATCAATATTTACTATTTGAGGTTTTGACAAGAAAATTGGGCTAAAACTTTCTTTGATGAAAAATATAACACCGCCTCCATTTTTATTTACTCTGCTTTTCTCAAACATTACATAGCTGGGAAGTGGAAACTCTGCTAAAAAGTCTCTGTCTTCCGTATTTAACCAAGATTCTGTTAGGCCGATTACATCAACATTTTCTGTAAACACGAGTTCCTCTAGTTCTGAAAATTTATTGTGTATACTTCGAGTGTTCACTTAGAAGACCTTTAGAGATGTGGTTCTTGATATCATTTGATGCTCGCCACATGTATTTGATGATTTTGCTTGTCTTGGGTTTGTATTTCTTCTGAGATTTAAGTTGTCCTCCCATTCTGATGACTGTTGGCCCTGTTTTTTTAATGAAGGCTCTTTACGGCATCATTCAGCAGACAGCCAAACCGAGCAGCTCCTACTGGGTTTAGGTGGACACCGTCTCTTGAGAACAAATGTTGATCGTGGTAGAAATTATCCCAAGTGTTGATGAAGCCGATGTTCTCTTCCCTGCAGATGTTGGCGTGTTGATAATTTATATTTGTGGCTATGGACCAAAAGAGATTCTTCGCGTTAATCCGGGGAATGATGCCTGAGATGATGATCCTACTAGATTTTCCCTGGTACGTGTTGATAAGCTGCATGTATTTGCTCAAGAGTTCTTCTGATCGTGTGCGCTGGACGTAATTTGATCCGACATGTATCACATTGGTTGTGTTTGTCGGGGCCAGCCTCGTCACCTCGTCCACAGCAGCAACGACGTCGTCTACGCTGCCACCCGGGATACAGAATCGTTTTCTGGTCCTGGGTGACCAGGCGCAGAACTCTTTGAGCTGGCCGAGTACCATGGAGTCCCCCACAAGCCGTACTTCCTCCGTTTCTTCTTCTTCATCCGTAGCGAGAATTTGGAAACGGTTTCGACACATTGTTATAGGGATGACCTTCTTGGTAGCAGTACCTGGGCGTACATTATTTCTTACGAGCTGAAAATTATATTCACCAGGAACGAGGGGTAGTTGTGATAGGTAAGTATTGGCAAAAGTGAGGTTAGTAATTACTGTGTGTACTAGGTGGAAAGGTGATGATGGATTTTGCTAGTTTTGACAGTAACAGTGTGTTAAGTAATTGTTTGTACTAGCAATTTGATTGATTTATGTTGGTATTAGAACTTGGGATGATAGTGTGGTGTTTGTGGTAGTGGATATTTGTAGCTGTGAGTGTGAATAATATTGTTTGCAGTTAGCAAAAAAGAGAAACTCATAGCATTATGATATGATAATGGTGGTACAAAGGAGTACAAAGGAAATCAAGCAACAACAGATCTAGTGACCCTTCTAGGCTGCTTGTCCTCCAAAACACTGAGGATCAAGTGTCCAAACAGTGGTTTAGAGTGGGTAAGGGAACATTGGAAAGGGAACTACTGCCCTGGAACTAATGTCCGTGGCAGGATTAGAAAGTTAGTAGGGGACAGATGGGTTAGTAACTGAGGGGAGGATAAAATAAAGTTATTCATTTACAAACGCAGTCAGTCGCGGGTTTGATGCGAGATATTTGTCTAGGCTAAGTTTAAATGAATCAACGGTGCTGCAGTCTATAACATGTCGGGGAAGCCCATTCCATAAGTTGACAACTCGATTGAAGAAGACATTCTTAGATTCGTGTGAGTAAAAAGATTTACCAATAATTTTGCAACCGTTTCCCCGCGTGTAATTAGATTGGTCGATAGTGAAGTACTTACTACAGTTCATATTGTCGATGCCTTTGATAATTTTGAACACTTGAATTAAGTCACTTCGTAATCTGCACTGGGTTAAAGGAAATAGATTTAATTCTCGAAGACTCTCCTCGTATGGTTTGTTCTTTAGGCTAGGTATCATTTTTGTAACTCTACGTTGAACTCGTTCTAGCTTGTCTATATCTTTTTGGTAATAAGGGCACCAGGATTGAACGCAGTATTCCAGAAGAGGGCAGACTAAGGAATTGTAAATGGTTAGGATAACGTCTTTGGATTTATGCTCATATGACCTGCCTATAAAGCCAATTATTTTGTTTGCCTTCTTAACAACTGCTGAACATTGTTGACTCGGTTTTAGGTTACTCGATATTGTTACTCCCAGATCGGTTTCTCTGTTTACATTCTTAAGCTGAGTGCCATTCATCGAATAGTTTGCTTTCTCATTTTGGTATCCGATATGTAGTACTTTACATTTATCCGCATTGAAACTCATTTGCCAAATTTGGGCCCAACATGACAACTTATCTAGATTGTGTTACATATCGTCAACTTGTTCTTTTGAGAGTACGCTATTTGCAATTTTTGTATCGTCAGCAATTTTTGAGATTGTACAGGTGAGACCCTCATCTATGTCGTTGATGTAAATTAGAAAGAGAATTGGTCCTAGTGCCGATCCCTGGGGTACCCCGCTGCTACATTGGTCCATTTAGATGCCTTACCGTTTATGACTACTCTTTGCTTTCTGTCGCTGAGCCAATTTTCTATCCATTTCAACACACCGTCTTGTATTCCATGCGCTTTTAGATTTAGCAGTAAACGTTTGTGGGGAACTTTGTCAAAGGCCTTTTGAAAATCAAGGTATATAATATCTACAGCTTTACTCTCATCGTAGAGGTTGAGGATATCGTGGAAGAAGTCTAAGAGGTTTGTTAAACAGGAACGTTTTTTTATGAAAGCCGTGTTGAGTATCTTTAAGTATGTTATTTTCCTCCAAATGATTTACGAGTCTGTCTCTTATGAGTGTTTCTAGCATTTTACATACAACTGAGGTTAAGCTAATTGGACGATAGTTACAGGGTAGGGATTTTCTGCCGTTTTTGAATATCGGTGTTACGTTGGCTAGCTTCCACTGATCAGGCATAGTTCCAGACGCAAGGATTTATTGAATAGCAATGTTAGTGGTTTGGAGAGCTCATCATTAGCTTCCTTTAGAACTCTAGGTGAGATTGTATCAGGTCCAGGCGTTTTATTTACCTTGAGTTTATCTAACAAATTCAATACTTCTCTCTCTGTAACGGTGATATTGCTTAGAACATCTGAATTATCAATCTGAATCGGCGATGGTGTAGGATATCACTGAGGCCTTCTGTTGTTAAAAACTGATGCAAAGAAGGTATTGAGGGCATTACTCATTTGTACTTCATCTTTGGTATATTCTCCATTTTTATCGGCTAACGGTCCAACAGTTGAAGTAACTACTTTTTTCTTTCTGATATAACTATAGAATTATTTCGGGTTTGTTTTACTTTGATTCGCAACATGTAACTCCAGGGTCTTTTTACTTTGCTTAATTAACTTTTTGGCTTTGCGTCGTAGCTCTACAATTTTCACCCGTTCGTCATTTTGTGAGGATTTTAATCTATCATTAGCAAACTTTTTAGCAAGCAGACAGTTTGAAATATCTTTATTCCGCCATTCGGGCTTATTATTATGGCCTGTACGCCATATTTTCGATGGTATGCAGTCCTGCACTGCTTTTAGGTAAGTGGTTTCGAATAATTCCCAAGATGTATTTATGTCGTTATTGTTAATTAAAAAGCTCCAGTCAGTTTCTTTAAACATAGCTCTAAGTTTATGAAAGTTTGCTTTCTTGAAATTAGGGACTTTTTCGATGCTTCTATTTGGTTCGTTACTAGTAAACTTTAAAGTGAAAGTTATTGTACGATGGTCGCTGTTACTGAATTCATCACCACCATTCAAATTCTCTATTAATTCTTCTTTTGTTACAAGTACAAGGTCAAGAACGTTATTACCACGGGTCGGCTATCGAACAAATTGATAGAGTGAACTCTCTTGCAAGTTCGCATACAAATCATGTCCGGAGTGTGAAGTAAGAGTATCGCCCCACTTGGTCACAGGTAAATTAAAGTCGTCCAAAATTATGGTATCTTGTGAGTTACTTACATCCGCAATTTGTTCGTAAATTTCTCGGTCAGTGTGCACTGATTGAGCTGGAGGTCTGTATATTAATGCAAGTATTATTTTTGTACCTTTATTATTCTTTATTAGCACAAAAGATGTGTCGACTTTCACAATTTGAGGTTTTGACAAGAGGGTCGGGTTAAGACTTTCTTTGATATAAAATAAAACGCCACCTCCATTTCTATTTATTCGGCTTTTCTCAAACATTACATAACCGGGAAGTGAATACTCTGCTAAAAAGTCTCTATCTTCTGTATTGAGCCAAGATTCTGTTATGCCAATCACATCATAATTTTCTGTAAACACTAGTTCCTCTAAATCTGAAAATTTATTGCGTATGAGCGTTTGCATAGAAAACCTTTAAAGTTGTGGTTTTAGAACTCACAGAATGCTCTTTAATCAAATTTTTGGTTCTGGTCGGATCTACATTTACATTCATGGCTGTCCTCGGTCCTCGGTCATTATCCCTGGCGGTTTTGAATTTGGGTCGTGTTGGTGGAGCTTTATCCAAATTCGTGGTTCTTGACGGATTAGCATTTAATTCCTTCGCAGGTTGCCCTCCTCGCTGTCTTCGGTCCTCCTTCCTGGTTGTCCTGTGCTGAGTCGATTTCTTCGTGGTAGGTAATGTTGCTAGATATGGAAGTGATTGTTATCAGGTGTGTATGGTAATAAATGATGACGGTCGTGATAGTGGTATTTGTATTACGTAAATCTAGGGTTTGTTTGAATGTGAGTAATTTAGATGATGGTGAGTGTGGTTCTCGATGTTGATATACTGTATATGGTAAAAACTTTGGATGGTTGTAATTGGTAAAGGTTGGTAATAGTGTGAGGACCATTGGGATGGAATAGGGGAGATACTGGTAGAGAATGTGGGGAGTTGTGGTAGTGAATGGTATTGGTAATTAATGTTGGTAGTTGTGGTGATGAATATTGCTAGTTGTGGTAATTAATATTGGTAGTTGTGGTAATGAATATTAGTAGTTGTGGTAATTAATATTGGTAGTTGTGGTAATTAATATTAGTAGTTGTGGTAATTAATATTGGTAGTTGTGGTAATGAATATTAGTAGTTGTGGTAATTAATATTGGTAGTTGTGGTAATGAATATTAGTAGTTGTGGTAATTAATATTGGTAGTTGTGGTAATGAATATTAGTAGTTGTGGTAATTAATATTGGTAGTTGTGGTAATTAATATTAGTAGTTGTGGTAATTAATATTGGTAGTTGTGGTAATGAATATTATTAGTTGTGGTAATTAATATTGGTAGTTGTGGTAATGAATATTAGTAGTTGTGGTAATTAATATTGGTAGTTGTGGTAATGAATATTAGTAGTTGTGGTAATTAATATTGGTAGTTGTGGTAATGAATATTAGTAGTTGTGGTAATTAATATTGGTAGTTGTGGTAATGAATGTTTGTAGTTGTGGTAATTAATATTAGTAATTGTGGTGATGAGTGATAGTAGTTTTGGTAATGAATGTTGGTAGTTGTGGTAATGTATGTTTGTAGTTGTCGTAATGAATATTGATAATTGTGGTAATGAATGTTGGTAGATGTGGTAATGATTATTGGTAGTTGGGTAATGAATGTTGGTAGTTGTGGTAATGAATGTTGGTAATTGTGGTAATGAGTGTTAGTAGCTGTGATAATGAATGTTGGTAGATGTGGTAATTGTGGTAATGAATGTTAGTAGCTGTGATAAGAACATAAGAACATAAGAAAATGGGAGTCTGCAAAAAGCCGATCGGCCCATACAAGGCAGATCCCTGTCACACCCAACCCCAATTACAAGGCCCAATTATAGACCCATCTCACTAATACCTTGAGTACTGACCCCACCAAAACGGTCAGAGATTAACACAAGATTACGGGGTCTGCTGAGCGCCGATTGGCCCACACCTGGTAGAGCCCCCTCACACCCAACCCATCTCGTCCATTCGTCCATATGCCTATCTAATTTTATCTTAAAGCTCCCTATCGTTCTTGATCCCACTATATCACTTGGTAGCCTATTCCACCCATCTACAACTCTGTTACCAAACCAATATTTGCCTATATCTTTTCTGAAACGAAATTTATCTAATTTGAAACCATTTGTACGAGTTATTTTGCTATCACTGAGCTTTAGTACATTTTTCATGTCTCCTTTATTAATTCCACTAACCCACTTGAATACCTCTATCATGTCACCTCTAACTCTGCGTCTCTCTAACGAATGTAAGCCTAATTTCTTCAACCTTTCTTCATACGGAAGATTTCTAATATTATGGATATTTTTTGTCATTCTACGTTGTACTCTCTCCAATGAATCTATGTCCATTCTGTAATAAGGACACCAAAATTGAACAGCATAATCCATATGGGGTCTCACTAATGACAAGTAAAGTTTTAAGATAACATCAGCAGTTCTGTTACTCACACTCCTAGATATGAACCCGAGAATCATGTTTGCCTTGTTACGAACGCTTATACATTGTTTTCTAGGCTTCAAATCATTGCTAACAAACACACCTAGATCTTTCTCACAGTCTGAGTTTTCTAATTCTATATTAGCTAGTTTATATTTAAAATTTGTATGCATATTCCCTATCTGTAATACCTTGCTTTTGTCAATGTTAAACTTCATCTGCCATTTTACTGACCATTCGTGTAAGGTATCTAGATCCCTTTGCAGACACTCTATATCTCTAACTGAATCAATTTTTCTCCCCATTTTGGTATCGTCTGCAAATTTACTTATCCTACTAGTTATACCTAAATCAAGGTCGTTTATGTATATAATAAACAACAGAGGACCTAATTCAGATCCCTGGGGGACACCACTCTTGACTGATCCCCATTCTGACTTAGTACCATTTATGCTGACTCTCTGCTTACTACCTATTAGCCATGACCTAATCCATCCTAACAACGCCCCACCTATTCCATGTGCCTCAACCTTTCTCATCAATCTCTCATGAGGGACTCTGTCGAAAGCTTTACTGAAACCTAAATATATAATATCGTATGCCTTGTCATTATCTACTGCTTCATATAGCTCTGAGAAAAAACTAAGCAAATTAGTAAGGCAAGAACGTCCCTGAGTGAATCCATGCTGAGAAGAATTGATTAAGTTAAATGTTTCTAAGTGGTTTATCATTTTCCTAGCAATAATTGACTCTAGTAGCTTTCCTATGATTGAAGTGAGACTAATGGGACGGTAATTGGATGCTATTGATTTATCACCTTTTTTGAAAATCGGAACTACATTTGCAAGCTTCCAAGCTTCTGGAACTATACCTGTTTCTAATGAATTGTTAAAAAGAAATGTTAATGGGTAACTTAACTCATCTCTGCATTCTTTTAATACTCTAGCATATACCTCATCGGGACCAGGCGATTTCTGAGGTTTCAGTCTGTCAATTTCCTTAAGCACATCATTTCTACTTATAGTAACCGTACTTAACCTATTTTCTATACTATCGCTATATACCTTACGGACTTCTGGAATCTGTGCCAAATTGTCATTAGTGAAAACGGGTGTGTACTACACATTTGCAGTACAAATGTGTACTGCACATTTCTAAAACAAATCTGTCATTTCTCCTATCGAAGTTTTAAGGGGGCCTATTTTATCTCTAACTTTAGATTTATATAGCTGGTAAAAAGCCTTAGGGTTATTTTTTGAGTCATTGGCTATCCTGATTTCATAATTTCTTTTGTCTGTCCTTATACCTTTTTTAACCTCTCTTGATAGATTCTGATAGTAAGCAAGTAAGTGAATTTCGCCTTTCTTAATTTTTCGATATATTCCTCTCTTTTTTCCTAGAAGGTCTAATAGTCTATTATTCATCCATTTGGGTTGGTTCTGTGTTGATCTAAATTTTCTTTTGGGGATATATTATGTTTGCGCATTGTGGAGTGAAGAAATAAAATGATTATATGTAGCTGTCAAATTATTCTGAGTTAAGACAGGTATCTGAGAGAGAGTATGTTCATTAGCGCACCTGGGTCCACTTAATAGTTTAACCATAGGATCGACTCTTAAGGCTCTTCTTAATCCACCATAATTGGCTTTTCTGAAATCTGGGATAAGTGTCGTATTCTCTTTAGCCTTTCCTGTCCATTGTATGTTAAAATAAATTGATTTATGATCACTATTTCCTAGTTGGTCTCCTATCTCTACATTATTTATCATTTGTTCATTTTTACTGAGAACTAAATCGAGGATATTATTACCTCTAGTAGGCGAGTCTATGAATTGAAATAAAAAACTATCCTGTACCGCCTCAATAAACTATCCTGTACCGCCTCAATAAACTCTTTTGAATCTGAGTCGCCGATTTGATGCTGCCAATCAATATTCGGAAAATTAAAATCCCCCATAATACACACATTGCTAAACCTTGATGCTATTTTCACTTCCTGCCATAAAGCTGTACCTTCGTTTCTACTCATATTTGGTGGTCTATAAATAACTCCAATAATTATGATCTCACTACCTTCGCTAACCTCTACCCAAACACTTTCGTTATCAGTATTTAGTCTAATACCTGATTTAATACATCTTTTTAAAGAACTCCTGACAAACATAATGGATAATAGATGTTGGTAGATGTGGTAATGAATATCGGTAGTAGTGGTAATTAATGTTTTGTTTTTCTTTTTTCTATGTGGATGAGGGAGTCAACATGCGAAACTGCCTATGACAAGTGCCTCCCTCAGAGTTGAAAGACTAACAGGGCCAAAATCAAGAAATATTCGAGCCAAAATGTCTGACTGTTGGTGATGAATTCTGCAATAGTGACTACCGTACGATCACTTTCAGTATAACATTTAATAGTAATAAACTCAATACCAGCAATGAGAAAGTTCCAAATTTCAAGCGAGTAAGTTTCCATAAACTCAGATCAAAATTTAAAGAAGCCAATTGGAATTTTCTAAACAATAATGAGATAAACCAATCATGGAAAATGTTCACAGGAATTTACACGAACGCAGTACGCGAATGCATAACATAACAAAAAACGAAGATCTGCACATAATAACAAACCTAAATGGTGGAATAGCGAAATAACAGAATGTCTACTCCCTAAAGAGAATGCTCATGAGAGATTACAAACCTCCGATAACGATGAAAATAGACAGGCCTTCAGAGATCTACGACGTAAATAAAAAATGGTTAATTTAAGCAAAGTAAAAACACTCTGAAGTTACATTTAGCGAATCAAAGCAAGACTAACCCAAAATAATTCTACAGTTACATCAGGAAGAAGAAAGTGGTGACTTCAACGATTGGACCCTTGGTAGATGAAAATGGAGATCTTACCAATGAAGATGCCAAAATGAGTAATACTCTCACTAACTTCTTTGCATCAGTCTTTATATCAGAAGACCTAAGTGACATCCCTACAGTACCGCCAGTACAGATAAACAATTTGGAAGTTCTTAGAAATATCAGCATTACTGAGGCAGAGGTCCTAAGATGTTTAAATAACCTCAATGAAAGCAAATCACCTGGACCCAATACGATTTCTCCAAGAGTTCTTAAAGAAGCTAAATGCGAGCTCTCCAAACACCTGACGCTGATCTTCAACAAATCCTTGGAAACCGGTGAAATACCTGATGAGTGGAAGTTTGCGAACATAACACCAATTTAAAAATAAAAGTAGCAAATCTTTGCCTAGCAATTATAGTCCAATCAGCTAGTATGCAGAATACTAGAAACAATAATAAGAAACAGACTCGTTAATCACTTGGAGGAAAATAATATACTAAAAGACACACAACATGGTTTTCGGAAAAAACGTTCCTGCTTAACAAACCTTTTAGACTTCTTCCATGACATCCTAAATCTATATGACGAAATTAAAGCTGTATATATTTTATACTTAGATTTCCAGAAAGCCTTTGATAAAGTTCCACACAGACGGTTAGTGATGAAATTAAAAGCACATGGAATACAAGGCGGCATTCTACAGTGGGTAGACAATTGGCTTAGTGAAGCGAAACAAAGAGTAGTTATTAATGGGAAAGCATCAACGTGGACCAATGTAACTAGTGGTGTACCTCAAGGATCAGTGCTGGGGCCAGTCCTTTTCCTAATTTACATTAACAACATAGATGAGAGTCTCACATGTACAATCTCAAAGTTTGCAAATGACACAAAAATGGAAGATACCGTACTGGCAAATGAACATGTTGAAGATATGCAAAACAATCTAAACAAGCTTTCACAATGGGCCAAAATCTGGCAAATGTGGTTCAATGAAAAAAAGTTTAAAGTACTTCATATCGGATACCGCAAGGAAAAAGCAGACTACTCGATGAATGGCACCCAGCTAAAGAGTGTAGACAAAGAAACCGATTTAGGAGTAACAATATCCAGTAACTTAAAACCAAGTCAATATTGTACTGAAGTTGTTAAGAAGGCAAACAAAATTATAGGTTTCATAGGTAGATCATTTGAACATAAATCAGAAGACATTATCCTCACCCTTTACAATTCATTAGTCCGCCCACTTTTGGAATACTGCGTTCAGTCCTGGTGCCCTTACTATAAAAAAGATATAGACAAATTGGAACAAGTTCAACATAGAGTTACCAAGATGTTGCCCTGTCTTCCGAATAAATCATACGAGGAACGTCTTAACCCCTACTGCACTGTAGGGTACAGTAATAAAAGTCCCCCCCAATCCCAAGCAATATGGCCAAAATGGCAAGATAGAAGAACCTCCCACCTCAAAAGATGAAGGAATACTGGCTCTCCCAGCCTGCAGAGGCTTGGATATAAGCCGAGAAGTTTTGCCAACTCTAAAGCAGTGCTCAAACGGTCGTGGTACCAGTCACTGCCTGATACTGGCAGTTACAAGGAATGTACATTACTGACGGCTCCCTGCCGTCGCTGGGACTGAGGAGTGATTTACCTACTGACGGCTCCCTGCCGTTGCTGGTACAGAAGGGGCTAAAGAACTAACTTTATATCCATTAACCAAGTGCAGATTGAGAGGTGACCTTATTCAAGTTTTCAAGATAATTAAAGGCATCGACAACATGAACTGTAATAAATATTTTACGATTGACTGATCAAACTACACACAGGGAAATGGCTGCAAAATCATTGGTAAATTATTCAACTCTAACGAATCCAAGAATTTCTTCTTCAATCAAGTCGTCAACATGTGGAATGGGCTTTGCCGAGATGTCATAGACTGCAACACTGTTGATTCCTTCAAATTTCGCCTAGAAAAGCACCTTGCCCTGAACCCAAGGTTGACTGCATTTGTAATTAAGATACCGGGATTTAAGAATTTTCCCCTACACCAGCCAAAGAAAAACCCGGGAACACAAACAACAAAAGCTGGGAGAAACAGGAAACAAAAAGGAGAGAAAAGACAGCAAGATGGCGACCACCGAAGAAGACAGCAAGATGGAGGCCACCAGAGAAAGCGCTTCCGCCAACACCAGTAAAAGTGAAATTGAAACAAAACCCGCAGAAGAAATACAGAAGGAGCATAGACCTACCAACATATTCACCATGCCTCGTATTCCAAAATTGCCCCAAACAACCAGCTGATCAAAAGAGGAATAAAGGTGAGAAGACGAGAAAGACGAAGAACATAACCAACGAGAAATACGTGCCCAAAGAAATAAAACGTGTACCAGTTCTTCCCCCAATACCCAGAAATAATAAGAGACCAGACAACCAACAATAATACTCCAACACAGCCAGCTGATCAGAAGAGGAACAAGGACGAGAAGACGAGAGGGAAGGAGAACATAACCAACGAGAAATACGTGCCCACAGAAACACCATGTGTACCAGATCTTCACCAAATATCAAGAAATTATAAGAGAGATCAAATAGCTGACAATAATACTCCATCATCAATCTTCACTGCCAAAAGAGAAGCTCGAGTTGCAACCATCACCCTCGCATGCCCTACGACACCAGGGAAGAATATTAACATATCTTCTACCATCAAACAACAGCAAAAGAGAAGGATAGTGTTCAGCCAGGATGAGAAGGACTCCTACACCCACCAAAGGAATAAGCACTTACACCCCTCTTCCACCAAAGGGTCAAAATCCTTACCTACCAGCTTGTAGAGGGTCCTCCCTAATCCTCCAGATTAACCCTGACTGCACTAAGCTTGTGACCTTTATGCTCCCATTCACCAATACCTGTACATATCAGCCTAAAAGTCATCACTATGCTGGAGAAAACTGAGGAGAGTAAGCAATTTTAAGGCTTCAAATGACACTGGCATACTGGTGGTTTGAGTCCTAGAATTACCCTCCCATTCAGTGAGGATACTACGCCATAGCGACTATCCCACAGGTCTGAAGAGTTAACATAAGAACATAAGAAAATGGGAGTCTGCAGAAAGCCGATTGGCCTAAGCAAGGCAGATCCCTGTCCCACACAACCCCAATTCAATTACAAAGCCCAATTATAGGCTTCACACTCTAATACCCTGAGGATCATCTTACCAAAACGGTTAGAGATTAACGCAGGATTATGGAGGTCTGCAGAGCGCTGATTGGCCCAACCCGGCTGATCCCCCTTCACACCCAACCCTTCTCGTCCATATGCTTATCCAATTTTATCTTAAAGCTCCCTACAGTTTTAGATCCCACTATAGCACTTGGTAGTCCATTCCACCCATCTACAACTCTGTTACCAAACCAATACTTGCCTATATCTTTTCTGAAACGAAATTTATCTAATTTGAAACCATTGGTACGAGTTCTTTCGCTATCACTGAGCTTTAGTACATTTGCCATGTCCCCTTTGTTAATCCCACTAACCCACTTGAACACCTCTATCATATCCCCTCTAACTCTGCGTCTCTCTAACGAATGTAAACCTAATTTCTTCAACCTTTCTTCATACGAAAGATTTCTAATATTATGGATAATTTTTGTCATTCTACGCTGTACTCTCTCCAATGAATCTATGTCCATTCTGTAATAAGGACACCAAATTGGACAGCATAATCCATATGGGGTCTCACTAATGACAAGTAAAGTTTTAAGATAACATCAGCAGTTCTGTTACTCACACTCCTAGAGATGAACCCGAGAATCCTGTTTGCCTTATTACGAACGCTTATACACTGTTTTCTAGGCTTCAAATCATTGCTAACAAACACACCTAGATCTTTCTCGCAGTCTGAATTTTCTAATTCTAAATTAGCTAGTTTATATTTAACATTTGTTTGCATCTTCCCTATCTTTAATACCTTGCATTTGTCAATGTTAAACTTCATCTGCCAATTTACTGACCATTCATGTAAGGTATCTAGATCCCTTTGGAGGCACTCTATATCGCTATCTGAATCAATTGATCTCCCTATTTTAGTATCGTCTGCGAATTTACTTATCCTACTAGTTATACCTAAATCTAGGTCATTTATGTATATAAGAAAAAACAGGGGACCTAATACCGATCCCTGGGGGACACCACTTTTGACTGCTCCCCATTCTGACTTGGTACCATTTATGCTGACTCTCTGCTTCCTACCAATTAGCCATGACCTAATCCATCCTAACAACGCCCCACCTATTCCATGTGCCTCAACCTTTCTCATCAATCTCTCATGAGGGACTCTGTCGAAAGCTTTACTGAAATCTAAATATATAATATCATATGACTTGTCATTATCTACTGCTTCATATACCTCTGAGAAAAAACTAAGCAAATTAGTAAGGCAAGACCGTCCCTGAGTGAATCCATGCTGAGAAGATTGATTAAGTTAAATGTTTCTAAGTGGTTTCTCATTTTCCTAGCAATAATTGACTCTAGTAGTTTTCCTATGATTGAAGTGAGACTAATGGGACGGTAATTGGATGCTATTGATTTATCACCTTTTTTGAAGATCGGAACTACATTTGCAAGCTTCCAAGCTTCTGGAACTATACCTGTTTCTAATGACTTGTTAAATAGAAATGTTAATGGATAACTTAACTCATCTCTGCATTCTTTTAATACTCTAGCATATACCTCATCAGGACCAGGCGATTTATGAGGTTTCAGTCTGTCAATTTCCTTAACCACATCATTTCTACTTATAGTAACCGTACTTAACCTATTTTCTATACTATCGCTGTATACCTTACGGACTTCTGGAAACTGTGCCAAATTTTCATTAGTGAAAACGGAAAGAAATTGACTATTTAATGTACTGCACATTTCTAAATCACTTTCTGTCAATTTTCCTATCGAAGTTTTAAGGGGACCAATTACATCTCTAACCTTGGATTTATATAGTTGGTAAAAAGCTTTAGGATTATTTTTTGAGTCATTGGCAACCTTAATTTCATAATTTCTGTTTTCTTTCCTAATATCCTTTTTTACCTGTCTTGATAGATTCTGATAGTAAGCAAGTAGGTGAATTTCGCCTTTTCTAATTTTTCTATATATTCCTCTCTTCTTTCCTAGAAGATCTAATAGTCTATTATTCATCCATTTGGGTTGCTTCTGTGTTGATCTAAATTTTCTTTTGGGGATATATTTATTTTGCGCATTGAATACTGACTTGATAAAATTATCGTATGTATCTACCAAGTTTGACGTCTCCTCCTGACTTAAGATGACAGGTGCCTGAGAAAGGATACACTCATTTGGACACCTGGATCGACTTAATTTTTTGACCATAGGGTCCGCTAACAGGGCTTCTCTTAACCCACCATAATTGGCTTTTCTGAAGTTCAGGTATTAATGTTGTATTCTCTCTGGTATTACCTTTCCATTGTATATTAAAATACACAGAATTGTGATCACTATTTCCTAGGTGGTCCCCGATTTCTACACTATTTATCATATGTTCATTGTTACTGAAAACTAAATCGAGAATATTATCACCTCTAGTTGGCGTATCTATGAATTGAGATAAAAAACTATCTTGTACTACCTCAATAAACTCCTTTGAATCAGAGTCGCCTATTTGTTGCTGCCAATCTATATTAGGGAAATTAAAATCCCCCATAATGCACACGTTGCTAAGCCTTGATGCTATTTTAATTTCCTCCCATAATGATGTTCCGTCATTTCTACTCATATTTGGCGGTCTATACATAACTCCAATAACTAAAGTCTCACTACCTTCGTTAACTTCTACCCAAACACTTTCATTTTCATTATTTACTCTAATACCTGATTTAGTACAGCTTTTTAATGAACTCCTGACAAACACTGCTAAACCGCCTCCCCTCTTACTTGTTCGGGTCATATTTAAACAAACTATATCCCGGTATATCAAACTCTGCTAAAAAATGCCTGGTTTCTGTATTAATCCATGTTTCAGTTAGCGCTATTATGTCTATATTTTCTTTGCTAACCAGTGCTCTAAGTTCGTTCATTTTGTTACATAAACTCCTGCAATTTGTATAATAAACACTCAAACTATTACTTGTATTTGCAACTATTTTTCTATTGTTTTTAACTAATTTATTTTTACCTGTTGAACTACTGGACCTAGACGGAAAATCTACGCTATCAGAATGTTCGTTATTACTATCAATTTGATGTGGCTGGGATTCTATTTTACTTACACACCTATGGTTTATTAACAAAACCCCGCAACAAACTTGTCGAGTGAGCTGGCTAAGGTCGAAACTCCTAGTCGAGAGAGATGTACTCCATCCTGGGCATACAGTTCATCCTTACCGTAGAAGAGGGTCCAGTTATCCAGGAATGGAATAGTATTTGCCTTGCAATACTTCTCCAGCCGGCTATTTACACCAATAGCCCTGGAGGACCATTCCTTCCTTACCCCTCTTCTTGGTAGGATACTGTGTACCACAGGAACTCCACCCTTCTCCTTGATCCTCTCCAACATTTCCTGGTACGTGGTGAGCAACTCCTCAGTCCTGCATTTCCAAATGTCGTTGCTCCCTGCGTTGAGGAAGATGATGGGGTCCTCTCCACTCGCTTCCATGACACCATCTAGCTTTTCTGCCACCTTCTCGACTCCGGCACCAGGCAGACAGACAACTTTACCAACATGTGTGTTAGTAGCCCTACCAAGGTATTTAATCATTGAATCCCCTACAATTAAAATAGACTTAGCTGTTTTCTGTTGCCGGCCTGTAGCAGGAGTTGTAGCAGCAACAGCAGCAGACTTCCCCCCCTCCCCTCTCACTGCCTCGATGATCGCCACTTCCTCGCCATCACTCTCATCAGCCAAGGTGCTGAAGTTGTTGTGGGTCTTGAGTGGCTGCCTTTTCAGCTTGCAGGCCGTTGCACTGGTTGACACCACTTTCCAAGGGGCTTCACGATCCCTGGGAACACTTCCGGTAGCCTCACACTTCTTTTCCGCCATAGCTAGTCTCAAGGCCAAATTTTCATCTTTGAGACACTGAATCTCCTGCTCCACACTCTCCAGTCTTTCTTGCAAAGCAAGACAAAGCTGGAGAGTATGGGAGGAGACAGCAGACTCATCAACAACAGCCATCACTAAGAAAGTTCACTAGGACCTCACTAAGGGTAAACCGGTTCACTAGCGGTCACTGGGGACGTCCGCACTAGTCAGGGGTCAGAGGGCAACTCTGAGTTCTTTTCCCTATTGAGGGATCATTGTTAGTTTGTGGCATACCACGGTTAACATAGACACCATTAATAGGCTGCACCTTAATAGTAAAATGGGCATACCCACACTTCAAAGTTCTCCTATTAAAACTGCAATCTAAGTCTACCAAGAGATTTGTGGCATACCACGGTTTCTAGTGTGGCTCAGGGCTCTGCGAGATACCTTAACAGGCACTCTGCATATACTGTAGAAGTCCTTGGTACATTTGTCTGTAGCATACTATTGGACTTTTGTAACTTAAAGGTTTAAACACCGCCCCGAGTTCCTTGAACCTCTTATAAAGGTAGTCGAGTTAGTCAAGATTGGCCATAGCCATATTGTCTTCTTGCGTTAGCCCGATATATTACCAATACGCCATAGCGAAAGTATTATATTCAAGACCCTACGTCACAAGTACCTGAACAGAACTTTATCACCGATTAATGTAAAGGTCAGGATGGTCGAGTATCCCTAAGCTATATGCTATATATACTCGCGTTCGTCCGATGAGGTGCCCAAATATTTCACTATATTTACGGAGCCACATTTAAGACCCAAAGCCCATTAATCCATCTGTAACTTACTACTTCACACGACAGGCCAACCTGGACAGCCCACGGAGACTCAGAAGACTACAAGCTGCTTCACCTCAACCTTTGTGATTCCAACTGTTCATTATTGGAATCTTGACTAAAACTGAAATAAATCAAATGCCAGTGATGAGGAAAATAAAATTAAGAGTTACCTATACCGACTCTACCAAATTACACCAGTGCACCCGGTGTCTTATGAAATCAGAGTCCACAAATATTGACTCTGATAAAGTTCAACTATGCGCTGTATAGTCAGAGTCCACAAATATCGACTCAGCTACCATACATCTAAGTGCTGTAAAGTTAGAGTCCAGCGTATTAACTCAATACTTAACCTCGTCAACTAAATTGAATATTAATCACATCTAAATATATATATCACTGTCTAGGTATTATCCGACTATTTCAGTATTTACATTAGTTTGTATTATGTATAAGACAGTTAAACTTATTATTTTACCTGAGCTCCATCTAGATCCTAAATCGTGCTCGAAGATAAAATATTCCTGTGTATAACCTTGTCTGTTCATGTTAAACCATTATTATCTCACATATATGTACGCTAGAGCTTAAGATAAATATACTGGTTTTTTAAATTATATTTCTGTGTTATATACAGTCTGTCCTCTGCTTGCCTTCTATGCATGTATTGTATGAACTCTGAATCTCCAGTCTTGATAGAACTCACCTCAACCAATAAGCCAAACATGATTAAAATCAAGGCATAACAGTAATTGAATAGATATTTTCTTTAGTAGTGTTTGTTCAGTAACCTAATAGATCATAATATAATTTCTCCTGCCATGAACTAAGCCCCAGGGCAGCACTTCCTCCTTACATCTTTCCCACATTTTCTCCTAAATACTATTGCAACACTTGGAACAGCAGTGTTTTGGAGGGCAAAGTAACCTTGAGGGGTCGCATGACCTGTTGTTGGTTGATTTCCTTTGTACTCCTTTGTACCACCATACGCACTATTTACCTCTGTCTCTCTCTCTCTCTCTCTGTGGTAGGCATTAACCCTAACCCTCGCCGGAAGACGCTAGTTATACTTCCCTCCAAATGCACCAAGGCAAGATTCGTACCTTCCCAAACTAAAATCGTTGGCATAATTCACCCAAGGACGCTAATCTCGCCTGACTCCATTTGTGAGAAACTGAAGCCACAAGGAAATACAAGATATAAATGTCAATACTACAAGCCAAAAACACTGTGACAGC
The DNA here is from genome assembly GCA_032716605.1 of Paralithodes platypus. Lineage (NCBI taxonomy): Eukaryota > Metazoa > Arthropoda > Malacostraca > Decapoda > Lithodidae > Paralithodes > Paralithodes platypus. The sequence continues at coordinate 11,143,765 of CM064551.1, forward strand.
AAAGGCTTCAAACAAAGTATTTTTACAGTATTGATTTTGCCTCTGACCGGGAATGTCGCTTTACTTGGACCTTTATATATTTGGAATCTCAGCTTCTACGTACAATTTGTCTCTATATGTGATTAATAGTCATGTAAATATCATTGGACATTACATAAAAATGCTTAATTATTGTCACCATATACGTGGTTAAGATATTATGTTCCCCAACACTACCTACTGTACCTACGGTAAGCTATTGTATACTTAAACCTAGATTTCCACTTGAGGGATTTTTTTCTGGACCCCTTTCTCCCTCATGTTTAGGCCCATTGTTTTTGACATTTTAAAACATTCGCCCCATTAGTTTGGCGATTTTTTAAAAGTTTCGCCCCATTCCTGTCACTTTCGTGCCATTTAGGTGTAGATTTTTTTTCTGGCGAGCGATAGCGAGCCTGTAATATAAGAGGAATCGGCCTTCGGCCGGGATATTTTTCTATCGAAAAATTTATAAACTTATATTGAATGGGGGTCAAGGGGTTACAATTCTAAGCTTGATGGAGGGCTTGGGAAGAAACTAAAAAACCTCCCCTTAAACCTGTTATAACTGTCACTGGTATATACAGATATGAAAATATTTGTATATAATCACATGTTAGTGGTAGAGACTTGCTTCTCGTTTTCAAAGTGTTTTTGTTCTTTGCCCTAAGACTGGAACTATATTTTATAGCAGCATAGTTTACCAGATGAGGTGAAATGCGCACATAGAGTGAAGCAAATCTAACCGTGATTACTCTTTGTATGACGGGGATGAAAATACTCATATCATATCAAATACTAATGGGACATGAATGTTGATGATACCAATAAATAGGTAATAACTAATAAATGTTTATGCAGTCCTGAAAACCCTATGTTGACACTGAAGTTGTCCTTGAAATGTTCTGTTCAATTGCGCACGGACAGAATATATTTTTTGTTTTGTTTTGTATGGATTTTCACGATGATAGTTCAAGTTTTTTATATTTTTTCGACCTGAATATTATAGAATCCCTTTTCCTCGTGTTATGTATGCATCATAATATGTATGAACAGTATTTCTTATGGTCTAAAACCGACCGAGAGGGAATTTTTTCGGCCCGGCGACCGTGTTCTATTCGCAAAAAACTATAACTTTGGAATATTTATATAAAATCCAATATTGATAGAATATTTCTGAATGAACCATTGAAAAGAGCGGAAACACACTTGTGATTTTATATTAAAAACACAGTTATTTATTGAGGTGTGATAATATCTTAAGCTTAAGTGCAGTAATCACCATTTTATTTGGAAAATATTGCTAATATTAAGTATTGACGTTAATCTTTAGAGTTTTCATGATGTTCCTTTCTATAATATTGTAGTATTGCCTTTTCTCTATCTTTTGATGCATAGTAAATTACGGTTAAGACAATAATTGTGGGTGAAAAACAAGCGATACTAAACATTTTTGGTTGCGCAGTATGGGGGATCAACCAGGATAGACTATGGGGGATCAACCAGGATAGACTATGGGGGATCAACCAGGATAGACTATGGGGGATCAACCAGGATAGACTATGGGTGATCAACCAGGATTGACTATGGGTGATCAACCAGGATAGACTATGGGTGATCAACCAGGATAGACTATGGGTGATCAACCAGGATAGACTATGGAGGATCAACCAGGATAGACTATGGGTGATCAACCAGGATAGACTATGGGTGATCAACCAGGATAGACTATGGAGGATCAACCAGGATAGACTATGGGGGATCAACCAGGATAGACTATGGGTGATCAACCAGGATAGACTATGGGTGATCAACCAGGATAGACTATGGGTGATCAACCAGGATAGACTATGGGGGATCAACCAGGATAGACTATGGGGGATCAACCAGGATAGACTATGGGGGATCAACCAGGATAGACTATGGGTGATCAACCAGGATAGACTATGGGGGATCAACCAGGATAGACTATGGGGGATCAACCAGGATAGACTATGGGTGATCAACCAGGATAGACTATGGGGGATCAACCAGGATAGACTATGGGGGATCAACCAGGATAGACTATGGGGGATCAACCAGGATAGACTATGGGGGATCAACCAGGATAGACTATGGGGGATCAACCAGGATAGACTATGGGGGATCAGCCAGGATAGACTATGGGGGATCAACCAGGATAGACTAGGGGGATCAACCAGGATAGACTATGGGGGATCAACCAGGATAGACTATGGGGGATCAACTAGGATAGACTATGGGGGATCAACCAGGATAGACTATGGGGGATCAACTAGGATAGACTATGGGGGATCAACCAGGATAGACTATGGGGGATCAACCAGGATAGACTATGGGGGATCAACCAGGATAGACTATGGGGGATCAACCAGGATAGACTATAGGAGATCAACCAGGGTAGACTATGGGGGATCAACCAGGATAGACTATGGGGGATCAACCAGGATAGACTATGGGGGATCAACCAGGATAGACTATGGGGGATCAACCAGGATAGACTATGGGGGATCAACCAGGATAGACTATGGGGGATCAACCAGGATAGACTATGGGGGATCGGCCAGGATAGATTTTTTTTAATTAGGAAAACTAAACAGCAAATAACTTTAATTAAGTAATGCCGGGTGAGCCAGAGGGTTAAAGGAAATTATATATTGGATATTGGATATGTTATGCATTAAAGGAAACATTCCTGTATGGATAAAAAGCTGGCTCACAAACATAAGGTAAAGAGTGGTGGTAAATGGAGTAGAATCGGAGTGTGAGGCAGTTTATAGTGGAGTACCTCAGGGATTGGTCCTGGGGATAGTTTTGTTTCGTATTTATATAAATAACTAGCAGGGGTACCCGGCGTTGCCCGGGTTATCACCATAATCACCATCACTACTACCACCACTACTACTACCATAATCACCATCATCAATACTACCATAATCACCGGCCTCGACCTCCCTGTGCCTCATTAAACGGCGACCTCGATTTCGGCCGCTAAATGACCTCCGATTTTGGATCTGACCTCATCCGTACCCCCATTTTGGGGGGCTGCAAACAACTTTCGTTCCATACACCTTTTCGATCGGTGGCCTCCTGCCCCAAACGGCAATTGTTTGCGATTTTTCCGATATCGCGCCCATTTTCTCCGTCCCTTTCACCCTGGGGAATTCTATTTTTTCCCTAAAACCTGCCTAGGGACCCCCTTACTATGCATACCAAGTATGAACGCTCTAGCTTAAAAAATGTGGCCATGCATTAAGAACAGACAGACAGACAGACACACACACACACACACACACAGACAGACAATCGACAATAATATTATATAGATGTTGATGTAGAACAAAAACACTATCTCAATGTTCGCCGATGACACAGAGATAACAAATTCAGTATTAACTGAAGACCACAGAAATATGCTGCAATCTGATTTAAGTATTATTATGTTCTCTCCACCAACCAACTTTACTCCTAAACTCGATTAATGAAAGTAGGTGAGTGGTCAGAAAAACAAATGCCATTCAATGTTGATAATTAAAAACAAGTGCATTAAGAACATAAGAACATAAGAAAATGGGAGTCTGCAGAAAGCCGATTGGCCTAAGCAAGGCAGATCCCTGTCCCACACAACCCCAATTACAAAGCCCAATTATAGGCTCAACACTCTAATACCCTGAGGATCATCTTACCAAAACGGTTAGAGATTAACGCAGGATTACGGGGGTCTGCAGAGCGCTGATTGGCCCAACCCTGCTGATCCCCCTTCACACCCAACCCTTCTCGTCCATATGCTTATCCAATTTTATCTTAAAGCTCCCTATCGTTTTTAATCCCACTATAGCACCTGGTAGTCCATTCCACCCATCTACAACTCTGTTACCAAACCAACATTTGCCTATATCTTTTCTGAAACGAAATTTATCTAATTTGAAACCATTGGTACGAGTTCTTTCGCTATCACTGAGCTTTAGTACATTTGTCATGTCCCCTTTGTTAATCCCACTAACCCACTTGAACACCTCTATCATATCCCCTCTAACTCTGCGTCTCTCTAACGAATGTAAGCCTAATTTCTTCAACCTTTCTTTATACGGAAGATTTCTAATATTATGGATCATTTTTGTCATTCTACGTTGTACTCTCTCCAATGAATCTATGTCCATTCTGTAATAAGGACACCAAAATTGAACAGCATAATCCATATGGGGTCTCACTAATGACAAGTAAAGTTTTAAGATAACATCAGCAGTTCTGTTACTCACACTCCTAGAGATGAACCCGAGAATCCTGTTTGCCTTGTTTCGAACGCTTATACACTGTTGTCTAGGCTTCAAATCATTGCTAACAAACACACCTAGATCTTTCTCACAATTCGAGTTTTCTAATTCCACATTAGCTAGTTTATATTTAACATTTGTATGCATCTTCCCTATCTGTAATACCTTGCATTTGTCAATGTTAAACTTCATCTGCCAATTTACTGACCATTCGTGTAAGGTATCTAGATCCCTTTGGAGGCACTCTATATCTCTATCTGAATCAATTATTCTCCCCATTTTGGTATCGTCTGCAAATTTACTTATCCTACTAGTTATACCTAAATCAAGGTCATTTATGTATATAACAAACAACAGAGGACCTAATACAGATCCCTGGGGGACACCACTTTTGACTGCTCCCCATTCTGACTTCGTACCATTTATGCTGACTCTCTGCTTCCTACCAATTAGCCATGACCTAATCCATCCCAACAACGCCCCACCTATTCCATGTGCCTCAACCTTTCTCATCAATCTCTCATGGGGGACTCTGTCGAAAGCTTTACTGAAATCTAAATATATTATATCATATGACTTGTCATTATCTACTGCTTCATATACCTCTGAGAAAAAACTAAGCAAATTAGTAAGGCAAGAACGTCCCTGAGTGAATCCATGCTGAGAAGAATTTATTAAATTAAATATATCTAAGTGGTTTCTAATTTTACTAGCAATAATTGACTCTAGTAGCTTTCCTATGATTGATGTAAGACTAATGGGACGGTAATTGGATGCTATTGATTTGTCACCTTTTTTGAAGATCGGAACTACGTTTGCAAGCTTCCAAGCTTCTGGAACTATACCCGTCTCCAATGACTTGTTAAATAAAAATGTTAATGAGTAACTTAACTCATCCCTACATTCTTTTAATACTCTAGCATATACTTCATCAGGACCAGGCGATTTATGAGGTTTCAGTCTGTCAATTTCCTTAAGCACATCATTTCTACTTATAGTAACCGTACTTAACCTATTTTCTATACTATCGCTATATACCTTACGGACTTCTGGAAACTGTGCCAAATTTTCATTAGTGAAAACGGAAAGAAATTGACTATTTAATGTACTGCACATTTCTAAATCATTTTCTGTCATTTCTCCTATCGAAGTTTTAAGGGGACCAATTACATCTCTAACCTTGGATTTATATAGTTGGTAAAAAGCTTTAGGATTATTTTTTGAGTCATTGGCAACCTTGATTTCATAATTTCTTTTTTCTTTCCTAATATCCTTTTTTACCTGTCTTGGTAGATTCTGATAGTAAGCAAGTAGGTGAATTTCGCCTTTCCTAATTTTTCTATATATTCCTCTCTTTTGTCCTAGAAGATCTAATAGTCTATTATTCATCCATTTGGGTTGGTTCTGTGTTGATCTAAATTTTCTTTTGGGGATGTATTTATTTTGTGCATTGAATACTGACTTGATAAAATTATCGTATGTATCTACCAAGGTTGACGTCTCTTCCTGACTTAAGATGACAGGTGCCTGAGAAGGGGTACACTCATTTGGACACCTGGATCGACTTAATTTTTTGACCATAGGGTCGGCTAATAGGCTCTTCTTAACCCACCATAATTGGCTTTTCTAAAGTCAGGTATTAATGTTGTATTCTCTCTGGTATTACCTTTCCATTGTATATTAAAATACACAGAATTGTGGTCACTATTTCCTAGGTGGTCCCCTATCTCTACATTATTTACCATATGTTCATTGTTACTGAAAACTAAATCGAGAATATTATTACCTCTAGTCGGCGTATCTATGAATTGAAATAAAAAACTATCTTGTACTACCTCTATAAACTCCTCAGAATCAGAGTCTCCTATTTGATGCTGCCAATCTATATTCGGAAAATTAAAATCCCCCATAATGCACACATTGCTAAACCTTGATGCCATTTTAATTTCCTCCCATAATGACGTTCCGTCATTTCTACTCATATTTGGCGGTCTATACATAACTCCAATAACTATGGTCTCACTACCTTCGTTAACCTCTACCCAAACACTTTCATTATCGTTATTTAGTCTAATACCTGATTTAATACAGCTTTTTAATGTACTCCTGACAAACACTGCTATACCGCCACCCCTCTTACTTGTTCGGTCATATTTAAACAAACTATATCCTGGTATATCAAATTCTGCTAAAAAATGCCTGGTTTCTGTATTAATCCACGTTTCAGTTAGCGCTATTATGTCTATATTTTCTTTGCTAACAAGGGCTCTAAGTTCGTTCATTTTGTTACATAGGCTCCTACAGTTTGTGTAATATACTCTCAATGTACTTCTTTTCTTTATACCTAATTTACCTTTATTTCTAACGACATTTCCATCTTCCGTTGCACCATCACTACTATCATTTGCATTATAGTCATCATTTTTAGCATGAGACTGAATATCCTTATCGCTTTCGCCTGACGCTAAAATTGTTCCATTAAACCTCTCATTTACACTCTCAATATTTCTGTTCAAAACCCCACAACCACCCTATCTAAAGAACTAGCTAATGTAGAAACCCCTAACCGTGAAAGATGAACCCCATCCCTTGCGTACATCCCCCATAGTTAAAGACCTGGTGGTTCTATTATCAATGTTTCACCTACAGTATAGTCAACGAGTGGAAACAATTGTCAGAGTATGTTGTATAATGTAACACACTTGACACATTCAAAATGAGGTTGGGGAAATATAGATTAAACAAATATCGGTTAACCCTATTAGGTGCAGGGTGGGCCAATTTGGACCCTCCCTGATTTACTCCATTAGCTTGTTGGATATTATAAGACGTTTCACCGCATTAGTCTGGCGATTATATGATGCTTCAACCCAATAAGGTGTCGATTTTTCCTGAGCGACCGATAGCGGGCCTGCAATTTGGGAGAAACCGGCCTTTGGCCGGGAAAATTTTCTGCCGAAAAAAATACATATTTAGCTTGAAGGGGGTCTGGGGAACGTTTTTTAGTTTGAAGGGAGTTTGGAGAGGCGCTTCTCCAAGTCTAGGGGTTAACTAAATACACATTGTTCGAAAATGGCTAAAACAATGAAAACCCTCAATAATAAGTAAACAAAATACCATAATAACCCCCGAGACGTTGCACCAGATAGTGATAAGGATCAGTGACATACAATATTTTATCAACTTCGTTCTTTACTATGAATGTTTCCAGTAAACAAAAAATAATTCTGCTGGGGTCCTTGTTTCCCAAGCTAAGTTTCATGCCAAATTAAAGTCGGAGGGAGTGGTGGGTGGGGAGAGAGCCTTTTACTTTGCTGTCTTTACCTTCCACTTTTTAGCATATTCCATGTTAGAATTTTGCCCGGACTACCTAGTAGGGACCTCAAGGTCTTCAACTAACAACTTTCTTTGCCACAACTATCATCGTTTGATACCATAACATTTTTCCATCCCAAGCCCCCAATCCAAACAGCCAAGAACCATAAGATTTCCCTACCACAACTACCACATTTGTTTACCAAACCTATTACCACCATCTACAACTATTACCACCATCTATAACTATTAACACCATCTACAATTATTACCACCATCTACAACTATTACCACCATCTACAACTATTACCACCATCTACAACTATTACCACCATCTACAACTATTACCACCATCTACAACTATTGCCACCATCTACAACTCCCTCCACCATATTGTCCCAAGACTATAATACAAAGAACCTTTAACAAAACAAAGTAAAAGGATCTACTACCAACATTCACTATCGTAACTACCAATACCTAATGACATTATCATCACAATTTTGCCCAAGTTTCCAATGCAGACAATCAGCCACCCCAATACTACCAACATTTACTTACCACAACTACCAGGATCACCCACTTATCACAATTCCTCCTATTTCCCCTTCTTCCACTCTTCATTAATTCCACTCGGCTGCCAACATTTCTTACTACAACTACCTTTGCCCCTCAACTTTCCCTTCATAATTGTTAAGGGGCACAGGGCCTTGGGTGGGACTTCGGTGTCCCGGGCGTTTCCGCACCCTCCTCAGCTCCTCGCCTGGGACCGGCTTCGGTCACCTGGGAGCGGCTTCGGTCACCTGGGCAGGGAGGGTTCTGTATGGGTGGTCAGTTATGGCCTTGGCCTTGCTTGGGACCTTGGGACTGTTTGGTCAGACAGCCTGGGGAACAACAACAACAACTACAACTACCAACATTGACTACCACAAACCCCCCCACAAGGTGTGTGTGTGCGTGGTTTCTGTGGTGGTTACTTCTCGAAGACTCTTCTAGCTGGGGACATTTAGAGCAACCCAGAACCCACCCACACACAAATATGTCCGACGTGCTCCAAACCAGCCACTTTGTGTCGACAGACTAAGGGTTCAGTTATTTGCAATTCCTGCGGGAACTGGACCCATTTCATATGCACAACACTTGCTTCCATGTTCCCTGCCTCAAGCCCCCAACCAACCACCTCTACACCTCTTTCTTCCAACACACCAACCCTTCCCATTCCCTGTTCTCCAATCCACCCTATCCTACCCGATCCTAATTACTCAATCTCCCACCCCCTTTACCTTAATCCCCAATCCCACCACCACATCCTTCACCCACCCCTCCTACCCAACCCTCACACCCTTGCAGCAGCTCCTAATACACACCGCACAAATTACAGTAACATCCTTCAATAAAAACGTAGATGGCATATACAACGAAAAATAAGAACAACACAATATACTATACACAAAATCATATTACAAGAAACAAAACTACAGAGAACACAACAAATACCGACATTGCATAATGTCACCACTGTTAGACAAGACTGGACCATTGGCAACGGAGGTGGACTCATCACCCTGGTACACACAGCAATAAACTGATCTGATACCAGTGCATATACAAAGTCCCTCCTCCCCCCACACGACACTATTATAGAAATACAATCAATTATAATACGCACAGGCAATATATCACACATTACAATCGTAATTGCATACATCCCATCACAAACGTCCCCCACAACACCAAACCACTACACCCCACTAATACAACACATCACAAACATCCCCAAAATCATCCTGGGTGGTGAATTCAACGCCAAGTGATCGGCCTGGCACGTCAACAATCTCGACACAGACAGAGGGCTGAGGATAAATAACGAAACAGGTACCTTTTCATCATAAATAATATTCATCAGCATACCCATATTCCCCATCTAAGCCCTCTACCTCCCTTCATCACCAATCATCACCTTTTCCTCTCCCAACCTCGACCACGACATCCTGGAGGGTGGTCAAAACCATAAGTTCTGACCACTTTCCTATCATCATCACCACCAAAACCAGAATTACCCCAGATGGCCACAGACACACATACCCTAATTACAAAAGAGCCAACTGGGAAGCTTTTAGAACTGAGACAGAACAGCACCTTGAAACTCTAAGCAGTACACCTATCACAAAGATCAACGATGCTATACACACAATCAACACAATTATTCAAAATGCAGACAAAAAACACGTACCTAGAGGTAACAGGAAGCGACACAACCCCAACTTCACACAAACAATTAAAGGCCTCATCAGACAATGTAACACACTAAAACACTCCCCAACACCCCACACACAGGACACTGCACAACAAATACAAGCACTAAACACTCAAATTAACAACAAAATATTAGAACACTAAATTGAAATATGTAGTTACCTCCAAACACTTGATCACAAAACAAAAACCAGCAAACTCTACAAAACACTAAACAGCATAGCACTCTCTAACAGCAACTCAACATAATCATATGCTGCCATCACGACAACATACACCATTCCTGCAAACAAACAACAAGCAAAAATTCTCATTAATCACTTTTCACGTGTCAGCCACCTAAACCCCCACAATGGCAATCGACGAGTCATCTGATGAAAGCATCAATTCCCCACAGACCTGGATCATGCACCCTTCATTAACAGCCAGTGGAAGCACATCATCTATAACCTCAAACACTCATCCACCTGTGCCCCAGACAATGTAAGTAACATACACCTTAGACACCTGGGACCACAAAGCATTCAACCACTGACCAATTACTACAGCTATTCACACAACACAATACCCAGCATCTGGGAGCATGGTACCATTATCATAATCCTCAAACAAACAATAAAGACCCCACGCTACCCTCTTCACACCGCCCCATCACTCTTCTCTGCACCCCCTCAAAAATCAACGAATGCCATGTTTTCCAATTAACCACACCTCTAATTTCCCCTAGCTACACCACAACACAGCTTTAGTCCACTACACTCGACAAACACCCTTCTTACAGGCCTCTCACAAATAGTTTTTGATGACATCAACTCAGTTAGGCCAGCACACAGAACACTTCTCGTTACAATTGACATGAGTAAATATAAACACCATATGAGGAGGAGCATTTTATTGACAATGTTTCGCAGATAGCTTCTTCAGGTCACTGATCAGTGAAACGTTGTCAATAAAGTGCTCCTCCTCATATGGTGTTCATATTCATTCTGTCAACTTTTCTAAGTTATCTCGACATAAGTAAAGCTTTAGATGCCATTCCCCGCCACAACCTTACAAACAAAATTCCCAACATACACAACAACACAAAAAGTTGGCTGGCCAACTATCTAGCAGGCAGATAAGCACATGTAACATTTGCCGACCAGTCATCGAACACCAAATTTTTTTAAAACGGTATCTCTTAACCTGACAAGCGCGAAATAGACCTAGGGGCTAGGGTAGTTATTTGTGCATTTCTAGCCTTGGATTCTGACAGAATTCGTTATATTTACAATATAGAGCATTATTTGTTTTCGGTATGCTTTTATTTTACATATATGATGTATATATGAACCTTCAAGAGTGCTAAAATAAGTGGGTGGTGAAAAACGAAGATATTGGCCACCCGGTCATAATCTCAGGCGAGAGAGAGCCACAGGCAACCCTCCTCTCTCGCTGTCTGTGAGGTAACTGAGACAAGCGGGGCGGTGTGGGCTGGTGTCTGGGTGTTACATAACGATCTTTTCTGCAATCCACTTGTGCTACATTATCGCGGGAGAGAAAAATAACCGATAAATGATGATAATAAGAGGAAAAATAGGTGATAATTGAGGAGGGGAGTGGGGATAAGGTGGGGAAGGAGGGGAGGGGTGGGTGAGATTTACATGGATGAGTACTGGAGGGGAATTATCTCACCTAGAGACAAATTCCTTTGTTTTGATAGGCCCTTTTTTTTTTGGAAGTCTTTTTTTATGGTCTTGCTTCCGTGAAGCCTATCGCGTTCCCTATAGGAAGCCTTCCGTGAGGCCTATCGCGCTTGCCGGGTTAAGGATTTGTCTGTAGGTTAGAGTGTGTTGGTGACAAGACTCACCCAAAATCCTTGGTGAAACATACAATTCCTTAATGTCATTCAAACAACATAATACAAACATTAAAAAACAAATAAACACCAAGATTAAACGCTGTCAAATCACTTGCTCATACAACATTCAGATGTAACAAAGAAACTACCACCACAGAATACAAACAATATATACGTTTAGTGATGAAATATGCTAGCCCCACTTGGGCTTCCAACGTCACTAAAACATATCGCAACACCCTACAGACTATACAGAACAAAGCCCTCAAAATAATCACATGCTGCACAATTATTGCACCTAAAGACCACCTACACCAGGAAATCAAAGTCCTCAAAATCAATGATCACCTTTATATGAGAGGCACACACATTTTCGCCACAGCCTCCGCAAACCAACACCACCAACTACACTAGATGGCAGAACACCCACACACCCCAAAAAACATCAAGATAACACCTAGCACTCGTTATCATACACAAATATTGTCATCACTCCCCCCTCGCCCACCAAAAAACATCCTCCAGAAGCTTATCCATACTCAAATCACGACCGATCTATCCAATCACTCAAAGCCAACACACAACTTTATGCACATCCCTCCGATGTAGATCTCTCAGAAACCCTCCTCTCCCATGAGGACAGAGTCCACCTGGTTAGGGCTGCGATGTGGGCACCATCCAGCCATTATCAGCTATCAGAACAGGCTGGATGACTCCGTCCAGGATACGTGTCCAGGCTGTAACACACAACACTACACACTATTAAACACATTATGGAAGACTGCATAGCAGTACACAACCACTTACACCAACAACACAATAGACATTCCTTGAGAGCCTACTTCTCGCCCACTACGAGTGCTGTGGAATATGTTTTATTGTGGTTCGTCTTATTCTTTGCCGATGCCGACCATATCAGGGTGAGTCACTTTGTTAGAGTATTTATGTACCACCTCCTCGTCAGCTCCTTATGAAGAACTCTGGGAGTATGAACTTGTTGTATCAAGATACCAAGACATGGTGACAGGATACCTAGATACCTGGGCTCGTTTCTGCGAGTTTGTCCCACTCACAGGATATAGTGCACCCATCAGGATACCTAGGCAAGACTGTGAAAGGATACTTAGACACAGGTTTTGCTGACAGGATACCTAATTGACCCTCCACAGGATATCTAGAAGAGAGAGCTTCCCTTGGTGAAGGTGGGCTGACAAGTGTTGGTCAGGTTGAGAGGCATGTCCCAATTCTCTTCTTGTGGGGAATCTGAGTGGGACCGAATTGAAGCTTCAGGTGTTGTCAGTTTATTTGGGTGCCAAGTAATTAGAGGAGGTCTAACCCTAAGTATCTGTTGTATGCCGCCGTCGGGGGAATCGATGACTATGAAAGAATGGACGAGAGGGGTGCCATTGGGAGGTGTTACGTTTATAGGGACCAGTTGCCTCTTACTGTTAAAATTAATGTGCGCTGTAACTACCAATATCTAATACAACTACCAACATTTCTTATTCCAACTACCAACATCTCTTAATGCATCTACCAACATTTGTTATTACAACTACCAACATTTCTTATTACAACTACCAACATTTCTTATTACAACTACCAACATTTATTACAACTACCAACATTTCTTATTATAACTACCAACATTTCTTATTACCACTACCAGCATTTATTATTACAACTACCAATATTTCTTATTACCACTACCAACATTTATTACATCAACATTTCATATTACACCTACCAAAATTTCTTACTACAACTAACAGCATTTCGTATTACAACTACCAACATTTCCTGCTATAATTACTAGCATTTCTTACTGTAACTACCAACATTTCTTACTACAACTACCAACATTTCTTACTGTAACTACCAACATTTCTAAGTACAACTACCAACATTTCTGGCTATGATTAGGCTAATAGCATTTCTTACTGTAACTACCAACATGTCTTACTATAAATACCAACATATCTCAAAACAACTATCAACATTTCTGACAACAACTATCATCTACCACAACTACCAGCACCACCTACATACTACCATTCCTATTATATTATCTCGTCTTTCCCTCTCTCTCTCTCTCTCTATCCTTCTCTCTCCCTCTTCCCTCCTTTCTATCTCATATTTCACTATTACCATTTGCCACCTTCCTTGCTTTATTGTCCACTCTCTGCTGCTTCTCCTCCTTCGTATCTTTCTCGAGCTTTTCTTCTATTCCTTCTCTTTCTTTTTCGTTCTTGTTTGTTCCTTATCATATTCTCTAATTCTTCTAATGTATTTATGCTGCTGATGTTATTATTATTATTATTGTTGTTGTTGTTGTTGTTTTCTTCTTCCTTTTCTTCGTCGTCTTTTTTCGTGTTTTCTTTTATTCCTTTCACCTATGCATAGCCTCCGATAGAGCAGTTGGAATATTGTACACGCTAAGATTGGTATGCAGGATTCGAAACTGCATAGTAAATCGTAGGCTGGTGCAGTATTCTTTAACTGTCTTCGTGGTGCAGTGCATAGTGTGTTGATTTTCGGTGTGAGCATCCTGGGTTCGAATCCCCGGACTGCCACATGTGTCTGTTAATTTCATTAATCGATTTTAGGAGTAGAGTTGGTTGGTGGAGAGAACATAATAACTCATTCGGGTTCAGTAGTAATTTATCGAGAGGTCTTCCCTAGGGTTAAGTGCCCCATTAATTACTATTTCCTTTCACCTATGCATAGCCTCCGATAGAGCAGTTTGGATAGTGTACATGCTAAGATTGGTATGCAGGATTCGAAACTGCATAGTAAATCGTAGGCTGGTGCAGTATTCTTTAACTGTCTTCGTGGTGCAGTGCATAGTGTGTTGATTTTCGGTGTGAGCATCCTGGGTTCGAATCCCCGGACTGCCACATGTGTCTGTTAATTTCATTAATCGATTTTAGGAGTAGAGTTGGTTGGTGGAGAGAACATAATAACTCATTCGGGTTCAGTAGTAATTTATCGAGAGGTCTTCCCTAGGGTTAAGTGCCCCATTAATTACTATTTCCTTTCACCTATGCATAGCCTCCGATAGAGCAGTTGGGATATTGTACATGCTAAGATTGGTATGCAGGATTCGAAACTGCATAGTAAATCGTAGGCTGGTGCAGTATTCTTTAACTGTCTTCGTGGTGCAGTGCATAGTGTGTTGATTTTCGGTGTGAGCATTGTGGGTTCGAATCCCCGGACTGCCACATGTGTCTGTTAATTTCATTAATCAATTTTAGGAGTAGAGTTGGTTGGTGGAGAGAGCATAATAATTCATCCTTTTTGTTTCCTTCATGTTTGTCTTTTGTGTTCATTATCTAATTCTTCTCATCTTGTTTGCTGCTGATATTGTTATTATTGTATCCTTCTGTTTTACTTGTTCTTCTTTGTCTCTTTCTCATCCCTTTCTATTTCATATTTCACTATTGTGTGTCATCTTCCTTGATTTATTGTACACCATTCTGCTACTTCTGTTTCTTTGTCCCTACTTCTAGTGTTTCAATATCTCTCTAATTCGTCATATTCAATTTAATTCGCTCTTATAATTTTATCATTCATGTTTGTTTAAGGGCACCCACCTCGCCTTTTCTCTCTCTCTCTCTTGCTCTCTCTTTGGCTTGTATCCATTCGGCCCCATTCAGCCTACTGTATTAAGACGTTGACCCCCATCCAGGTGTCAATATTTTCCTGGCGAGCGGTAGCGAGCCAGCATATACTGCATACTGTATATATATATATTGTTTTTAAGCAAGCTAAATTTGTACATTTTTCGATAGAAAAATTTCCCCGGCAAAGCCGGTTTTTTCTATACAATGATGGCTCGCTATCGCTCGTCAGGCAGATATTTTCACCTGAATGGGGATAAACGTCTTAAAACAGTTGGCTGAATGGGGGCCGAATGGATATAAGCCAGGGAAAGAGAGAAAGGGAGAGAAAGATAAAACAAAAAAAAGTGACCCCCCTTAACGACCTCGAAGACCAACTCCTGGATTAATCTCCGTGTGGATCTCCGGATCGGGTCTTGGAAGATCCTATGGGTGGTATTCTTAAAAAAATCTTTCCCTTCGCTGGTCAGTAAATGGAGGAAATCACTTGAAACATGACGCTATCTTTGGATATAGGAGTGCTAATCCGTGTATTCTCTATAAACAAGACTCACTCCCACACTATTCGTTCGGTACCGGGCGCTGTGAAGGGAAACAAATGTTTAACCCCTTCTGTAACGGCGATGTCTTTTTCATTTATTGTCTAGCTATATGTAAAAGATTTTCTGCAGTTTAGGAATGATCTGCGGCAGTAAAACGGGTCAAGTGAGATAGTTCGAAGCCTGTTAATTGCTGGAAGCCCTTTTCAAACTGAATACAATCGTCTAACCGTAGCCAGAATAAGTTAAAAATACGTCGCCGGTACAGAAGGGGTTAAGAATACCACTCTTACACTCTCGGATGGTGACCAACTGCACCTTCTACGGAGATTGAAGGTTGGCAAAGTGGCCTTCTCAGTGGTAGAGCGACCAGGCAGCCGTGGGACCAGTAGTTGAAATATATGTATACAATTAACCCTTTCAAGCTCCAATACGCGTTTCTGTTCTGTTTCTGGCTACTATTAGACGATTTTATTCAGATTAGTAACGGTATAATTATGGAAGTCAAAGGGTTGATTGAGATAGTATTTACCCTTTAAATACCCACAGATACTTCCTAAGCTGCATAAAGTCCTCTAATGATAGCCAAAATAAACTGCTAAAACGCGTCAGAGCTTCAAAGGGTTACTTATTGGTTTGGCTGTGGCAATGGTGCCCATCTTAGGGGGGTAGACTGTGGCAGTCTCATCCTCTATAGTTCCCCCAGTGGTATGAGTTACTCCTGTTGATGTGCATATAATACTGGTGAGACTGAAACCTAACAATTATGTTATGTTCTTATTGCAGTGTATGCTTTTACTGACAGGAGTGACCTAGAAGGTAAAAATATGATCTATGTTATTGTTGACCAATGCCATGCTCAGGAAACTCATTGTCCTTGGTGATTTAAATGCAGTTACTGGCATTGATAGGGCTAGCTCAGAGAACTGTGTAGGTCTTAATGGCTCTGGCAACAATAGCACTCTCTTCCTGAACTTTGTAAGGTCCAGGAAGTAGAGGATTGCGGGATCCTGGTTCCAGAAACCAAATATACACCGCTGGACTTGGTATTCCAATGCTGGCAATACTACTGCATATTTAATGCCCGATTCTACTAATTCCACATTACCAGCCTTCAAGTTGCCACCTCACCACCTGTCAGCCTACTCCTCACAATCACCAAACACCAGCACAGTCACCCCTTTGATGGAGCCGTGCAGCAGTAAAACAATGGAAAATAAGGACAACATCTGGAGCAGTGTGCTTCCACCTCCACTGCTGCTAATTACCCTTTTACCTGTCACTCCAGAGCAAAAACGGTGTAAGTCCATTGATATCCTAGGGGTCCAGGAAACCCCCTTCCATAGAAGCCCACCCACAGCACAGCAAGGGACACCAAGAAATGGTACAGGACCGAATGGAGAGAATTTTCAGCAGCTTGGCCACTCATTTGCTAGCCTCCCCTACCAAAGTACACTTGCTATATCCTCCGAGCAAGGGCTCGGTGTGTCCTCTGACCTAAGAATCATTGCATCCTCCAAATGGTTTAGGATTACTGGGTCCTCCAAGCCTTCCAAAAGAGATACGTCCTCCGAACTTTAGAGAGCTGCATCCTCTGAACTCTCATCTAGTATTGCTTCCTCCAAACACCGCACCAGCACACTCACATAGCTAGGAACCAGGGCGTATCCTTACACATAGTAAAGTATATCCTTCACCGAGCGTACTGACAGCTCAACAGAACAAGTCAGAGATACCAGAGAAGGCACCAAAAAAACTCTAGCCAGACCCCAGAGAAGGTGCCCAGATGCTACTAAGGCCAGACCCCAGAGAAGGTGCCCAGATGCTACTACAGCCAGACCCAAGAGAAGGTGCCCAGACGAAACTAAGGTCAGACCCCAAGAGAGGAAGCAGACAAAGAATAGAATGAGAAGCTCTGGTTCTACCTTTCCTAAGACCCAAGGGAAATATTATGCTTTCCAAGTTAGAAGTGAAGTAATAATTTTACTTAGTGCCCTTCTTCTCCTTGAAAATCCCTTTTAAGTATAGACTCACACCATACACACTGTTCCCTTTGCCATAATTGTACAGGACATATTGATATATAAATATTTTATAGGATACTCAGTCTCATATCTTTCCCATCCTACATCAAATAATATATACAACACCACTCATTCACACAGCACTCTAGTTATCCCCACTACCTCGCTTCCCCCTTCCATTTCATGTCTGTTCTCTCTTCCAGGTTCCTCGAGATAGTATAAACTGCAGCACCGTTGATTCCTTTAGTCATTGCCTATATAAACGTATTTCGTTAAACAAGTGACTGACTGCATTTGTAAATGAATAGTTTAATTTCCACTCAGATAGATTGAGGATCACTGCATATATAAATAAAGTAGACGTGCCGTTTCGTCCAAAATCAAAACGGCATACCCAACTCTGCGACGGGTCACCATCATCATGTTACGGACTAGGGCTCAAACCCACAACACCATGAATAAATGACTAACTCCAATGAAAAGGCAACACAACTTATCACCGTGGTATTATAAGAAAGGAAGTTAACCACCCAAAACTAGACTGCAAGGTTAATATTATCCTCCAGCGAAACCCTATTATTATATTACCCTATTGCTATACAACAAGTCAATCAGAATCATATAATTGATATTATTAAGTTTACGTTAATTAAATGTCAGTAGAATAATTTATGCTTTCGTAAATCCTTTAGGATTTATATGTAAGGAACCACAAAAATATCTAAGGTATTTAAATCTTTAAGTTAATTTGAAAGTGAAAGCTAGTAGGCTACATGAAAATAAATAAGGTAGGTATGGATGAAAAGATAATTTAAAAGTATGGATATTATTTACATATAAATTACACTTTATACATCTATCCTTACATTCACACAATACAACATAATCATACAATACAACATAATAATACTTATCTATAGAGAGATAGTTATACAAGGCAGGACAAACTCAGGATGACCCATGGTGAGGTCTAGGCGAAGCAGAGGTGTGAAGAGAACTGACTTTTCTCAAATCATATATTCTATGGAATCCTTGCATGGTCAGTAAAGTTATCGTACTGGACTAAAATACAACTACTCTCTCTCCAATCAAACAACTTAACTCAACTAATAATTATATAGAATACTTCATTAAAATATATAAATGAAGAGTCAAACATTCAATCACGAATTATATAAGGACTAATCATACGTCTGCCAGAGAGATGCTTAAACAAGGTAACGTGTGCGCTTGGCGCCACAATCTGCCGGCTTGTATGGCCTGCTGCAAAAGATGTCTGGCAAGTAGGCTACAGTACACTCTGAACACAAAGTATGTTCCCCGAAGTTATTTTACTTCCTAAAGGCCTTCCTATGTACAAATAAATAGTCACATATACCCACTAATAATTAGTTAACTCTATCCCACCAGCAATTAGTTTTAATTAAGGCAATACATAACAATCACTACTAGTCACCATCATCACTACTAGTCACTATCACCATTACTATCATCAGCACTACTACTATTATAGTCATCACTACTACTCTTACCATCATCACTACTACTGTCATCATCACTACAACTTTCACCATAATCACTACTACTCACCATCATCACTAATACTGTCACCATCATCACTACTGTCATCATTATCACTACAACTATCATCATTGCTTGTCACCATCATCACTACTATTATGACCATCATCACTACTACTAGTACTGTCACCATCATAGTAGACGTGCCGTTTAGCCCAAAATCAAAACGGCATACCCAACTCTGGTCACCATCATCACTACTAGTCACTATTACCATTACTATCATCACTACTACTATCACCATCACCATCATCCCTACTGTTACTACCATCACTTTTAAATCTAAACTAACTTAACCCAACTTAACTTAGCAAATGCGGGTCGACTTGTTTTCGGGGCGTCATCTCCAGTAACCATCACCAACATCACCAATACTTTCAACATCATCACTACTACTATCCTCATCATCTACTACCATCATCACTGCTACTATCACCACCACTTTCACAACTACTTTCACAATCACGACTGTTGGCTTGGGGGGAGGGGGGGGGGGGGGCCTGGTGTGTGTGTGTGTTTTTTTTTTTTTTGGGGGGGGGGGGGGACCATATTTTGGACCTAAAATCATAACTATTGCACACATTCAAAAAATCTTGTTTCAATTACCGTCGCATTCACTCACCGAATGTTCGTTAGAAGTCTGTGTGAAAATCCGTCAAACGGTCTAGGAGGAGTGTTCGGAAAGACAGACATACGTTCACTATTATCATCACATCTGAGACATGTGTATGATGTGTCTATGTATGATGTGTGTATGTATGATGTGTGTGTATGTATGATGTGTGTATGTATGATGTGTGTATGTGTGTGTGCCCCGTAGAGGCTCACACACACAGGGAATAGGTACAGGGTGGGCGGTGGGGGTCCTGAAGGGGGGGGGGGAGGGGGGGGGGGGGGGAGAGAGAGAGAGGCGCAATTTTTTTTTTAGGACCTAAGATCATAACTATTGCACAAATTCATTTTTTTGTGTTTAATTACCGTCGAATTCACACACCGAAGGTTCGTGTGAAGTTTGGTGAAAATCCGTCAAACTGTCTAGGAGGAGTTCTCGGACGGACAGACAGACAGACAGACATTTCGGTTAGCATGTACCACTATACGGGGGGCGATACCACTCTGCTTACGCAGAGTTGATAAATTAGATGGTACTCTTTTTATGTTACTAACCCAAAAGGTGTCCTACTATAGGCAGGTCATTTGAGCATAAATCCAAAAAAAGTTATCCTAACTCTTTACAATTCCTTAGTCCGCCCTCTTCTGGAATACTGCGTTCAATCCTGGTGCTCTTATTACCAACAAAATATAGACAAGCTAGAATGAGTTCAACATAGAGTACCCAAAATGATACCTAGCCTAAAGAACAAACCATACGAGGAGCGTCTTAGATAATTAAGTCTGTTTCCTTTAACCCAGCGCAGATTAAGAGGCAATTTAATTCAAGTGTTCAAAATCATCAAAGGCATCGACAATATAAACAGTAGTAAGTACTTCACTATCGACCAATCTAATAACACGCGGGGAAACGGTTGCAAAAATATTGGTAAATCTTTTAACGCTCACGATTCTAAGAATTTCTTCTTCAATTGAGTTGTCAACTTGTGGAATGGGCTTCCCCGAGACGTTACAGACTGCAACACCGTTGATTCTTTTAAACTTCGCCTAGACAAATATCTTGCATCAGACCCGCGACTGACTGCGTTTGTAAATGAATAACAATATTTTATTCCTCCCTCAGATTCATCGAGGATTATTGCGTATATATATTACTAAGACGTTACTCTCTTTTTACCCAGATATACGAAAGATCACGTATAATTGCGTTATGTTACTAATCCATCTGTCCCCTACTAACATCCTAATCCTGCCACGGACATTAGCTCCAGGGCAGTAGTTCCCTTTCCAATTTTTCCTTACTCACTCTAAACCACTGTTTGTTTGGACACGACCCTCAGTGTTTTGGAGGACAAGCAGCCTATACCTGTTGTTGCTTGATTTTCTGTGTACTCCTTTATACTTTCTCTCTCTCTCTCTCTCTCTCTCTCTCTCTCTCTCCGAAATCCCTTTCGTGTTATTCTGATCAACAATATACAGTATGTGAGAAGAATGGTATTTAGGCTGCGATCCTGAGGGAGCAATAAAGAAAATCTCCCACATACAACCTACATGGTAACTAAGGGTGGGAGGTTGAAAGTATGAAGCAATGTCATCCTATACACTGAGGGTAAAAATAGCGATTGTGTGTGTGTGTGTGGATAGAGAGAGAGAGTGTGTGTGTGTGTGTGTGTGTGTGTGTGTGAGAGAGAGATAGGTGGAGAGGGGGTAGGCTATCCTTGGTGTGTATATATTTAGTAATGTTATTTGTGTAGCCATACAGTAAACTCTTGATATGACACTGTGTTGTTGAGGCTGGTGTGGTACAGATACTGCAGGTGCTGCAGAGTTTTGCTGAGGCACAGTTAGCACTATACTTAAATCAGTCAGTGGTAACATGATATTACGGTAGGACATCATTACCTACGAACCAACTGCTGAAGGGCAACACTGAGTCATTACAATATTGCATGTACTGTATGTATAAACCTGGGCTAGTGGGTGTGTTCTTGTATGAACCAACTGCTGAAGGGCAACACTGAGTCATTACAATATTGCATGTACTGTATGTATAAACCTGGGCTAGTGGGTGTGTTCTTGTATGAACCAACTGCTGAATACACTGAGTCATTACAATATTGCATGTACTGTATGTATAAACCTGGGCTAGTGGGTGTGTTCTTGTATGAACCAACTGCTGAAGGGCAACACTGAGTCATTACAATATTGCATGTACTGTATGTATAAACCTGGGCTAGTGGGTGTGTTCTTGTATGAACCAACTGCTGAAGGGCAACACTGAGTCATTACAATTGCATGTACTGTATGTATAAACCTGGGCTAGTGGGTGTGTTCTTGTATGAACCAACTGCTGAAGGGCAACACTGAGTCATTACAATATTGCATGTACTGTATGTATAAACCTGGGCTAGTGGGTGTGCTTGTATGAACCAACTGCTGAAGGGCAACACTGAGTCATTACAATATTGCATGTACTGTATGTATAAACCTGGGCTAGTGGGTGTGTTCTTGTATGAACCAACTGCTGAAGGGCAACACTGAGTCATTACAATATTGCATGTACTGTATGTATAAACTGGGCTAGTGGGTGTGTTCTTGTATGAACCAACTGCTGAAGGGCAACACTGAGTCATTACAATATTGCATGTACTGTATGTATAAACCTGGACTAGTGGGTGTGTTCTTGTATGAACCAACTGCTGAAGGGCAACACTGAGTCATTACAATATTGCATGTACTGTATGTATAAACCTGGGCTAGTGGGTGTGTTCTTGTATGAACCAACTGCTGAAGGGCAACACTGAGTCATTACAATATTGCATGTACTGTATGTATAAACCTGGGCTAGTGGGTGTGTTCTTGTATGAACCAACTGCTGAAGGGCAACACTGAGTCATTACAATATGCATGTACTGTATGTATAAACCTGGGCTAGTGGGTGTGTTCTTGTATGAACCAACTGCTGAAGGGCAACACTGAGTCATTACAATATTGCATGTACTGTATGTATAAACCTGGGCTAGTGGGTGTGTTCTTGTATGAACCAATGCTGAAGGGCAACACTGAGTCATTACAATATTGCATGTACTGTATGTATAAACCTGGGCTAGTGGGTGTGTTCTTGTATGAACCAACTGCTGAAGGGCAACACTGAGTCATTACAATATTGCATGTACTGTATGTATAAACCTGGGCTAGTGGGTGTGTTCTTGTATGAACCCAACTGCTGAAGGGCAACACTGGTCATTACAATATTGCATGTACTGTATGTATAAACCTGGACTAGTGGGTGTGTTCTTGTATGAACCAACTGCTGAAGGGCAACACTGAGTCATTACAATATTGCATGTACTGTATGTATAAACCTGGGCTAGTGGGTGTGTTCTTGTATGAACCAACTGCTGAAGGGCAACACTGAGTCATTACAATATTGCATGTACTGTATGTATAAACCTGGGCTAGTGGGTGTGTTCTTGTATGCGTTAAGCTGGTATCACACGAGAACATTATTTTATTGTCAACATTCGATTATTAAAACAATTCTGGCAACATTTCTGGAATATTTTGCACTGGTATTGGAAACTAGACTGTTGCTAGATAAATTTAGGTTACCGAAATATTCCAAATGTTGACATAAGCTGCCAGATCATTGTTAAGGATAAATGTTGAGTTAAAAAGCGCTCGTGTGCTACCACCTTTACTCAATGCTGCAACTGTCAGTATGGGTGACGTCTTTTTAATTATATTTTTGATTCATTTAGATGATATTTTGCTGATTAATGGACTATCTATGAGAGCCATGTGAGCGATATGCTACATCCCTTTGACTATATTTTGCTGATTAATGGACTATCTATGAGAGCCATGTGAGCGATATGCTACATCCCTTTGACTATATTTTGCTGATTAATGGACTATCTATGAGAGCCATGTGAGCGATATGCTTCATCCCTTTGACTATATTTTGCAGATTAATGGACTATCTATGAGAGCCATGTGAGCGATATGCTTCATCCCTTTGACTACAGGCATCTTTCCACAACTAAATAAAACTGCTTGATGTAAGCCAGGATAAGAGGAAATTACGCCATCCATACTGAAAGGGTTAGAATATAATACATCCTTTATCATAGTGTTAATAAGTAACACCCTGTTCTTAACCCTTTGAGTACCAGTGACCTGTGCTCTATTTTATTCTAGTTATATTTAGACGATATTATGCAGCTAAGGAAGGATTTGTGGTAGTTAAATGAGTTGGTTGAGATCGTTTGAAGCATAAATATTGTTAGAGGTCCTTCCTAAGCTAAATAATATCGTCTAACAGAAGCCAGAATATGATAAAAAGGACGTCCCTGGTACTGTATGGGTTAACGTTAATCATCAATTACAAACCCCAATGTACACCTGCTATTTTGCTTCCGTTCTCTGGGTTGTATCCATTATGCCCCATTCAGCCTACTGTTTTAAGACTGTTATCCCCATCCAGGTGTCGAGCCAGCATTGTATGAAGAACTCAGGCTTCGCCAGAGAAATTTTTCTATCGAAAAATGTAAACATTTAGCCTGCTGTCAAAAACATTTAAACATAATATAAACATCGACACCTAGATGGGGATAAAAGTCTTAAAACAGTAGGCTGAATGGGGCAGAATGGATACAAGCTAAAGCAAGAGAGATCAATAGCAGGTCACCCCCCTTAATCCTTTCAGTATGATAACACCTCTTCAATTTATTCTAGATGTCATTAGACAATTATGTTAAGCTTAGAAGAACCTTTATCAATCAAAGTGTTAACCCTTCTGTACCGGCTATGTATTTTAACGTTTATTCTAGCTATATTTAGACGATTTTGTGCAGCTTATGAAGTATCTGTGGTAGTAAAAATGGGTAAGTGAGATAGTTCGAAGCCTGTTAACTGATGGAGGGCCTTTTTAAGCTGAACAACATCGTCTAATAGTAGCCAGAATAAAGCTAAAAAGGCGGCACCGGTAATGAAGGGGTTAATTGATTGTTTACTCCTGTGTAATGTGGGGGTCCATCCTAAGCTAAAAGGCGGCACCGGTAATGAAGGGGTTAATTGATTGTTTACTCCTGTGTAATGTGGGGGTCCATCCTAAGCTAAAAGGCGGCACCGGTAATGAAGGGGTTAATTGATTGTTTACTCCTGTGTAATGTGGGGGTCCATCCTAAGCTAAAAGGCGGCACCGGTAATGAAGGGGTTATTGATTGTTTACTCCTGTGTAATGTGGGGGTCCATCCTAAGCTAAAAGGCGGCACCGGTAATGAAGGGGTTAATTGATTGTTTACTCCTGTGTAATGTGGGGTCCTTCCTAAGCTAAAAGGCGGCACCGGTAATGAAGGGGTTAATTGATTGTTTACTCCTGTGTAATGTGGGGGTCCATCCTAAGCTAAAAGGCGGCACCGGTAATGGAGGGGTTAATTGATTGTTTAATCCTGTGTAATGTGGGGTCCTTCCTAAGCTGAATACAATCGTTTCTTGTTAGCTTATGTGGGGGGGGGGGTGACCTGTTATTTGAATCTGTTCTCTCTTTCTCTGGGTTGTATTCATTCGGCCCCATTCAGCCTACTGTTTTAAGAAGTTTATCCCCATCCAGGTATCGATTTCTTCTTGGCGAGCGATAGCAAGCCAGCATTGTATGAAGAAATATGTATTGTATGAAATTGTATGAGTTTGAAATTGTATGAAAATATCGAAGACATGTACAAATGTAGCCTGCTCCCACTTGTTAAGTTTAATATGCTGGTTCGCTATCGCTCGCAAGGGATAACATCGACATTTGGATGGGGATAAACGTCTTAAAACAGTAGGCTGAATAGGGCCGAATGGATAAAAGCCAGAGGGGGGGGGGGGATACAAAACGAGGTGGGCCCCCTTAAATAAAATGATACAGTATTATGGACAGTCAAAATCAGAGATATGTCGACCTGCTGATCAAGATGCTGACAATTATAATGTTTGTTGATAATGTCGAAAACGAATAAAACAAACATGACGAAAATAATCGAAACTGTTAAGGGGGGTGACCTGCATTGTTGTCTCTCCTTTACTGTCTTTCTCTGGCTTGTATCCATTCGGCCCCATTCAGCCTACTGTTTTAACCCTCTCACGTTCTTGACGCAATTTTGAGTCTATTAGGGATACTTTAAAGCCTTTGTTACCATCAGGGGTATTTAGAAACCTTTAGTTTAGTTACTTCAACCTTTGCAGTTGTCTTTGAGTTAGCTGTGGGCAGACAACTAATTTTGGAGAGGTAATTATAAGAGTGAGAAAACTCTATTTATTATTGCTAATCTGGCAACCTCTGCGTCATAAAAACGTGAAAGGGTTAAGACTGTTATCCCTATCCAGGTGTCGATTTTTTCCTGGCGAGCGATAGCGAGCCAGTATTGTATGGAGGAAATCCGGCTTCTGAAATTTTCTATCGAAACATTTACAAATTTAGCCTGCTGTCAAAAACGTGTTTAAAGATATGCTGGCTCGCGAAAATCGACACCTGGATGTGGATAAATGTCTTGAAACAGTAGGCTGAATGGGGCCAAATGGATACAACTCAGAGAGAGGGAGAGAGAGAGAAAAACAAAACGAGGTGGGTCCCCTTAAGTCGACCTGATAAAAAGTGCCAAAACATACGGTACTCTTTAAAACTGTCAAATGCCAGAACAGAAAACCATCTAGTAAAATATATATATGCTATGTTATTATAGTTTATATAGTCAGGCCAAATTCCAACTTTTTTTTGGGTGGGTGGCTGGGGGGGGGGGTGGCCGACTCAAGACAGACCCAGAATAGGGACAACACAACAGAAAGCAATGAACACACACAGACAAAATACACATTCACACACATCTAGGTCCTCCTGGAGAAGACCCAACTATGATTTTGATACCGTACGCATTTTAACTGTACTATGCATTTCATGAAATCAAACATTAATATAGGCTATTTAATTGTAAAACAAAATACAAATAAAAGTGTGGATTGGGCCTGAGTATATAGATAGATAGGTAGATAGATTGAAATATACATATTGACAACAAATTGGCCTGTTATTAAGGTACTAATTTGAAAATAATTCTGAAACAATAATTAAAGCGAAAAAAATTTCCGACAAAATTTCCGACAGCATCTTATTTATGAAAAAGGTGGCATTGTAGCCGAAACACACATACACACACACACACACACACACACACACACACACACACACATATTCCTTATCTATCCTATTATTCTCTCATTCCTGCTCTCACTTTTTTCTATCTCTCTCTTTTGTTTTGTTATTTTTTTCTTCCACTGTCTTAGTATATGGGAATGACTAAATATTTATGTCAGACTACCTTTGTCAAACCCAACTGGTCTATGTAGTATCTGTGTCTATATAACTGACACACCGCAAACATAAATGTTGAGACAATCCTAAAATGTCTACTCGTTTATAGCTCTATTTTCCTCAATCACTCCCCCTGCCATGCTCCCCCCCCCCCCCCCCCCAACACACACACACACTCTAATATTTTGCTTAGTACTCGCTATTCTTTCCTCCACTATCCCTCCCCCTCTTTCTCCCAACCAAAAATGTCAATTCCACCCCCTTCAAACACACCTTCTCTCCCATTATCCATTCTGACATTCAGTACTCCGCCAGAGGTTAGAGGGGTAGCACGCGTCTCGCCCTCGCTCGTCCCTCCGTGACCTAACTCTCGCACTCTCGCGTCCTTTTCATCTCGCAAGTTTAATTTCATTGCAATTTTAAGTGCATTCGTGTTACTTACAAATACCCCTTGCAAGATAAAGTGGGAAATCGTAATTTTAATGTTTAATAATGAACTTTGTTAAGTGTGTGTTAATATGATAATGTGCCAGAAAGTAATCGCGTAAATCAACAAAAAAACACGTAAAGGTAATTTATTTGTGATTAACGAGCAGATAAGAACTTAAAGGTGAAATATAGTTGAAACAGCTATGTCCTTCAGAAATATAGTTGAAACAGCTATATATATTATATGTTCTTCAGAAATCTTTAATGAGGTTGAAAAGAATAAATCAAACTTTCACGCAAGATACAGAAAACTAGTGAAAATATGATCATAATAGTGTTGGGCAAAATAAAGACTCCAATATAGGCCTAAAGTTAAGGGAGGTCACAGGCTTTTTTTCTTCTCTCTCTCTCCTTTTCTCTCTTTCCCTGGCTTGTATCCATTTGGCCCCATTCAGCCAACTATTTTAAGACGTTTATCCCCATCCAGGTGTCGATTTCTTCCTGGCGAGCAATAGTGAGCCCGTATTGTATGGAGAAATCCGGCTTCGCCGGAGAAATTTTTCTATCGAAAAATGTACAAATTTAGCTTGCTGTCAAAACAACAAATATATATGCTGGCTCGCTACCGCTCGCCAGGAAAATATTACCACCTGGATAGGGGTAAACATCTTACAACAGTAGGCTGAATGGGGCCGAATGGATACAAGCCAAAGAGAGAGGGAGAGAAAGAGAGAAAAAGCGAGGTGGGATCCCTTAAATGGGGTAACCATAATATGATAAACACGTGAGCATAAATTACGGAAGCTTTTGAACAATATTGAACACCTATAATTACTTGATCCACGATAATGTAAGTATTTCGTGACGCTTGGCAATTTTTGCTAGTTATATAATTAACGACAATCTACATACGGCGCTGTGATTAGGTCGTAGTTATAATCTACATACGGCGCTGTGATTAGGTCGTAGTTATAATCTACATACGGCGCTGTGATTAGGTCGTAGTTATAATCTACATACGGCGCTGTGATTAGGTCGTAGTTATAATCTACATACGGCGCTGTGATTAGGTCGTAGTTATAATCTACATACGGCGCTGTGATTAGGTCGTAGTTATAATCTACATACGGCGCTGTGATTAGGTCGTAGTTATAATCTACATACGGCGCTGTGATTAGGTCGTAGTTATAATCTACATACGGCGCTGTGATTAGGTCGTAGTTATAATCTACATACGGCGCTGTGATTAGGTCGTAGTTATAATCTACATACGGCGCTGTGATTAGGTCGTAGTTATAATCTACATACGGCGCTGTGATTAGGTCGTAGTTATAATCTACATACGGCGCTGTGATTAGGTCGTAGTTATAATCTACATACGGCGCTGTGATTAGGTCGTAGTTATAATCTACATACGGCGCTGTGATTAGGTCGTAGTTATAATCTACATACGGCGCTGTGATTAGGTCGTAGTTATAATCTACATACGGCGCTGTGATTAGGTCGTAGTTATAATCTACATACGGCGCTGTGATTAGGTCGTAGTTATAATCTACATACGGCGCTGTGATTAGGTCGTAGTTATAATCTACATACGGTGCTGTGATTAGGTCGTAGTTATAATCTACATACGGCGCTGTGATTAGGTCGTAGTTATAATCTACATACGGCGCTGTGATTAGGTCGTAGTTATAATCTACATACGGCGCTGTGATTAGGTCGTAGTTATAATCTACATACGGCGCTGTGATTAGGTCGTAGTTATAATCTACATACGGCGCTGTGATTAGGTCGTAGTTATAATCTACATACGGCGCTGTGATTAGGTCGTAGTTATAATCTACATACGGCGCTGTGATTAGGTCGTAGTTATAATCTACATACGGCGCTGTGATTAGGTCGTAGTTATAATCTACATACGGTGCTGTGATTAGGTCGTAGTTATAATCTACATACGGCGCTGTGATTAGGTCGTAGTTATAATCTACATACGGCGCTGTGATTAGGTCGTAGTTATAATCTACATACGGCGCTGTGATTAGGTCGTAGTTATAATCTACATACGGTGCTGTGATTAGGTCGTAGTTATAATCTACATACGGCGCTGTGATTAGGTCGTAGTTATAATCTACATACGGCGCTGTGATTAGGTCGTAGTTATAATCTACATACGGCGCTGTGATTAGGTCGTAGTTATAATCTACATACGGCGCTGTGATTAGGTCGTAGTTATAATCTACATACGGCGCTGTGATTAGGTCGTAGTTATAATCTACATACGGCGCTGTGATTAGGTCGTAGTTATAATCTACATACGGCGCTGTGATTAGGTCGTAGTTATAATCTACATACGGCGCTGTGATTAGGTCGTAGTTATAATCTACATACGGCGCTGTGATTAGGTCGTAGTTATATTTAGATTGCAAAGTAAATAATAAGCAGTGATTTCAGGCACATTTCAGATATATGTTTTTAGTTAATTTCCGGTGTATGATTGTTCATATAATATTTGTTTCATTATGTAATTCAATGTAATTATGTATTTATCAATTTAATAATTTAAACTGTATTTAATCATATTATATTAATCAATACTAAATGGCGCCGAGACAAATATATTCATGTATTTTAATACTATGTAGGGCAAATTACACATTAGGGGAATTCTTAGATAACATTCAGTCGCCAATATGTTTAACCCTTTGAGTACCAGCGACGTGTGCATTATTTTACTCTAGCTCTATTAATACGATAGTATGCAGTTTAGGTAGTTGAAAGAGTTGGCTGAGATCTTGTCAAGCCTTATTATTGCTAGAGGTCCTTCCTAAGCTGAATATAATCGTCTAATAGTTGCCAGAATATGATGACAAGGATTTCCCTGGTACTGAATGGGTTAATATTTACAACAGTGTGTTCCCTTCAGTGCATGGCCGACTTGTACATTATATTTTGGCTAACATTAAACAAGTTTTATTTTTTTTAGCTTAGGAAGGCCTTCTGGGAATTGAAGTGCATGCTATTGCAATTATCTCTTTCACTGTCATAGACCCCTCCAAAGCTGAATAAAATCGGATATTAATATCGTGGATACATTCAAAGAATGCGTCATGTTAAAATGAAGTACGAAATTATAGTATTTTAGACAATGAGGGAGACAAAAGGCATAACTGCCTGCAGCGAGTGCCTCCCCCAGATTTCAAAGAGTGACAGGGCCGAAATCAAGGGACTCTCTTTCTCTGGGTTGTATTCATTCGGCCCCATTCAACCTACTGTTTTAAGACGTTTGCCCCCATCCAGGTGTCAATATTTTCCTGGCGAGCGGTAGCGAGCCAGCTTATATATATTTTTTTTTACAGCAAGCTAAATTTGTACATTTTTCGATAGAAAAATTTCTCCGGCGAAGCCGGATTTCTCCATACAATGCTGGTTTGCTACCGCTTGCCAGGAAGAAATCGACACCTGAATGGGGATAAACGTCTTTAAACAGTTGACTGAATTGGGCCGAATGGATACAAGCCAGAGAAAGAGAGAAAAGGAGAGAAAGATAAAAAAAGCAGGTGACCCCCCTTAAGAATTACTCAATGTTATAACCACTTCAACACGGGTAACGCCATTATTCCTTATATTCAGGTTATCAATAGACGAGTTACTGCAGTTTAGGAAGGACGTCTAATAATCAGAGAGTCGTATATCTCCAATAATTCGTTGACTACCGGTATCATAAATCCTTCCAAAACAGAAAAATAACTTCACTCCAATCACCTGTACTCAAGACGTTAAACGGAAGCTATCTATCTATCTATCTATATGCTCAGGCCCAATTCCGACTTTTCCTCTTTTTATTTTATATTTTATATTTAATTATATTTAATTTTTATTTATTTTGTCTTGGGGTGGCCACCTCAAGACAGAGCAAGCACAGGGAAAACATAACATAAAACAACGAACAAACACAGACAAAACACAAATTCAAACACGTCTAGGTCACCCAGGAGAAGACCCAGATACCAGGGTCACCAAGGTCGCGTCCATTATTCTAAGCCTTTATTATTGTATATGTCAAGATCAATTTATGGTTTATAGTTCACATTATGTCTTTGGAAGTGATAACATGGTCAAAACAACGCTATTTCATGTTAATTTTCTTGTATTCCTTCTCATATTCATTCAATTCTTCAAACACAATTCCTCCGGTTTGGCACCCTGTTAAGACTGTACATTAACATTAATGTACAGGTGAGGTCACCCTGTTAAGACTGTACATTAACATTAATGTACAGTCCAGGTCATTCATTCTGATACGGTTTGAAGGCTCCAACTAGTTAAGGGGGGATGGTATACTTTTTTGCCGATTTTTGCATGTATTCATTATTTTTCTAGTTTCCTCCCTAGACCTCCATCAAATAAAAAAAACAAAAATCCATTAGATCCCCCTTCTAGATTAATTTGTACATTTTTCGGTAGAAATATGTTCCAACATTCCAGGCTCACTATCGTTCGCCAGGGAAAAAATCGACACCTAAATAGCACGAAAGGTCTAAATATTGACGACGAAATGGAGCGAAATGTCTTAAAATCGACTAACTAATGGGACAAACATCTTAACGTCTGAAAACTAATGGGGCTAAACATGAGGGAGAAAGTGGTCCAGAAAACCGGCCCATGAAACTCTGATATGCAAGTACGGTACCGGTACCGTACTATAGGTATCGCCAACGAATTTGACAATAATCTTGATCCCTGACCTCTCTGTAGCTCAAAAATGTCTAGAGCAAACTGGCTGTAAATATCCACACCTATTTCCTGGTGAACTCTTCCCAAATGAAAGAAACATCAGTCCAATTGCTTTTATTTATTTTGAGTTATAAGAAGTTAAGGGGTCAAGATTATTTTCAAGTTCGTTGGCGATACCTATAGGTAAAGAATTTATAAGGAGATCAAATTCAGCCTGATATAGTTTGGAAAATGTACAGTATGTATAAACATTAACCCTTTGAGTACCACCGACGTGTGTTATATTGTATTCTAGCTACATTTTGACGATATGCAGCTTAAGAAGGATCTATGGATGGTATAAGGGTTGGTTGAGATAGTTTGAAGCCTCATTATTCCTAGATGTCCTTCCTAAGCTATATAAAATCGTCTAATCATCGCCAGAAGATAATCAAAACGATGTCACCGGTACTGAATGGGATAGCAATTGAAGACATTAAACTAAATAGCACTACGGACATATATTGTAACCTACTATCTACTGTGGGAAAATAGCATTACATAATTAATGCTGTACGGTCGCGCTAATAAGTCATGTCCCAGCTGTCATTACGTTTGGCTTGTTCTGTGCTGTATTAATGTCTGTCAGATGTTGAATAGGGTGGGTAAGTGTAGGAAGATGTTTGTATATTTCACTCGATATGAAGAAATTAAGCTTAGATATTGCTGATACCAATTATTGATCAAAACATAATTGGTGCCGAGACATGACTTATTAGCGCGACTGTACACAGAAGAAAGGTTATAAAGAGACATACATTGTTACAGAAGCTATTACTGAAGAGAAATATAATATTACTACAAAAAAAAGGTGATACTAAATTTGAGAAACTCGTATTAGAGAGGAAAAAGTGTTATATAGAATAACTAGTAGTAGAAAGAGGAGATAGTATTATAAAGAAACTAGTAGTAGAAAGAGGAGATAGTATTATAAAGAAACTAAAGAAAGAGGAGATAGTATTATAAAGAAACTAGTAGTAGAAAGAGGAGATAGTATTATAAAGAAACTAGTAGAAGAAAGAGGAGATAGTATTATAAAGAAACTAGTAGAAGAAAGAGGAGATAGTATTATAAAGAAACTAGTAGTAGAAAGAGGAGATAGTATTATAAAGAAACTAGTAGAAGAAAGAGGAGATAGTATTATAAAGAAACTAGTAGTAGAAAGAGGAGATAGTATTATAAAGAACTAGTAGTAGAAAAAGAGGAGATAGTATTATAAAGAAACTAGTAGAAGAAAGAGGAGATAGTATTATAAAGAAACTAGTAGTAGAAAGAGGAGATAGTATTATAAAGAAACTAGTAGAAGAAAGAGGAGATAGTATTATAAAGAAACTAGTAGTAGAAAGAGGAGATAGTATTATAAAGAAACTAGTAGAAGAAAGAGGAGATAGTATTATAAAGAAACTAGTAGAAGAAAGAGGAGATAGTATTATAAAGAAACTAGTAGAAGAAAGAGGTGATAGTATTATAAAGAAACTAGTAGAAGAAAGAGGAGATAGTATTATAAAGAAACTAGTAGTAGAAAGAGGAGATAGTATTATAAAGAAACTAGTAGAGGTAGTAGAAAGAGGAGATAGTATTATAAAGAAACTAGTAGAAGAAAGAGGAGATAGTATTATAAAGAAACTAGTAGAAGAAAGAGGAGATAGTATTATAAAGAAACTAGTAGAAGAAAGAGGTGATAGTATTATAAAGAAACTAGTAGAAGAAAGAGGAGATAGTATTATAAAGAAACTAGTAGTAGAAAGAGGAGATAGTATTATAAAGAAACTAGTAGAAGAAAGAGGAGATAGTATTATAAAGAAACTAGTAGAAAGAGGAGATAGTATTATAAAGAAACTAGTAGAAGAAAGAGGAGATAGTATTATAAAGAAACTAGTAGTAGAAAGAGGAGATAGTATTATAAGAAAAACTAGTAGAAGAAAGAGGAGATAGTATTATAAAGAAACTAGTAGTAGAAAGAGGAGATAGTATTATAAAGAAACTAGTAGTAGAAAGAGGAGATAGTATTATAAAGAAACTAGTAGTAGAAAGAAGAGATAGTATTATAAAGAAACTAGTAGAAGAAAGAGGTGATAGTATTATAAATAAATTAGTAGTAGAAAGAAGAGATAATATTATATTGAAACTTTTAGTAGAGAGAGAAAATAGTATTATAAACAGAAACTAGTAGTAGAAAGAGGAAATAGTATTATAAAAGTAAACTAGTAGTAAAAAGTGGAAATAGTAATATAAAGATAAACTAGTAGTAAAGACTGGAAATAGTAATATAAAGATAAACTAGTAGTAAAGAGTGGAAATAGTAATATAAAGATAAACTAGTAGTAAAGACTGGAAATAGTAATATAAAGATAAACTAGTAGTAAAGAGTGGAAATAGTAATATAAAGATAAACTAGTAGTAAAGACTGGAAATAGTATTATAAAGATAAACTAGTAGTAAAGAGTGGAAATAGTATTATAAAGATAATCTAGTAGTAGAGGAAGTAGTATTATATAGATAAACTATTAGTAGCGAGAGGAAATAGTATTATAAAGATAAACTAGTTTAGTAGGTACCAGTAAGAAGAAACAGTAATATTATAAAGCGATATATAATTTCTACAAATAAAATGCAATGAACTATATATATATATATTAGCACCAAAGAAAGAATATACTGCTATAAGAAGGTACCGTACCGTAAGAGTAATTATGGAAGGTAAAATAGAATAGTAATTTACCGAATAAAATAATGCTACATAAAAATCGTAATACGTAACGATGAAAACTGTACCACAACAATATAATACTACTACAGAAAACGATGTAGTTATATGTAAGAAAAACGGTACATCCCACATATATAAATTGAATTATCAAAACAAAACTCCATACGCATTAAAAAAAGCAGGACAAACATTATTGCGACGGTCTAATTAACAGCCAAGAAAAATAATGCCCTCAAATAATTGGATCTTCGGCAACAAGGGGAAAAACCAATGGCAAAATTGAAAGTAAACTGCGATAAAGATAATTGGGGGTGATAGATAGATAGTTGGGTAGATAGGTGGATAGATTGATTGCTGGATAGATATATAGAGCAATAAATATATAGTTGGATAGCTAAATAGATAGATAGCTAGATATAAAGACAGAGTTACATAGATACACAGGCCTTGTGGTCGTTACTATGCGGTCCGAACTTAGTTTTAACATATAATTTGGTACAAAGTGAAAGGTAAAGACAGCAAAGCAGAAGGTTCTCTCCCCACCCACCACTCCTTCCGACTTTGGGTCTGCATAACATGTCGAGAAAACAAGACCCCCCCAGCAGAATGAACACATTTCTACTGCAACATTTATAGTAAAACACGAAGTTGAGAAACATTGTATTATACTACTGATACTTAACCTAACTTAACATTGTATTATACTACTGATACTTAACCTAACTTAACATTTTCTTTAATCTAAGGTATATTACTAGCCTACAGCCTCCTCGACTCAATTGTATTACCACTTTCTCTGATAATTTGTTTCACTCGTTGACCACACTGTAGGTGAAGAAGTGCTTAGTGACATCGAAATTCGGGTTCCTGTTTATTTATTCCATTCCTTTTTCAGCAAGCTGATAACCTATTATTGATTTGGAATCGTGAATCCACATAAATGTTGTCGAATCCCTTTAATATCCTGAAACATTCAATTAACTGACTTCACAATCTTCTTTTCTTAATTAAGTGAACACGAATTTATTTCTTTGAATCTTTTGTGATATGATTAGTTTCTCAACGACGGGTATCAACTGTGTCGCTCTATGCTGCACTGGCTCGAGTTTACCAATGTCCTTGTTCAGATAAGGGACCAAAATAGCACGCCATATTCAAAATGGGACCTCACTATGCTTTCAATTATTGGTACGATTAATTTTCTAATTTTTATAAGATTTGTTTTTTGTAATAAAACCCAATGCTCTATTGGACCTGTTTGAAGCTGCTGCACATTGATCTTATGTCATAAAAGTCTCCGATATTATAACCCCCAGCTTTTTAACTAATCCAGTTGTATTTATTGGTTGGCTCTTTCATCTTGTATTCATTTAACTACCGTATTACCTATTTGTAATACCTGACATTTGTCAACATTCAATGGCATCTGCCATTTTTCTGACCACTCAATAAATCCGATTATAGCTTGTTTCTGTCATCTTCGTTCAATACTGAATGTCCTATCTCTGAGCCATCAGCTAACTTTGAGATAGTGTTATTTAGTCCTACATCAATGTCATTATATAGATAAGAAGTTAAACTGGCCCCAGGACCGATCCCTGAGACACTCCACTATAAATAGGCTCTCACTCAGATTCTACTCCATTTATCACCCATCTCTGCCTTCTATTTGTGAGCTAGCTTTTTATCCATGCATGAACTTTTCCTTTGATGTCTAACATTCCCAGTGTTTTCAACAATTGTCCATGTGGTGAATTATCGAAAGCCTTTTGGAAATCTAAATATATTATGTCTAATGATTTAGTCGAATAATTATAAATATATATACAGTATACATAGTCTATTGTAGAACTCAGTCGAATTTGTTGAGCATGACTTACTGGATTTAAAACCATGCTGGCTGTCTCTGATCAACTTCTTTGATTCTAGATAATGTACTACCGGTACCGGTATTTTGTCTCTTGGAATTGCTTCCAGGATTTGTCCCATCATTGACGATAAGCTAATTGTTCTATAATTATTTGCTTGGGCTTTATTGCCCTTTTTAAATATTGGTGTAATATTCGCCGTTTTTTAATTATTTTTCCTGTTGGAGTGAAACGATAAATATGCAAGTTAAGGACTGAGCTATTTCTTCTTGGATGGATGTCCCGGTGGTTAAATATCTGGACGATATGTTTTATTTATATTTAAATTGTTCATCTTGCATAACACTTCACTTATGCTTACAGTAAAATTCCCTATTTCATGTCCCGTTATGTGTTTCTCCTAAGTAGTGATACATTCATTCTTAGTAAAGATGTAACAAAAATATACATTAACCCTTTCATTGTGGTTAAACAATTTTTTTTTCTATGTGATTGAGGGAGGCAAAAGGCATAACTGCCTATAGCGAGTGCCTCCCCCATAGTTGAAAGAGTGACAGGGCCAAAATCAAGGGACGTTCGAGCCAAAATGCCTGGACACACGGAGTTTGAAGCAATTTAAGTCATAGGAAGAGGGAAAGACTGATTCTGGGAGAGAGTTCCAGAGCTCACCTGTTGAGTAGAAGAAATTTTGAGAGTAACATTTCACTCTTGGGTTGGAGAGTTGCACAGAGTAGGGGTGGGATTGAGTTGCAAGACGGGTACCACGTGCCCTACGTAAAGGAGGTGGTATGCACTGGGATAGCTCTGAAATACAACACGTCCTATGTAAAACAAGGCCTACACTGCGGTTGACGTACAGAAACGTGGTAATAGTACTAGCTGAGTTGGTGGCACTAATCAACCCCGTTGCCAGATGCTTCCAGGAGGTTCTAGCCTTACACCCCACACTCAGATTAGTCCTCTTTGAGCATTGGTGGAAGGGTATGTGTGTACAATGAAGAGGTGTTTTAGAAGCTGTAAATCAATGACAACATGGCTACTTCTCCATATAATTGTGACAGTTTTATACCAGGTACATTATATTACCTTCATTTCATCTTTATTTCAACATCCCATCCTGTGTCTGTAAATAAACATTATTCTAAAACTGTAATTGTCTTTGAGATATCCGCAGTGGTAGTGAACGATAAAAGGATAAAAGCGTATATTATCGTTTGCTTGGGCCTGCCCAGAGATTGACTAAGCACACAATATATTTATTGATTTTCTCAGGTGGTAGGAAGGAGTAGGGACAGATCGTTGACTGTTAAAGGGAGTGTTTGATCTAATCTTTTCATTGGAGGTACTTCAAATTCGTTCAGAGCTACAAATATGGCGCCAGGACGACATATATTGAGCAAAATTTGCAGTAAAAGTGCCGCCTGGGCGTATTCTTCCCTACAGAAGTGCCGGAATGAAAGGGTTATTCAAATTTGCAATGTTTTTGTCACTTGTAACTATCTGATCATTATTTATTAGCAGTCCTCTTCCAGTTTTAATCATTCTATTACTATTAACGTAACCGTAGAATTGCTTTTGTTTTTTAACATTCTCCTTTGCTATCCAACTTTCATAAATACGCTTCACTGTTCTAATAAATTTCTTAATTTTTTCCTACTTACTTTGTATAAATATCTTAACTTATCATTTTTGGGCATTTTTACTAAGTTTATGCAATGTATTCCTTTCGCTTAACCCACTGAGCCCCAGCGACGCAGGGTTTGCATCCACAATGTATGTAACGCTAAACCCCAGCGACGCAAACCATGCGTCCTGGCCAGTCCGGTCCCAATTACTCCGGTCCTATGGCACCTAGATGGCTCAGATTTGTATGGGAACTGTGTAAGTATCCCACGCAACCATGCCGATGGTTGAACACTCTCAAAGTCCAATCACGTGCGCGTGAGCGCGCAAAGACCGGTATTTTGGGTGTTGTTGCTTTCAATTTTTTACTCTTGTAAAATCGACTTTCGGGGGCTCCGTAGGACCAATTTTTGACCTTTTTGATCGTTTTTTTTGTGGTTTTTCCTTCATTCCTAACCCATTCGCTATTGTTTCTGGAAAAAAATATATATTTCAGAAACAGCCGATCCCTGGTGGTACATTTATTATAAACTAGCTGGGGCTCAGTGGGTTAATGCCATACAAATATTCTTTTTAAGCCAAGGAGGCTTGTTTTTTCCAGTATTTATTTTAAGTTTTGGGGGTACCGGTACATATTTTTTTCTTTCCAGTCATGATTATACCCATAAATTTATCCCATATTTCGCTAGCTTTGTCAACATCACTGAGGGCTTTCCTAAGTTCGTTGAAGTTTGATTATTTTAAATCTGTTTTATAAATATGTTAAATCTGTTAAATCTGTTAAGGTGTCAAAAATCTGTGTGTGATAACCCGGGTTCGAATCCTGGTGGATCGCACATTTGCTTTCATTAATTTCATTGGAGGTGTTTGGTGTTGTGGTGAAGTTAATAAAAAAAAGATCTTCATTTCCATTTTGTCAATAGTGTATTTTCAATGTATGTCGATTTTAATGAGCTTATGATAAGAGGTGGATAAATATTTGCCGATGTCTAATTTAGATATTTTGATTGATTGATTAAAATGTTTTATTTAGCCAGAAGTATTTACAATAAGGATTTACAATAATATAATATATTGGCTGAACCTTTTGAAAGGGTCTCTCTTCAAGGCACATTGAGATTTACTCGAACATAGTTTCATATTGTCATAACATATTTAAGATCTAAACCTACAGTGAAATACAGTACGGTAGATGGTTACCCAATTAGTTCCCTCATAATCACAAGCTTAACATTACTTGTATCCAACCAGACACCAGAGGTGTGGCGGAGTGGTCTTGCCACTGGACTGGCAATTCAACGGACCCGGGTTCGAATCCCAATATGTCAATGGGAAGATATTATTGGGATGGAATTTGTGCTGTACCTAGTATCAGTGCATTACCACAGTACACCAAAATGCCAAAACAAAATACCCTCATTGTTCTCTGATTATGCATTGTATGAATATTCCTATTTAAAAAAAATATGCTACAGGGGGGCAATGCCTAGTGAGTTAATTGCACAATAGGTGGCGTTCTGAAAGTAAGAGTCCGAGTGTGGGGGATGAGACTGTGAAGCGCAGAGGCGAGGCGGCTTCAGAGATGGAGTTGCTTCGAGCCGTGAAGCTTCACATGTCTCACTCCCTAGACTGGAGCAAGACCTCACGGGTCTCACCGTGTTCAGCGGTATAGTGTAAAGGCTATCAGCCTATCTATGCCCGAGAGGAAGTAGCTGGATTATAGAAAAAAAAAAAAAAAAAATCTTGTGGGTACATGCAATCGCTATCATA